>JAWZYT010000953.1:0-343518 GCA_034508575.1 Petrolisthes manimaculis | reverse complement strand
TATATATATATATATATATATATAAATTAGTGGGTAATATGAAAGGAATGGAAGAGACCAAGTAAGTGATAAGAAAAGATGATGAAAGTAATAGTGAAGGGCTAAAGAAAGAAATGAATGAAGAGAGATGAAAGGAGAGGAGAGCAAGATGAGGAACGAGGAAGGGAACGAGAGGAGAGTAGGTGAAAGGGAAAAAGAGAAAGAAAGGAGAGGAGAGTATGTGAGAGGGAGGAAGGAGAGAAAGAAAGGAGAGTAGAGGAGGAAGGAAGGAGGGTAAGGGGGACCAGGGGAGAGAAGAAAGGAGAAAGTGAGGAGAGAACAGAGAGGCCAGATCACCCACCCATTCCGTCTTAATTGTTTTCCATACTGATGCACACGTCACGTAGCTTCAATCTCACACGTACACACTTATCCACTTGTGAATATATGCATACAGAGGAACCCACATCCTGTCTGCATGGATATACGTATAAGCGAACATGTGTGCGTCAGTACAGTCAGACACAAGCGTTCATGCATTTAAACTCATGCATACATTCAAATATATATTGCACACATGCATGTTCATAATGATTTACACATAAACACATTTCATACTCGTACAAATACTCATTCTTGTATAGAAAGCTATCAACGAATTGCAACGATAAATCATAAGTGCATATTGCAACTCATAGAAATTTGTTATTCAATCTCCAAACACAAAACTTTTAAACATCAAACGAAATACAAGTAACACACACACACATACATACATACACACACAACACACAAAAACCAAGCAACACGACCGCAACACCCATGAAAGCAACTCGGCAAGCATCCTGGCAGTGAGTAATGGCATAAGCAAAACAAAGAAATGCACCACCACCCCAATACAAGCCAACAGGTCGTGTGTGTGTGTGTGTGTGTGTGTGTTCAGCTAGGTGCTTGTGTCTAGGGGGCTATATATGCGTGTACAGTACATGTGTGTGTGTGTGTGTGTGTGTGTAGAATACGTGTTCTCTATATTTCTAGGACTTTTAAACTGCATAGATGATTCTCGGAAAGGTTTAGTTTGATTAATTAATAATATAAGTGGTACAATACCTCAGTTTGCTTTATTTCTGTACCTGCGAAAGTACCCAGCGTTACCCCAGTTATTTAAACAACCAGAACAATATCTTACAGTCGTAAATGTAAAGTCATAGCGTAATTATTTCTGGGTTCTCATTCCAACGCGCTTGCCACTTTACTACCATCAGTACATTGCCTTCTTCCCCCTATAGTACTGTCTGTACCTCGACTCCGTAACTATACCCAGTAACTATTTTCACGGGGATGTAACTTGTGTCCATTGCATCTCCGACTCTCCCTTGTACTTAGTGCCTGTTGACAGATACTTTTTAACCATTACTATCTCTATTAGCCTATTATACTGACTGATGCCCCTGTATATTTTGCTTCCTCTCCATATCCCGTAACTATCATCCAGTACTTGCCAAAAAGCATACGTATGACTATATTTTTTTATATATAATTATGTTGTCTTATGTGAGTATGAGTGTATGTATATTTTATTAAACTTACAAGAGGGATGAAATAATAGAAATCAAAAGAATTTCAAGAAAACCCTGAGTTGAGTTTATACACGCCAGTTTATGAGAGTAAAAACGTGTATCACAGTGTGTGAGCCGAGTGTGTGTGTAATATGTGCGTGAGGAGTGTACGAGCGTGTGTGTGTGCATGGAGTATTGAGACTGTGTGTGTGTGTGTGTGTGTGTGGGGTGGTGACGAGGGAGGGAGAAGGGGCACAAAACCACTTAGTATGGATCCAGGCCACAGCAGGGCGCCCCCTCCTCCCTCTTCTCTCCCCCTCCCCCGCTTCATCTCTCTCCCCCGCTTCATCTCCCTCCCCCTTTTCGTCCTCCTTCCCCCCTTCATCTCCCTCCCCCGCTTCATCTCCCCTTCCTTACTGTCTTTCTAATATCCTCATTCCCAATTTCCCTTACCTCCTCTCTCTTTGTTTCCCTCCCCTCTCTCTCTCTCTCCTCTCTCTCTTTCTCTCTCTCTCTCTCTCTCTCTCTCTCTCTCTCTCTCTCTCTCTCTCTTCTCTCTCTCTCTCTCTCTCTCTCCTCCTCCCATTGTTTTCCTTTCATATTTCTTCTCCATACCTTTATCTCTCTTTGCCCTCCTCTTCCACTTTTTCTATATTTCCATTTTCATTCCATCTTCTACTGCTTCTCAGTCTTTAATCTTTCAGCCACTTCCATATCTGTTGTTCTATCGTTTTTTTTTTTTTGTTTCTCCCTTCTCTCTATTCTGCCACTTTTTTTTCTAAATTACTTACTTCCTTAACGTCCCAAAGTCCCGCAATTTTCCCATCATCTTACTCTCTGTTAACTTTTTCATCCTGTTTTTGATACCTGTTGCCCACTTCACATCTATATCTCTTTTTTTTTTCCTTTCAATTTTATCTCTTATCTTACTCTGACACTTTCTCTTGCTCTCCCCATGCAGCTTACAATGCAAATATCATGGCCCCTCTCAGCTTTCCCTATTAATGTCTGTTTTTCTTCATACACTTTTTCTCAGTCCTCTTATATATTCTCCTCTTTAATTACACTCTTAATGGCATACCGTATCTTTGATAATTATTCCTTCACTGTTTTGTAGCCCTCATAAGTTCTCCTTTTTACTAATCTAATTACCTTTATTCCTCTCATTTATTACTTTCTCCAGTTTATTAATATTTTCTGTACCATAATTTTTCTGAAACTAAATTGACTACTTTTATTTTTCATTTAATAATTTTCAATTTTGTTCTGTTTCTATTTCCCATTAACAATTTCTCCTCTCTTTGATTTTCCGCCATCACTTTCTTTATTCAATCTTTTCTACTCATCACTATATTTTGATATTTAGATTTTCCTTTATCAATATTTTTCTTCGTTTTTCTCATTCTCCTTGCTTATTTCTTCTTTATTTATTTGTCATATATCTATTTCATTTTCTTGTCTCCTTTCATCCAGTTACTCTAATCTTAATTTACTTCATCTTTTACCTCATGATGTATATGATGTACCCTTTCTTTCTCTCTCATGCTTTCGTCACCGTTCTCTTCTCTCGTTCGTTTCCTCTCGCCCCTCATCTCTTTTGGACCCCATCCCTTACCCTCCCCTTCCCCTCTTACCAGTGACTTTCATTCTTAACTAGTTCGATCCCCCCTCCCCCCCTTGACACGACCCTCCACCTCCACACCCACTTACCCCCTCCTCACCACCACTACCACGGCCACGACCACGACCCTCTGCCCTTCCTTTCTACCCTTCCTGTACCCCACTGCACCAACAACACTCTCTCGTACCCTCACTCCACTCCAGCTTTTCACATCATCCTCTGCTATCCACCTCTTCCAATCTGCTAAGGGACCCTGTGATGTCGTCAGGAAATTGGAAGTAAATGAGTCCTTCAAATATTGCCACGAAACACCACCTGTATGGAACGAGCTTGTTTCGTGGCATGGTCAGGAGGAATCAGAATCCTCCAATTTTCAAACACGATCACAAGGTCCTTAATTAATAAACTACCTTAACTCCCCTCGTCTCAACAATCCTCTTGTCTAACCATGCCACTCACCATACCAACTCTTCCCTTATACTCTCTTCTCTCTGTAACAATTCTCCCCTCTCCTCCTCTCGATTTCTCTTCCTTCTCATCTCGGCCACACGCTTTCCTCTTTCTGCTGCCCTTCCCTCACTCTTAATTTCCCATTCCTCCCACTTACTATTTGCCACCCCTCATCATTATCCTTCTCCCTAGCTGATCTTCTCTACCCAACCTCATCACCATTCCATTTCTCTCTTACTTTTCCGTTTTTACACTTTTTTAAACCTCAGTCTTTCCACTCCTCTCTTCCCACCAAACTCCTCCCCTCCTCTCCTCTCAACACACACTCTCCTATTTTCCGTCTCTCCACCCCTCCTTCCTTTCTCTCCTCCCACTGAACTACAATCTTCCGGCTACCCTTGCCTCCTGTCTACCTTGTATGTTATTGGTAAAACTGGCTTACTTTTACGGTGTGGACAGTTTGCTTGCTGCCTGGTTGCACACACATACACACACATGCGCCACTCCTCTTTTATGAATGTGTATATATGCACATGAGTGAGAATGCCGTTTATTTGTCACTCTTCTCATGTCATTCTTTTCAATCCCTTCCCATTTTCACTCTAACCTAACCAAACTTAACCTAACATTATATCATTAAACCTCTTTTAACCAACCCCTCTTATGTGTGTGTGTGTGTGTGTGTGACTGGCTTTTGTACGGAAGTGTGTGCTAAAGAGAAAGAATTTATTACTGGGATAATTTCAGCGTAATGCTTACGTGTTTGTGTGAGGCTTGAGAGATTGTGTGTATATTCGTGTGTGTTGTGGCTATTTACTTGAAAGTGCTTATTCATGTGACTGTGCCGGTATATGTATGTATATAAGAAAGAGCTTTTCACATGGATATGTGTGATTGAGTTTGTGTGAGAGCATGTGTGTGTTTTGTGAGTCAGCGTTCACATCTCAATTATATGTTTGTGTTTAGTGAACTCTTGTGTGCCTTATAAGAGTGTTTGTGTTCGTAGTTGTATGAAATTGCACACATGTATGACATTGGTGGAGTCCTGGTGTCTACATGAGTGTGAGCGTTTACATTTGGTTATATTTATGTGAATGTGTGTACATATCTGTATCTAAGTGAGTGTGCGAGTGTAAGAGTGTGTGTGTGTGTGTGTGTGTGTGTGTGTGTGTGTGTGTGCTGTATTTGTGTGTGTGTGTGCGAGTGTAAGAGTGTGTGTGTGTGTACTGTATTTGTGTGCGTGTGTGTATATGTGCCAGAGTTTGAACATTTGTTAGGATGTGTGTGTATATTGGCGAGTGTCGGCTCTTACGAGTTAATAGAGTCGATCCACCCTGCCTTGGGGAGAGGTCAGGTCCTACAACACACAATAAACACTACTCATGGCGATAATTATGAACATTCATTTATAATAACAAGTAATGTCTATTCTAATATTTTACAAGTGATGGCCACCACCTAAACCATAAGTAGTAACTCCCACTTAACGGGGTAATATGTTGTAGGTGTATTGGCCGAGGAGAACTGATTCCTTCAAACTATACCTAATAAACACTATGTATGCAGAGGTCTGTTGTCTGGTATAGTTTGGAGAAATTAACTGCCTTTCATTTTGCCCCACACAAACTACCCTTTTATCAAATGACTCATCATATAATATCCTTCACTTTATTCAACAAAGATCTGACCTTTCTTTCATATAATTATATACAGTATACCAGCCAATCCGATCAGGTCAATGTAAGTAACCATAGTCATGAAGGTGCCTTGCCGCGGTGCTCTTCTCCGTCACTATGACTTTTAATTAAGCCTGTGGCAGGTTACTGTAACTCATTATCCAACAATATACATCCAGGTTACTACAATTACCTTCGCCACGTGTTACCTGAGTTACTTATTTCACCAACAAACCCAATAAGGATGGATTGAGAGCTTAGTAGACACTGTCCCTGTGGGATCCGAACCCCTGACAGTGAGGGCCGATAACCTGGCCCTCAGCAACACTGCATGGCTACTCAGCCATCACACCGATTTGTGTTAGTAATCAGCTACATATTGTAGAAAACACCCAACCTTCTTATCTTTGTCAGTAATCAACCCCCTATAACAATAAATAATAAACCAATAATTATTGCAAGTAACCACCACTTACTACAATACTTAATCTTCCACTTATTATAGTAACTCATACTCACACAAGTAACTCACCACTAATTATAGTAGGCAACCACCCACTTATTACAGCCAGTAACCAGCCTCCACTTATCATAGTGTATCCCCCCCTTTGCTCTACACACATCATACCCCCTTCATCTACACACAACATATTCCTCCTCCTAAGTACAACATACCCACTCCCTCTACACCCTAGATAACACCAAGCTCTACACATACCATACATATCCCTTCTACATATAGGATATATACCCCATTCTTCTACATACAACATACACCCCTATAACTCTACACATATCATACCTTCACCTTCAATGAATATATCTCCACTTCTACATACACCATATCACATCCCTCTACACACCATATCCCAACTTTGATACACATACCTGTATATCCCATCTTGTACACATCCTATACACACTCTCTCTACACACCCACAGTATATTTTCCTGAACAGAAAGTATACTCCCTCTACACATATCATACACCACTACCACCACCACCACCACCCTTGCAAATTTCTGAGCCGACTTAAAAACCACTGATGACAAAAACTGGCCTGAATACTGATGGTGCTGAAAGGCCGGGGGTCAGGCTGTTCCCTCGACACTCACAGTCAGTCTTCACCCCTCACTTCCTCCCTCCCTTCCTCCATTCTTACATTCCATCCTCCATTCCTTCCTTCCATCCATCCTTCCATCCATCCTTCATTCCTCCCTTCCATCCATCCTTCATTCCTCCCTCCCTTCCTCCCTTCTTATATTCCATCCTCCATTCATTCCTTCCATCCATCCATCCTTCATTCCTCCCTTCCATCCATTCTTCATTTCTCCCTCTATTCCTCCCTTCTTCCATTCCATCCATCCTTCATTCCTCCCTCTATTTATCCCTCTCATCCTCCATTCCTCCCTCCCTTCCATCCTTCATTCCTTCCTATATTTCTCCCTCTATTCCTTCCTCCCATCCATCCTTCATTCACTTTTCCCTCTATTCATCCCTCTAATTTATTTTCCATTCTTCCCCTTGGTCCCTCCCTTCATACCTCTTTCCCATCCACCATTCCTCCCTCCCTTCCTTTACTCTTCTTCCCCCTATCTCGCCTTCCCTCGTTTTCTTTCTCCCATCCTCCTTCCCTCTCCCATTTTCTCTCTCTACTCCCTTCTCTAGTTTCTCCTTCCCTCCCTCCATCACTCCTCCACCCTCTCCCTCTTTGGTTTTTACTCCTTTTCATCGTGTCATCCTCCTCATAGTAACCTCCCTACCCTCCTCATCATTCTTACTTACTTAGCCTTTACCAATTTTTCTTTCGGCTTGTCTGTCATCCTAATTTAAGGTCCCAGATCTCATCTCCTCCTCCTCCTCCTCCTCCTCCTCCTACCTCTTTCCTCCCTCTACTACTATTACTACTACTACAACTATAATACTACTACTTCTGCTACTACTACAAATACTACTAATAACTACTACTACAATTACTGAAAACCTCTTCATTTTCTCTAATCAACATGTATACCCTCTCTTGTCATTTTAACTCCTTCCTTCCCTTCCTCTCATTCAACACTTACACTTACCCCTCTTTCAAATTTTACCTTTCCTCTTATTACACAGCTTCCATCTCCTCTCCATTCCTCCCATTACATCTCTCTCTCTCTCTCTCTCTCTCTCTCTCTCTCTCTCTCTCTCATTATATTCTCGGTGTCTAATTCTCTTCCTCAACTTCCATGGATACTAACTTATATTACCGAGTGGCAAGCAAAATGCAAAACAGGAATGCAGAAAATTATGTTATATTTTTTGATGCAATGATAAGTCTTGCCTCTAACTAACAGGTATCCAAGCCCTCGATAACTCAGAGAGAAAAAAAAAACTAAAAAAAATATATAATCTAAATGTTAAAAAAAGAAGCGGAAAATAGGTAAGGTGGTTGAGAGAATGCTGGCTTAATCTGCCCTTTGATATACTGATGTTGTTGTGGTTTGTGGTCCCTCCATTAGTGGTCGTCTCTCTCTCTCTCTCTCTCTCTCTCTCTCTCTCTCTCTCTCTCTCTCTCTCTCTCTCTCTCTACGAGTATATCTATCCTAACATAAGACACGGGGTCACATCCAACATATTAGACTTATTTCTCACAAACAACATTTCCTTAATTACACGGACACGAGTACTACCTGGTCTTAGTGACCATGAGATGGTACTCATTGACGCAAACATCAAGCCAACAACACAAAAACAATTACCCAGGACAATCTACATGTACAACAGAGCTGACATGGGTGGCATTACCCAAGACTTAGTTGATTTTTGTGACTCATTCCTTGACTCGGACCCAATGGCCAGTTCTGTGGAAACAAACTGGACCAGACTTCGTGACTTTATACGTGACACAATGGACAAACACATACCCACGAAAACTGTCACACATAACCGGTCATTACCATGGTACAATAGACAATTAAAAAGACTACACAGAAACAAGGTCAAAGCATACAACAGAGCAAAACGATACAACGATACAGAACACTGGTTAGAATACAAAAATATACAGAAAACACTACAGAAAGAAACTAAACAAGCAGAAACTAAATACACATCCACTTTTCTCACAGACAACATACAAAACCACAAAAAATTCTTCGGCTTCTTTAAAGCACGCAAACAAGACTCGACCGGTATTACAACATTACTACACAACAATTCCTTGGTTACACACCCACAAGACAAAGCCAACACCCTTAACACACAGTTCCAGTCCGTTTTTACCCATGAACATGAACACTTACCAGACATGCCAACACCGTCACACCCACCTATCCCTCCCATTCATATAAACACCCAAGGAATTGAGAAACTTTTATCTGAGGTAGACATACACAAAGCGACTGGACCAGACAATATACCCTGCAGGATATTGAGGACTAATGCTAAAGTTCTTGCCCCTGTCCTGCAGGTTATATTCTCACAGACTTTACAGACCGGTGAACTCCCTCAAGACTGGCTTTTGGCAAATGTGACCCCAATTTTTAAATCCGGAGACAGAACCCTTCCCATTAATTATAGACCGATTTCTCTTACCTCAGTCCCTTGCAAAATTTTAGAACACATAATTCATAGACATATAATGGACCATTTTAATAGACAAAACATACTGACTGACAAACAACACGGTTTTCGACCCAAACGCTCGTGTGAGACACAGCTGCTGGTGACTACACATGACATCTTGCAGTCCCTCAATGACACAAAAACTAGACAAGTTGACGCCATAGTATTAGACTTTGCCAAAGCCTTCGACAAAGTCCCTCACCAAAGACTACTACACAAGTTAGAATTCTATGGCATACAGGGACAACTTCTTCACTGGATTAGAACGTTCTTGACTACCAGAAAGCAACGCGTAGTTCTTGACGGTAGTCAGTCTCCACCTGTTCCTGTGATCTCTGGGGTACCCCAGGGCACTGTCCTGGGCCCCCTTCTCTTCCTTTCATACATTAATGACCTCCCACTTTCACTTTCCTCTACCACTAGACTCTTTGCAGACGATAGCTTAGTTTACAGACCAATTAAAGATAGGAATGACTGCCTTCGACTACAGGACGACCTAACTGCACTTGAAGACTGGGAAGTCAAGTGGCAGATGACATTTAGACCAGACAAATGCCATCACATCCGTTTTACCCGTGCTCATAATCCCATACCATATACATATCAGCTACACAACACTAACCTCAACACAGTCCCTTCCCACAAATACTTGGGCGTCCACATCTCATCGGACATGAGGTGGAACACACACATAGGTAGCATCAGGGCCAAAGCTAGTAGGGTCCTGGGGTTCTTGCGCAGGAACCTCAGCAGGTGTAACACAGACATTAAAATTATTGCTTATAACACTTTTGTTCGACCACACCTAGAGTATTGTGACACCGTCTGGGACCCACACACTTACAATAATATAAATAAATTAGAGTCCATACAAAACAAAACAGCAAGATGGGCCAGACGTGATTACAGACACACTACATCAGTCACTTTGCTTAAACAAGACACAAAACTAGACCCATTGGCAACAAGAAGACAAATACACAGACAACAGATGATATACAAAATCACAAACAAGTTAGTTGACATAGACAAAGACACATACCTACACCCTACAAGTATACGGTCCACTAGAGGCAGCCACAACTTAAAATACCATACATACCAGACAAGCACTGATATATTTAGACACTCATTCTTTCCCCGCAGCATCCAAGAGTGGAATCATCTCCCATCTCATATAGTTAATAGCCCCACTCTTGACACTTTTAGAAATAGGATCACCAATCATTACCTCCCCAATCCTAATCCTCAACCCACAGTCCTTGACCCAATCCACCCTCATCCTAACCCCCTTCCTAATCCTACCCTGGATCCCTAAATCCCCCGCACAACCCCCGCATATTATGCTGCCCACGAGCAGCCCTCTGCGGGACCCAAAAACTTAAACTTAAACTAAACTTATCTATTCATGTCTTCTATTTCATTCTCTTCATCCTCTCTTTTTCTCCCTCTAACTACGAGTATATCTATCTACTTATCTATCTATATAATTTACATCATCATTTATACTCTCTCTATATATAACTACGAGTATATCCATCAACCTATCAATATTACACATATACGCTCTCTCTCTCTCTCATTCTTCCCATCTGCAGCCTTTTATTCAGCAAGAAAACCATTACATTTCACACCAATACTCCATTAGACCAACGCCCTCATAATTAAGAACCAACATCACTGACCCTCTGAAGCTCTATGACAGTCCTTCGTGAATCTTCTGTAGTACAGCACGATAAAGAGTGTACCCTGCCCTGCCTTGACCTGACCTGACCTGACCCAATCCACCCTCACGCCTGACCTGATCTGACCTCTTTCCTTCCTTCCTTCCTTCCTCCTGCTACTCCCTACTTAGTTATCTCACGCGGGGGCAATAAGACTTCAGGAATTTATCATCACTGCTCTGTTTTATTCCCAACCACTTCGGTCATCCCTCTGTTATCTAGTGCGTGCGTGCGTGGGTGGGTGAGTGGATGGGTGCGTGCGTGCGTGTGTGGGAGAGTGCGTGTGTGTGGGTGGGAGAGTGCGTGTGTGCGGGCGGGAAGGCGGGCATGTCCGTGTGTGTGTCTGTGTGTGTCTTCTCCTCAAGTTTCTCTAATAAGTAAGTGTGGAATAAGGGGCGTTTTCTCTAGTATTCCCATTAATTAACTCCTTCTCATTCCCATTAATCAACTCACTCCCTTTCACCCCCATTAATATGTACTCTTATCCTCATTAATTCCCTCTCTCTCATTCCTTTCTCTAATGACTATTCCTATCTTCCCAATTAATATTTCTCCTCTCAAGACCATCTCTCCTTTTATCACTATCTTAACGTTTCCTTTTTTCTCTTCCTCTCCTTTCCTGTTCCAC
The DNA here is from genome assembly GCA_034508575.1 of Petrolisthes manimaculis. Classification (NCBI taxonomy): domain Eukaryota; kingdom Metazoa; phylum Arthropoda; class Malacostraca; order Decapoda; family Porcellanidae; genus Petrolisthes; species Petrolisthes manimaculis. The sequence goes on along the minus strand of JAWZYT010000953.1, from coordinate 332,280 downwards.
ATGTGTTGCTCCCTTCCTTTTCTTTCTCCTAGATTTACCTCTATCCTCCTCTTATCGTTTGTTCCCTTCATCGCCTGCCAATTTTCCTCTTTCTACTCATTTTACCTTCACTTCTCTCTCTCTCTCTCTCTCTCTCTCTCTCTCTCTCTCTCTCTCTCTCTCTCTCTCTCTCTCTCTCTCTCTCTCTCTCTCTCTCTCCTACCTATGGCACGTTTCTTTCTCTTGTTCCCTCTCCTTTTAGCCTTAATTCTCTCTCACACAGTCCTTTTATTAATGTAGTAACAAGTCCTATCTCTAACTGGCATTCAAGCCCTTGTTCCCCCCTTCACAAAAAAATGATAACGAGTAAAAAAAAATACCACGAACATTGTAAGGAGGAAGATAGCATGCAGCTAATTACCTATCCACACCGACCTCTTTCCTTCTAAATGTTTATCCCTCTTTTCCTTCTCACTCCCTTGCTTCTCCTCCCTTGCCACCCCCTCTCTTTCCTTGTCACCTCCTCTCCCTCCCTTCCCCTCTCCTCTCCCACCAGCCTCTGCTCCCCTTCTCCACAACCACAACCCTCCACTTCATTATGCCTTGACTGAAATTACTCCACCTCTCCTCCTAAAGCCATAACTTTTGCATTAACAGTTTTTTAATTATGAATAAGAGAATAATGATGCTGGAACAATTTAAGACAATGCATGATTATAGCGTTGATAATATATTATGTTGATGAACACACTTGTGTGATCACTGTAATGGATAACGATATAAAAACTTTATTGATAATAAAATACAAATGATTATGATACTAATGAATAGAAATACAATAAAATACCCACCAATATATGTTACTTAAATTATGCAGTACCGTAATGAAAATATAATAATAATATCTTGGCCATTTATCAGACAATTAATTACCATCTCTATTATTTGATCGTGACGCAGGAAGAAGTAGCAAAGGTAGGCTTTAACGATTAATTCCAAGAGACACAGGTGAAAGGAAGAGAAGGAGAGAGAAGGGTGAAGAAGAAGAGAGGTGAGAGGAAATTATGAAGAGAGGAGAAGGGGGTGGGGAGAAGGAAGGGGATTTGGGGAGTAGAGAGAGGAGAGGAGAGGGGAGAAAACAAAAAATGATGGGAGAAAGCGAGGAGTGGGGAGGAAGGGAGATGAGGTATAACAGGGAGAGGAGGGAATAAAACCAAGGAGTGAAAGGAGTAGAAAGAGAAGAGTGAGGGGAGAAAGAGGGAAGAGGAAAGAGAAGAGTGAGGGGAAGAGTGAGGGGAAAAAGAGGGAAGAGGAAAGAGAAATAAGGAAAGGAAGAGAAGATTGGGTTAAGATGAGGGCATAGAGTAGATGTAAATGGAAGAACCATGGATGAAGAGGGTAAAGAAGAGGAAGGGGGGGGGAAGGGTAAAGAAGAGGAAAGGGGGGAGGGTAAAGAAGAGGAAGGGGGTGAGGGTAAAGAAGAGGAAGGGTGTGAGGGTAAAGAAGAGGAAGGGGGTGAGGGTAAAGAAGGGGAAGGGAAGGGATGGAGAAACGAAATGAAGAAAGAGTTAGCGAGGGCATGGGTATATAGACAAGAAAGAGTATAGTGGAGAAGGGAATAAGGGTGCATGGGTAGAGTGAAACAGATGACAGGGAAGAACAGATAAATACGATAAAAGTATGGGAGAGGAAGGAAGAAAAGTGAAATAATAGGAAGAGAAACGTTTAAGGTAAAGAGACAACCAATCTATCATCAATATGTATCAAACCAACCATTAAATTTTCTCTTTTTTATATACGATTATCTGTCATCACTCTGTTTCCCTCTCCCCTCCCTTCCGTCCTCCCTCCATGGCCACTCCAAACCCTTCCTTTTAGACTTATCAATCCAGTGCCTTCTGTGGCTTGAATCCTGTTTAGACCCTTTTCGTACACAGCCGACCTTATTTGTAGCGGATAGAAGGAAGAAATAGATGAAAGGGGTGGAGGAGGAAGCGATACACCTTTTGCTGACCCAGATAGACTGCTTGTCATTCCCACATGGCACTTTGTCACGCTGAAATGACTTTACACTCCGCTGGAATTTATATTAATATGATATGAGAGTTCCTCCTGACAAGGTACGCCATTTATGAAGTCGGTATCCTTTCCTGCATGGATGAAGGTGAGGCGAGGGTGGAAGAGAGGGGGAGGGGGGAAGAGAGGGAGAGGGGGGATGAGAGGGGGAGGGGGGAGTTTGGGGGTGTTGGGGAGTATGGGGGTGTTGGGGAGTATGGGGGTGTTGGAGAATATAGGGGTGTTGGGGAATATGAGGGTGTTGGCATGGAGGTGTTGGGGACTGGTGGGATGGGGGAGATAGGGGTGCTAGGAACTATTGGGAGGGGGGAGATAGGGGTGTTGGGGACTGGTGAGAGGAGAGGGGAGGGGAGGGGAGGGGAGGGAGGAAAGGGGAAGGGGAGAGGGGGGGGGGTAGATGGGCTGTGTTACTATGGTGGTGATGGTTGTCGGGGGCAAGTATTTTACTCTCACTCTCACACTCAATCCTGTCTTTATCCCACTGTTTATCTGCCTGCCCGCTTGTCTGTCTATCTCACTGTCTGTTAGTTTGTTTGTCTATCTCACTGTCTGTTAGTTTGTTTGTCTATCTCACTGTCTGTTAGTTTGTTTGTCTATCTCACAGTCTGTTAGTTTGTTTGTCTATATCACTGTATGTTAGTTTGTTTGTCTATCTCACTGTCTGTTTGTATGTCCGTCTATCTCACTGTCTGTTAGTTTGTCTGTCTATCTGTCTGTTGGTAGCTTGTTTTTTTTTTCTCTCTCTCTCCCTCTCTTGCGTGCGCCAATTTCCTACACAAGCTTATTCATTTAACACCTCCCATTCCCTCCACCCAGTCATCACTCACACACACCCTTCACCACCCGCAAACTCTGTCACACACACACACACATACACACCCTCTATTCTACACCGCACACACACACACACACACACACACTTCTCTAACCCACTTCCATTAACCTTTACAGCAAGAAAGAATCCTGTTCCCCACTTGATTATAAACATTTAGAGCGAGAATCAAATTAGCTTTTAAAAATGTAAATTGGTGTCGATTAAGGACAAGACAACTGGTCCCACCTCTGACCCTTCCTACCTTCTCCTTACATCACTGTCTTCTCTTCTCTCCCTTCTCCCCTTTCTTCTTTTCCTCTCCATCATTCTCTCCTATATCACGCTTCTCATTTTCCTCTCGCCCTTTCTCACTCTCCTTTGTTTCTCTCCTTTTCCTTTGTCTTCACTCTCCATTCCTTCGTATCATTTATCTTCTCTCCTTCCCCCTTCCCCTTTTCGTCTTCTTTCCTCTTCTATTCCCTTCCCTGTCCTTTCCTTCTCTCCCTTTTCTTCACTTCCTGTATATTAATTCTAGTGACCTTTTTCTTGAACCATTTACTATAATTATTTTTCTCACTCGCTTCTTTGCTGCTTCCTATTTTATTGTTCTGTCTACATCACATTTCTCTTCCCTCCCAAACATCTTCACATCTCTCTCTCTCTCTCTCTCTCTCTCTCTCTCTCTCTCTCTCTCTCTCTCTCTCTCTCTCTCTCTGAAATGGACACAGCAATCAAGTATCTCGTTCAGACCTTTAGGGTGGCAAGGTAATAAATTAATTCACTATTAGTACTCTGTGGCTCGTCCCTCATACTTTGGACAACACAACATCGCCAGTGAATGCAGGGACCGACTATAACATTCAACCTGATGGAGGCAATAGGAATCCTTTATGAAACACCTGGGAATCGAATCACTAAAATAACTAACTATGAGAGAGAGAGAGGCCATATTTTCGTCAACCAAACCCGAGTCTTAATTTTGACACTTCATTCGGATAGTCTTGTGCCCTATTCAGAACATATTAAAATATCATCTGCCATAATAGTTCAAGGTGGATTATTATTACGAGTATTGTTGATTGGTGTACGAGAGCCATACATTTGCTGAGTGGTGACATGCATTAGGATTATATATATAGTTTGCTATTTGTTTTTAAGGGGAGAGAACACTTTTGGTAAATCTGGAGTAAATGATTCCTCCAAACTATTCCGGGCAACAGGATACCATTATATTTCTTCATCTGGGTCTGTTTCCTGGCATAGTTTGGAGGAATCAAGGGACTCCAATCTAACAAAAGTATACTCTCCCCTTAAGATAAAACGTATTTCCTAATCACGTCCTTATCTAATTAACACATACTGTAAAATAACTACTGAGCCGAAATTTCATAGTGTCCTCATCTTTATTCCGTGATTCCTTATCACCTTCAAACCAATTATCAATTAAGGAACATGTGTTGTGGTCCGCATATTGAATGTTTCTGAGTCCTCCACATAGTGACAGTAGCCTACATACAAGCCACCCACCTATCACGAGGGAGTTTTGTTTCGTGGCATAATCAGAAGGAATCAATGTCAGACGCTCCATTATATGATTCTCCATACAACACTATTCGTAAATGAACACTCACCTCGTTGCTGTATTCTCTCACATGCCCTCCGGGGCCAATGTAGTTCCTGGTGATGTCAGGATTGCAAACATACGAACAAGTCCAAATTCTAACATGTTTTGTGAATACTGGCCCAGGTCTTCTTTCATTTTCTATCTTCATTTTAAGTATCACATAAGTACAATCACAACACAAAGTCAATATATTCACTCCACGGCACGTATTTATCGTGTATCTCAAAGTTCGCTTGGCTTGTATATGTTTTTGTTCATCCCTGGCGTTGGCTAAGTGCTATAATCACATTTCAAGACCAGCGTTCGACGATCTCACTCATATATTTTAACTCCTTGCTATGAATTAAAGCTTACGACACAATTTGATGTTCTTTAATGAATACACAGAGATGCGAGAGGCTGGGAGCACGACTTGGCGAGGACTGAAGGAGCAGTCTTGTCAACACAGAAGTTTGAACCCCGAACCACATATGAACGGATTTCAAAACACTCTCGAGTAAATTAACTAGTCTGCTGCAATTTCCTTCATGTCTATTATGTTCTTAAATTCTATAGGGTGGTGAGGAAACGGTATTGCACAAAGATATTAGTGATGTTTGATATTTCACTATCTGCCAGTTGGCTACTGGAGATTAGTTTATAACCCACCTTAAAGTGTTCTATAAGTAATAATATGTCCTCATTCTTATTATATGTATTCCCAAGTAAATAAAAAAAAATCAATCAATCGCTGTGGTTTCTTATAGTTACAATATATAGTAAAAATATCTGTGGTGCAATAGTCTCTATTCCTGATCTAATTAATCATCACAAAATTAGACTAATAAAGATTAATTAAGTCAACATCTTTGCCTCTATACTTATATAGGTCTTATAGTAATAATCTGCCACACGTCACTATAGGCTACCCGGGTGAAATGGGGGCACGGTGCGCTGGTGTTGTCAATACGATCCCTGCCCGAACTTGATTCAAGATAAAATACCTCGAAACTGTGCTCGAACATTGATGGTATAAATCCTGCCTAAGGGAACACTAACCTATCAGCAGCAATAGGGGACCATAGTATTTTCTTTTAACACGGGCTATATTATAATGTCCATGTATACATTCGTTAGCTGTACTTCGATTTTCTTTTAGTAGTATATTATCATTACATCTGCTTAATATTTCTATCCAATGACTGCCATCTCGTCCCTGCTTATGAAATAATATGCACTTATCTTAAAATGTATAATGCACTGTCTTTTTATATTTTTGATTATCATGTAGCAGACACTGAATTACTGGGTTTTAATGGCAGTGTTCAACAGATTGCCGTCTCTGCTATTTAAGGTTATAAAGTTGCTAGACGTGTGTTGTTTTTGTAATATCTTCTACGAGGACGAAAATCAGTGGGTTCAGGTTTAGTATGCCACTAGCATTGGATAACGTAAGGAGCTAACAAACAATCAAATATTTGTACCAAGTCCCTACCAATATCTTAACCACATCCTGCGACTTGCGCTTTACTGAACATAAAAAAGAAAATGCAGAGAAATTATACAGTAAGACTAATTTTCTATAGCCATTATAATATTTCTTGTTTATAGTCATATTATTTTTCTTTTTACCCATACTACTTTTACGATATTAACGGTACAAAATATTCATGCTAATATTTAAATGTTGTTAGGCAAACATTACAATCGACAACACTCCAAGTCCAAAGGATACGACAAAGATAGAACAAGGCTGCCAACACAAGGAATAAGGCAAGAAAAAACAGGGCTGCCAACACAAGGAATAAGGCAAGAAAAAACAGGGCTGCCAACACAAATGAGAAGAAACCAGACGTAATGCAGGGCTACCAACACAAGGGGTGGAACGAGGACTACTAACACCTGGCTGGTGGGACTTATCGCTGCCTTGGATCACTGTAATACTGACGGCCGTGTGTTTCTCCCACTATTACAGCCACCGACACACTAACCAGGGGATGGAGGCGTATTGTTACCAAGTCTATTACGGTACAGGGAAAACTGATGTGTAAACTGATCTCGTCTGATATACTATATATAATGCATGTTTTAAGAATATATATTGATTGCACTGAATGACGATAGACTTTGAAGGGATGAAGGGAGGAGGGAAGGCGGGGCGGAGAGGCAACAATTGGCACGTCTGTGAGGACTCGATTACTTAATTCAGGTAATTACCCGGCGGCTGTATGGTGGGCAAAAGCCGAGACAGGGAACCGGCGGGCATAAAGGACTGCAGTCATTATTACAAAGTCTTTTAGGATAGAGGGAACGATTTACTTTTTCAAAGAGAGGCTTGTTATCTTTATTTATTTAAGTCATGTTAAGGTACACTAGGCAAGGGAGGATTAAGTCAGAATAGCTACGAAAAAACAGGTCAGGTAAATTAAGGACTTAGATTAAGTTATACAGAGTTAAGATGAACCATTTCATTTGCGGATACCTATTTTAGAATAAAGCTGTTAATGCCAATTACCGATTGCTAATATCATATGCACAATATATTATTAATTAACAAATTGGAGCAAAATATCTTAATTCATTTACTGCCAGTAAAACAACGTCGTATTCCGTTCCCAAAAACCATAGACCAAACTCCCTTGACTAATGCAGAAATATTACAGGTGTAAATATTCTGTTTATGTTTATTATTGTTTTCTTTGGTGAATTAATATCCCTGGCTGGTGTGTCCCTGTTCCCTAAACCGAGAGAGACTTTGTGTTACTGGCTCCCGAACTCAAATTAGAGAGGTCGTAATTAATAGTGTTGTGGAGGCCGTGTTTATCACTGATGGACGCCTGGATGTTATCACGCCAAACATACCATACCCTTCATTACCTCCCTCTCTGTCTCTATCTCTCTAACGAGTATCTCTTCGACTGTCGGACGTTCTCTTTATCTCCGCTCTCCCGAGGTATGGAACCGTAATTAAAACAGATCGAGATCATTTTTCATCATCGTCATTGTTGTCCCGCGGGTTTTAAGGAGCTAATAATCTTGTGGGCGAACAGAAGTACACGAAACCCTCCAAAAATATGCAATAACACGATCCCATACCAGTATACAGAGGTAATCTTCTGTTTCTTGACCTATTATGGAGGAACCAGTAGCTCTCCGATACGTCCAAACAGATTACCTTCCTTAGACAAAGTGGACTATAAAAAAGGATAATGACTAATCCAACTGATGTCTGTAATAGGTTCTTTGTAAGCAGACAGTAACCGCTGAATACCCTCCACTTCCCTTGTAGTACATTAAGTAAGATCTGGCTCATTATCATTTATCTGTTGCTAATTTTCTTATGCAGGATTTGCCTTTAATGGATTTATTTGTGTTTAATTGAGCAAGAGCGTAATATACTATACTTTGTTACCTTCAATGCAAAGAGTAGTATATGGATAGTCTGGTTTCAAGTACATCACGCAATCCTGACCAGAATAATTATTTCATCAGGATTCAATTAACCCCTTTCGCCAAGCCATGACATCACCAGTGAATCACTTACCTGTATAGTTGGCATATACAAACCATGTCAGATCAATGGTTATTAAACATTGCAGAAGGTGGAGGCTATTGGGGGGAGGAAGGGGGGGAAGGGGGAGGAGGGGTTGATGGGGAGACTGATGGGTAAGGAGGTTCATACAAGAGTCAATGTTTATGAGAAAAAAACTTATAAACAACAAACCTCGTCAAGAAACGAATAGGCCGACGAGAACACGAAGGAACAGGGAATCAACAACACAATGGAAATACGAAACGGAGGAAGAACAGGAATTTACCGAGGCCGGCTACTAAATCTTAGAGAAGGTATAGTACGGCTTTGTTGACAAAAACACATAAACATCGAAGAACAAAACAGCACAACAAATATTGGACAAGAAATGGGGAAAACATCACACACTAACCATTATTCTGAAGTGGAGGCTTGCATGGACGTGCTAGAGGAGTGGTGGCTAGATAAACCATAGCTGAGTTTGTGATAGTAGTAGTGGTCCAAGCATCAGGTCACTGGGAAGTAGAGAAAAGAAAGTCATCACACTTTTCCATTATGCAAGTCGTAAGTAGCCTAAAGCTTTACGTAGGCTATTTTTTTTTTTTTTTTTTAGTATTGTCTTATGTTTCCTTCTACTCGTACGTTTGGCTTTCGTTTGACCACAACAATTATTTAACCCTGTAACAAACAAACAAACACAATGCCTCAAGAAGAATAAGAAATAATGTTCGAGGAAATTGTAGTCAGTGAAGTTTTCTACACACCCATCAGCCAGTCAAGCCACCAGGGGAGCCACTGCTACTGACAAATGCCCAGCTGCCTCCCTCCTACCTACCCACCTACCCACCCACCCATTCAGTCATACCCTCTCTGCCCTGTGCTTGTGGGTGTGTGTGTGTGTGTCTGCCAAGTCAATGTTCTCCACGTATACACACTTTATGACCCTCCGAATTATGAGTTATCTTGTTTATTCACTGTTTGTTTTACTCAGAGGTGATATTTGATGATACAAACTTTCATGCTTTGTTAGTAGTTTGATGATTTAAATCTTCTTCATTTAATTATTTAAATTATATTCATCCAGATTTGTATATAATCCCGGACCAAATGTAAAGTAATTAAATTATATCAACCAACAAAATAACGTAGTCTAACGTAGCATCAATATAATTATTGAAGTGAAACTTGTCATCATTATTTAACCTAACGATTGTCAAGTGTCCAATCCGTATTTAAATGCTATCCTGACAATGAAAGTAATTTATCATAGCTAAACTAAGTTTATCCTAACCAAATTATATATAGACAATCACAATATAACTAAACATATTAGATTCTACTCAAACTATAGGCCTAATCTAACTACATATTGTGGACACACAAAGTATATACCTTATACAATATTTTTTTTAAAATAAATTCTTCCTTAGGGACAAGTATTGCCTCAGAGTGTAGTTATCTAGAGAGGACAGAGTCCTTCCCCACGTCCACACGCCCACTGAGTAGCCGAGGTCATCGTCAGATAATTATCCTCACTCCTCGTTTGGAATTCACATCACACCTGGCGTCGCCCTGGTGGTGGTGGAGTAATGGCGGTGCTAGTATACTTTTTATTTACCTTCGCAATGGTCATGCTTTTACTTTTGTCTATTTGTTTGTTGGTTTGTGTATTTGCTTGATGATTAGGGGACAAGATCTCGAAAACGTATAGATTATTTCAATCAAACTTCGCATGATGACTGGCCATTGATACCAAGAATTGATAACATTTTGGTGGTTTTAGGTAAAACGCAAGATCAGGTAAAGATAGTTAATTTATTCATTTATTTTGTATTTCTTTTCTTTCCTTTTATTGATAAGAAACAAGATGGGATATTAGTTGGCTTTGTCCGTAGAGTTTATCTGGCGTTATCGAAGACATATATACTGACACACTCTGACCAGTGTCCCAGTGATCTAAGTACTGCATATAATATAATACTTAGCACCAAAGATATTTATAAGACACTTTAAAGTTACTACCTGATCTAAGCTAGCTAGAATTTCCATCCCTGCAGGCGTTCCTGTATGTTAGAATGAAGAGGAAAGGTATACCAATATATAGCAACTCTTCAGAAATGGCACTTTCATTCACACATACTAAATAGAAGATATAGCTATTATTTACCCAACTCACTACACTATCCTTTCTAGTGTGACGAGCCATTCAAGCCTCTTAATCTTTCCTCCTTCAAGAGACTGATATAGAGACAGCTAAGGGCGTGTGGGTAACAGTTACAACTAAATGGCTTGGCACCATTAATTTGGCCATTAACTTTCCCATAAAAGCCAAGATTCCCGTTCATTAACTGAGATATCAGCTAAGGGCGACGTTTATCCGAGAACAAGTATGCTTAGGGAGATATCATGCAAAGAAATAGGAAATCTTTCATTGTAGTTAAAAATATAAGCTCTTAATATATAGTGTGATGAAAGAACATACATTATGAATGGAACAATTTAAATGAGAAAGTTTGAATGTATCTCAAAATTAATTAAGCCGGCAGTAGGTAATAATATCTTTTATTGACACCAGTTGATTTAAGTCTCCCTTGAAAACAACTTAATACCAAATACATTAAAGTTGCCTTGATTAAATAAATACAATAATCAATATTTTGGTAATGATTTCATGAAAATATGGATTAAAGCAAATGGATGATGAATCATAAAAAAACAGCGGCGTCTTCTATATAACCAATTTAGACTCGATTACTAATCAGGCTGCAACCCTTCATTGATAAGGAAGTCGAAAGCCACAAGGAAATTCAAGAAACCAGAGGAAATTAGCTCCTTGTGATAGCAGCTTTAATGACCCTCTCGATTGACGCGAGGCATAGATACAACCTAATGACCCAACTGCAAACAGGGATTAAATCTGAGTACATCAGTCTTTTTGCGTGGCGTGTGTGTAGGGAGACGGGAGGAGGAGAGAGAGCAAGTACATAAAATCTCCTTATAAAGTAGGCGTGGGCGACCAGTGGTTCAGAGAGATGGTACTGTAGGAGGATAATGTAAAAGTCGTATGAAATCTCCATCAAAGGTAAGCTTAAGAGGGCATTCTGTCGTCGGTTAAATTGGAGGGCGACGGATTCTTCCAACCTATATACTGCAATACGAAACTCCTATTCGTATGGTCACTGAGGTACTGGTGTGTATCCCGGCACAGTGTATAGAAATCAGTAGCTGAATGAGAAAAGATTTGTTGCACATTCGGTAGGAATACGAAGCTTCTAGCTCGCCTACATTTCCACAGGTCTAATTAGAAAGAGTAATTTACCCCCAGAGCAAACTATAGAACTGGAGTGTACAATGGAAAACTAAAGACATTTCATCGTGTTGTCCGATAAATGCTTACATGCAACGAACCCAGTGGAGAGGAGAGTAGGAGAAGAGAGTAAGAGAGGAGAGTGGGAGAAGAGAGTAGGAGAAGAGAGTAGGAGAGGAGAGTGGGAGAGGAGAGTGGGAGAGGAGAGTGGGAGAGGAGAGTGGGAGAGGAGAGTGGGAGAGGAGAGTGGGAGAGGAGAGTGGGAGAGGAGAAAGCGGCAATAATCTCTTGTGACGTGAAAATGTACCGCCGCACCACCTGTAATTAAAAACACGGTGATTTACAACGTTTCCCTCCTTACCTCCTCACCCCCCTTCCCTCTCTGGCCCCAGGGGAGGGTTGCAGTGATTACCTCCCTCCCCCACACACCTCTGACAACAACAACAACAATAACAACAACACATACACACACCGATAGTACAACACACACACACAGACACACACAGTTAAATACACGTAACCCCTTTACTGTACTAGGTTTCGTGAAATGGTTGAACGAAAAATTCACTATAAATAAGACCATATCATCGTTACTATAATCCATATATAATAATTTCAGGTGATTGGAGCACACGGAGAGCTGCATGGGAATGACGGTAAAATTTGGTCGTGACTGTACGGTTGGAGAGGGTAGTTAGTGCTTGACTCCTTATCCACTGCAAGCAAGTCCACCCTGTCCTCCCACGCTTCCTATCACAACACTCTCAGTCAGGACCTTTTGACGCGGCTTTTGTGGAGGGAGATGGTTGTATGCACGCTCTCATCCACACCACCAGGTAAACACAAATACTATCCCGACACACACATACAAAGTTTTAACACGCACACATTTACACACCCACCCTCACACACACACACAGAGGCGAGAGAGAGTCACACACACACACACGCTGATGCAAAACACAAAGAAAACGATATGAGTAACGTGAAAGCTTTGACTACAGGAAAGTGTAAAATATTATTGTAAAAACAATATATGATATGAAACTCAAATAATTATAAATGAACAACACATAAATGACCAAAACTATTGAATACGCAAAGTAAAGAAGTCCTAAATAAATAAAATAATATTTAAACCACACATTACAAGCCACAAACACCAAGACAAATGAACATCATGTACAATAAGGAAGGAAAAACAGATAATACACATGAAAAACAAACACAAGCACATGTACTCACACACACAAAAACATAATATGGATGTATGCACAATAAAAACACACACAAACACATGCAGCTACTAAGACGTGTAAAAAGGTATGCACACACACACACACACACATGCAGCCACTAATAAGCATAAAAAAAGTATGCTCACACACACACACACACAAACACATACAGCCGCTAAAACGTGTACAAAAAGTATGCACACACACACACACACACACACACACAAACACATGCAGCCACTAAAACTTGTACAAAAAGTATGCACACACACAAACACACACGTTAGGCAACATGACTGCACACTTAATAAAGCATACACTCTCACACACATACACACTGAAGAAAAAACTGAGGCATGCGCACATAATGAGGAGGAAAACAAGGGCGGTGCCATTAATCACGAGGGGGCAACACAAAGCTATGTGTTTATGAAATTATGCGAGATACCCAAATTACAGAGCAGGTGTCTGTAAATTACTGAGGCTATGGTGATTATTCTGGCTTACATAAATATTATCCTTATTACCTGCACAATCTCTCTCTCTCTCTCTCTCTCTCTCTCTCTCTCTCTCTCTCTCTCTCTCTCTCTCTCTCTCTTACGCACACTTTATATATACTGACAGGGTCACTCCATTCTAACATTATTTTTTTCCATCTGTTTTCTTTTTTCTCTCGATATATAAATGTCCATCCAAGGATGCCTCAAACCAGACGAGCAATATTATGGCTTCGTTGGTATTCGAATACATTCACTTCCCCAATTCAAAGTGATACACATCAGGCGAGCCAAAAATGGAATATCATAATAAAATAGATAAGCAATGACTCCAAAAATAATATTATTTGATGGGATAAGGAGATAACGATCGATTCAGGTGCCAATTGATAAATTGGTGATAAAAATTAGAGTTATTTAAGTGGGAGACAAGACGGATCATCAGTCATCAGCAAAGGGGAGTGAGATGTGCAGGAGGGTATAGGGGTGAAAAGAAGAGAGGGGTGAGAAGAAGAGAGGGGTGAGAGGAAAAGAGAAGAGGTGTAGAAATAGAGAGAGGTACGGGGGATGGCGAATAGACGTGAAATAGAGAGAGGGAAAAAGAAAAAGGTATAAACAAATAGGAAGTAAAAATAGAGAAAGAAGGGGAAGGGAAAATGTAAAGAAGTGTGAAATTATAGCCTGAACAAGCAACCCTTTCTCCAAAAGTTTTTTTTAGCCCCCCCCCCAAAAAAAAAAAAAAAAAAAAAAAAAAAACGTGAAAGTCTTCGGACACACACATCCGTTTATTATCGTCATTCTCACCAACTATGAGGACATTTCCTTCTATATCTCCGTCTGCGTTTGAATTGTATTTTTCTAATTATAATCACTCATTCATTGACACATATCCTATCTGGTCACTATATATCATCACAATATGTTCATTACATTTTGACATACCTAGTTCTGAGACAGTGACTAACAAACTGAAGCGAAAGTTTTGTCTCTCCAATGTGCCGTTGACAGAGGTACGGGTAGTTGCAAACACTTCCTCTGGTGGTAACTGACATAGTTTCTGGCGAACCTTTTATATCTGGATGACCTCGACCTACAATGAAAGGCAAGGGAGCAAAGTCAGTTCACTGGGGGAAGTAACTGGGACTAGCCTTATAGAGTGGTATCAGTGGACTGTCTGTTAGTGACATCATGCCACTTTGTCTCCAGGAATGAGGCCAGGCCGAGGATGAAAAGGGGAGATCATTGTGGGAGGACCACAAGTAGTTAACGTCGGTGTGTTGAGATAAGAAATGTTGATGTAACCACTGTGTCAATTTAATGTCAAGGAACCCAGAAGGAAGAAAATATAATATGGGAATGTTGGGGCTAAGGGAAGTCTGCTACTCAGCTTCTCAAAACAAGTATTATTAAGAGAAGAGGTTTTGTTTATGAGTGTGACTCGGTGTTGTCAAATGCAGCTGATATTTCATTTTGTCAGGTAATAGGATCAGCAGCACCAGGATAACATACACCTCTTGAGGCGGTAAACTTTCTTTGCATGTAACTCCAACTCCCTTCTGGTATTTCTGATGTGGAACTTGTCAAATCCCCTTCTCCTTGTCTGTCTGTCTGTCTGTCTGTCTGTCTCTCTGTCTGTCTGTCTGTCTGTCTGTCACACACACACACACACACACACAAACACACACACACAAACACACACACCGACGCTACCTAAAACGAAGACAAATGGGATCAATTTCCTGGAATACTGATCTCCTTCTATATGTCGTTTCTCTCTCAAGGTCACATTGTGCTTTTGCATTTTTTTTTTGTATTGTACAAGTTCATCACCTCCTTACAAGCTAATTAAATCTCCTCACCACTCACTGTCACAACGCGAGGGCTCACCATTCGTCACTTACACTCCGATCTGTGAGAGGGATGAGTGTGGTGCCATATAAAGCGATGAGAGATGTTGGTTGATGATAAAGGGGTTGCTGACTCTACTATACATGCTGAGTGTGGATCCGTACCTGACTTTCACATCACTATACCTGGCCCTCCACATTGCCATATCAAGCCCTTCACGCCGCTATATCAACACTTTCACACCACTATACCTGTTCCATTTACATTTATAGATCGAGCTTTTCACACCTGTATAAACAACCCACTCAACGCAGTTCTAAAAAAAAAATGTTCACACGACTATACCAGGGCTATTCCCATTGCCAAAAAGTAAAAGGCCATTCACACCTCTACCCTTTACTCCACCCTTTGTTTTAATTAATGTGTTGTAATTACCCCTCTTGTCTTCCGATTTCTATATAGTGATCTTCCTACGGCGAGCTATCAGTGAACACTTGGGAGTGTAGCGCACACACGCACGCGCACACACACACACACACACGCGCGCGCGCACACATACCCACACATACATACATACGAGCCATACCCTGACCACAGACACTTCCTTGAACCAGTACTCTAATGTTTAATGAATGATACCGTTTCTCTTGCCCAAAAGGACAAGGTATTCAGCATCCCACCAGTTCGTGTTCATAACCTCTCATCATCCTCTACTACTTCTTGCTACATCTCATCACCGCTCCACTTCTTGTTACCTGAACGTTTTACTGCTTAATTAAGCCTGGGATACCGTATACAGTAGTCTTTCTGTATGTCTGTCTGTCTGTCTGTCTGTCACACACACACACACACACACATATTCTCTCTCTTTCTCTCTTCTCTCTCTCTCTCTCTCTCTCTCTCTCTCTCTCTCTCTCTCTCTCTCTCTCTCTCTCTCTCTCTCTCTCTCTCTCTTAACGGTGTGAAGGCTCGAGTGGATAAAGAGAAAGAGGAACTGTAACTGGTGGGAAAAAAATCGGCCGTAAGTAAAAAAGGAAAATAAAGAAAGGATGCAGAGGTACTGATGATCTGAAGGAGTGTTGAGGAGGTGGATGAGTAATGGGTGTAGGTGGGTGTATATACAGTAGCAATGGGTGTGGGTGAGAGCCTAAGAATTGGTTGGGTGATTGTGACTGAGGGTTGTGTAGAAGTAGGCATGTGTGTGTGTGTGTGTGTGTGTGTGTGTGTGTGTGTGTGTGTGTGTGTGTGTTTATGTGTATGTGTGTGTGTGTGTTTGCGTTTAAGTGAAGCTGTAATGAGAACTGGCATGAATTAAGATATGGCTGTGGGTGGTCTAAGGAATATATATGGGTGGGTTGTGGAGCGGATGAGTACGGGAGCAGTTGGATATACTGTAGAGTGAACTAGTGTGAGAGAGAAAGGAGCACAAATGAGTGTATACATGTGAGTGAATCTAGGTGAGTGTGAGCAGGTAAATTTATATTGGTGTGAGGAAGTTTAGATGAATGTGAGTGAGTGAGTTAATGAATGTATACTGGATGACGATCTGTAGGAGGTGGATGGATGTAAGTGGATGGGTTGTAACCACTCATAAAAAAATATGGATCTTTCCAGTCAAGATATGTATTTTTTAACTCGTTTTAAGTCCATTGTGGTAGTATTGTGCCTGATATATATATATAATTTTTTTTTTGGGGGGGGGAGAATGTTGGGTGGTGTTGTGTTTGAGTATGGAAGGTTGGTTTGCTCGTAACTGCCTCAATTCATGCTTCGTTTTATCAACAATGTATTAAAATAGTTTCTGGCTGACCAATATCCCTCCTCAAATGCCACCAATGACGTCAGGTAACCTCCACTGTTACCAGAACCGATATTCCACGAGTATCAAGGTGTCCTGCCTGGGGGGGTCATTACTTTTACGAGTGACTGGACTTGTGTGTGCATGGGCGTCTCTGTATAACGGGTGGATGTGAGTGGGCTTAGGACTGAGTGAGGTTGTACCAGTAGGTTGGTTTATGGCTGTCTCGTACTACCATAAGGAAGTAATACGGGACCTCTTAAGGAAGTAATACAGTGAAGTTTGCTGTCAAATTTGCAGTAACCTATTCCTCCAGGCTATTACAAGAAACAAGTTACCGTATTTTACTGAATTTGACCTGTTTTCTCGCTTAGCCGGGAGGAATCGGTAGCTGCCAATTTACCACAAGTATACATTACCCACATATTATTAACCACTTCCCTAACTGCACAAAATATCAAATGGCATAGCAGTCGTCCTCCAGTGTTCAGGTTTTTGTGGGTTTCTAGCTCAGTGGGCCTCGTTCAGTATATAGTTAAGGGTTTAGTGTTACTGTCGAAATCCTTAGAGTTCCTGCTTATTAAACAATGCACCACGGAACAAGCTGCTTCAGTACACCTCTTGTCTCGTGGCATGGGCTGGATTGAAGGAATTACTCACTAACGTCAAATTTGCCTACGACATCACAGGCCTCTTCATACTCCCAATGCTTGGAGATACTTTTAGCTAAAAAAAAAACTGACCAGGAACTTGTTGACGCCAAAGTTCAGACGCCCATCGCGAATTGGCCAGCCATAATGCACAACAATAATAATAATTTCTTCGTAAAGGTTATTATTACTTCTTAATCTTACTTCTCACCACTGTGAAAACCGACAATAACGATCTTTGAGTGGTGTGGTGTTTTTGCACTACCTAATCAAGGCAGATAACCATATATAGAGTGTAAGTTAAAGATGAAAAGTTCCGTTATCCTCAGAGATCTTTTTCCTCTCACTACTGCTACTGTCCAGACAATGGGAATATGATACACTAGAAAGATCTTTGACTATGTATTTGTGCTATAGACAGCAAATGATATTCAATGTTGTTCTGAGACGAGACAGGAACACACGATGCGATGCGTTTATACAAGTTTAAATAAGAAAAGAGCATTTCAACTGGAGCGGAGACCTCTCGCTGGCCACACAGTTCTTTTGGTCAGCTCAGCCTAAGAAAGTGAGGCCGAGACTGTAACAGAGGAACAAAACAAGAAAACTAGAAGGAGACAAATCCTACAAACACTCAGTTCCAGTTCAAGTTGTTTTCTCCGGCCAGACCTTCATTACTCCAACCGTATATAGTCGAGTGAACACCACCTTTGTCCTCCCCCGCACCCAGCCGCTAAAACAGGGTCTAGCAATGGCGAATGGTTGCCAAGTGTTTATAGTGAAATCCTACCACGTTACCAATATGAGAAAGTGAGTTGACTATATCTTTAACCAATCTTAATAGAAAATAATAAAAAAAACTTTACTGACAGAGAGGTCTTCGTTTTCCAGTTAATTAAATCAAATTTATGGCTATCGATTGAAAGAAAGTCATTAATCTAAGATAACCACAAAAGAGCTTAATTTGGAGGGCAGGAGGTCCGGCATCATCAATGTTCCTACAGAAAGAGTGGAGGGAGGGAGTAGAGGGAGGGAGTGGAGGGAGTAGAGGGAGGGAGTGGAGGGAGTGGAGGGAAGGAGGGCAAGGTTTTCAATACAGGTCGTACTAGTGGTGTTTTTCACTGAAGCAACATGCATTCACTCTGTCATTTGAATTAATAATTGTAAGAATGATAATATATTTTTTAATAAACATGCTGTATGAATAGCTAAACCACAAAGATCAATAAATACACAGATTTAAACATATAAAGGATGTGCTGGTAATTTATCGTGTATAATGGAATACATACGAGTAATATTTAATATGTGTTGTGTACTCTGTAAATATGAAACATTATGCAGTATGAGTACAGGTGATGCAAAGAGTGAAAGTTGGTGCATTATGTATTGTGTACTATGAAACCTTATGGGCGGTATAAGCATATGTAGGTGGAGTGAGGTGGGGTGTGGACGAGGAGGGTGAGGTGGGGTGTGGACGAGGAGAGTGAGGGTGTGGGAGGCAGGGTGTGGGGGGAGGAGTGACGAGTTAGTTACGTAGAATGTCCTCACAATTAAAGTTAAAGGACGTGTAAATATGGATAATAGTAATAAGACTTAGTGATGTGGATCTGTAAGAGGTGAGAAAGACGTGGTTGTTTAGTAGTTGGAATGTGAGCCTGGGATGGGATGAGTGACGAATTTGAGCAGTGCGTAAGCTGTAGTGTGACATGCAAAGGTATAGAGAGAACAGTGTAGTAGGATTTTATATGTGCAAGACGTGGGTGTGGACAAGGGTTAGTATAGGTGTGTGTGTGGATGTGTGTGTAGATGTGTGTGTGTGTGTAGATGTGTGTGTGTGTGTAGATGTGTGTGTGTGTAGATGTGTGTGTGTGTAGATGTGTGTGTGTGGGGGGGGGGTGTAGTAGGTGGAGTGTGTGAATGTGCTTTGGTGTGGGAGCAATAGGTGGAGTGTTACATGTGCTTTGGTGTGGATATAATAGGTGGAGTGTGTGTGTGTGTGTGTGTGGGAGGAGAGGCGAAAGAGAGAGAGAGGCTCACACAGTCAAGGGCCCCACACCCTCTCTTACAGTCTGATTCAACCTGTGCTAAACTGACTCATTAATTTCACCACCTTTTCCTGATGCGTGCAAGGATGTCTGTGTGTGTGTGTGTGTGTGTGTGTGTGCGTGTGTGTGTGTGTGTGTGTGTGCGTGTGTGTGTGTGTGTGTGCGTGTGTGTGCGTGTGTGTGTGTGTGTGTGTGTGTGTGTGTGTGTGTGTGTGTGTGTGTGTGTGTGTGTGTGTGTGTGTGCGTGTTTCTATTTTTTTCGAGGGCTGTATGAGTTGTGTTCTTGTATATCGAAGGCCAGGTTGGGGTTCATTAGTTTATTGTTAATGAAATGTTGTGGTTTCTGAGCATTAATGTACGGGTTCAATATGGGAACACACACGCACGCACGCACACACATTCTGATATATATATATATATATATATATATATATATATATATATATATATATATATATATATATATATATAGAGAGAGAGAGAGAGAGAGAGAGAGAGAGAGAGAGAGAGAGAGAGAGAGAGAGAGAGAGAGAGAGGGGGGAGGGGAGAGAGAAAGTAACATGAACTAAGAGCAGCCAAATTAGAGTGTGCAGGAGATAGAAGGGTTCACTCATACTTTCTTTTTGTTTTCTGTCCACGGGGGGGAGGAGGAAAAGATGAAGGAAGAGAAGGAGGAAGAAAAGGATGATGAAGAAAGAAAAGGGTAAACACGATGATGATGATGATGATGATGATGATGATAACAAAGGGGAGAATATTCCTAGGGTCTGTCCAGTAGTTTCCTTAGGCTAAGTGATACAAATGATGAATGAAATGAGTCACAAGTGAATATTTGTGTATTTACGGTACTGACTTTTTTGGTGACGAGACAGCAGCCAATCCCGGGTCGAATATTCACACTGCGTTCCGTAATCATTATCATCGTGGACTGTGAACTACTAACCTGCCTTGTTTCTCTTTACCTCCAGTGTACAGATTAATTTGGTGCTGATCGTGAATTATTACACAAATATTTATCTATATGATGATTAAACTCTCGGATGTAGTTCCGTTTATATATTTAAAATAATTCTATTCCAGGTGTTACCAAAACAGTAATATAAGAATTACTCGGTTCCCGTCAGATTGAAAATGCTAATTTACCGTTAGTTCTGATGGTGTTCAAAGGGGGGTGGGGGGGGGGGGGGAAGAAACTCATTAATACTCCGTCTACACAAACCTTCCAATTATGGTAACAGTGTCTGGCTTTAATTGTACAGGAGTTTCAATCATTCTAACCCACAGGACAGACAGCACGAGGATCCACCCCATGGGCGACCCCCTCAGGCAACAGGTGGTCAGGGGATGGAACGCTCATGTAAAAACGCCATGCAGGATATCAAATGGCCTTAGGGAATTATTATTGAAAAATAGTCTGAAATCTGTGTGAATATTATCATTTCTGTGAAGAATGGTAGCGTAATTCCGGTTTAAGAGAAGACGAGAAGAAAATGTTCAAGCAATGGCTCTCGGATTATTGTAGCAAAAATGTGGGACATTTGATTATAATAAATACATGACAAGGCTATTATAAGCAGGGAGGCAGGGTTGGGTACAGTGAAGCAAGCAGGGAGACAGGGGTAGGTAAGACAAGCAGGGAGACAGGGGTAGGTAAGACAAGCAGGGAGACAGGGGTGGGTAAGACAAGCAGGGAGACAGGGGTAGGTAAGACAAGCAGGGAGACAAGTGGGTGTAGCTAGCAGGAAGGAAAGGAATGTTGAGACTATGACAGCAAAGAGTTCTACCTCATAAAATAAGATATGTAATATGTATGAGAAGTATAAAAATATGCTGTAGTTATCTGAGGCCTATGAGAACACACAGGAGTGATATGAAACCAAATATTGTCCCCTCTAACCACTTGTTACCTCTAACTCCTAGTTCCCTCTAACTCTTTGTCCCCTCTAACTCCTTGCCCCCTCTAACCCTTTATTCCCTGTAACCCTTTGTACCCCTTGCCCCCGAGCCTTGGTGGGGGTGAAGGTGGAATCGAATGGAGTGGAACAGCCAAAGTAATATTTCTCTTAAAAGTTGGATTGAATTAGTGCGTGGTCCAATACAGCGGATCATGTACTGACTGTGTGTTGCGTTATGGTCCGTGGTCCCTGGTATTCCGTGGTATTACCCAGAGTACATCCCGAGGCAACACACACACACACACACACACACACACACACACACACACACACACACAAGCATGGTATGTGGACTCTGCAGTATAGGTGCGGTCGAAAGCAAAAGTTCAACGAAGCTTTCCTTTTATCAGTGTAATGAACTTGCTAATAAAGGACAACAAACCTATAATAGACAACACCCAATGTTGTCAAAAAAGTTGAGTAGTTGTTGTTGTTGTTGGAATTTGTCTGTTCTTGTCAAAAATTCGATGATAGAAGATTAAGGTATTTTTTTTCGAAAATTTGACTCGATTCGGCCATGAAAAAGAGAATAGCTGCATTATTGAAGTAAATTAGAAGAGAATGGATGAAACGATGACGAAATAAAGTATAGAGAAAGGGTTAATCAGAAAATGGAGTGACAAAAGGATACAGAAAATAAATATATGTAAGAGGGAATACACAAGGTTGAAGGAATATAAGAAAGGCGATGACAAGTGGAGTAGAAGAAGATGGAAGAGAATGAAAGAGAGTGTGAAAACAGGCAATTAAGGAAAGGAAGAAGAGGGAGAGGAAATGGAAGGGGAGGAAGAGTAACAAAAAAAAAAAAAAAAAATTAAGACACTGAAGTACACGAAGTATTAAAAACGAACGAAAAAAGAGGACATGGGAAGTGGTGATAGAGGGAAAACAAGTAAATACAGATTATATGTACACTTAAGGCTAGTGAAAGGAGAGAAGCATGGAAGAAAATGTGCGTGGAGAAAGAGGAGAGTGGAAAAGAGAAGTGGAAGAATAAGGAGTGAGGAAAAGAGAATGGAGGAAGAGGAAAAAAAAATACTGGATGTAGACCCTGCAAGACAGAAGGGAAGGTGGAAGAAGAGACGACGAGGAGGGAGGGAGGGAAGGAAGGAGTGAGAGGGCGGCGTGGCAGCGGTGCCATTGAAGACACAGCTTCCCTTACACCTGTTCTTTTCCCCCCTCCTGTGTGTTCCTTTGATTTTCCGCACCTGAGCTGCGCCGCCGCCCACCCACCGGGCTTTTGTCCATGTCTCCCCCTCTGTCTCCGTCTGTCTCACCCACTGACTTCCATCTTCGTCTGTCGCACCTACTAATTTCCGTCCCCTTTTCTTTCTGTTGTGATTCGTTCCAAGAGTCATTGTGACCAGACTCTGGGAACAAGATTTAAGTGAATTCAGAGAAAGAAGAGAGGGACGGATAGTAAAAGGGGCGGTAAATCAAGGGTGTAAATGAGGCAGAGCTGAAGTGGTGGAAGTAATGGATGATTTACAAAGAGCTGGGCAGAAGAAAGAATTGGTCCGTACAGGATTCGGAGTCACTAAAAGAAACACAAGTCTTCGGTACATTTTTTTTTTACACAAGGTGCCTTAGTACCCCATAGCTCTATAAGCCATTGTGTTGTCTTGCAACTGTCTGCCGGGTGTAACTCAAGGGAAAAGTCTCCTGAGGAAGAACAGGAGAGATACTGAATCCTACAAACAAAGGTATAAAACAAATCGCCGAATCAGTCGTCTACTAATATCGTCTGCTTCCTGGTCTAAACAAAATTAATTCCCTTAGTGACTTGCATCAATACCGTCCAGACAGACAGCAGAATTGTTCAAAGTTATAAAGGAGAGAGAAGCCTGAAGAACAAAATACATCCTTGTAGGTTGGTAATGAGATATAAGGCGTGTGGTGGTTTACTATATACCGGTACTGTAATCGTATTCCTGAGTACTGAGTGATCAGCTGGTTTACACACACATACACACACACTCACTCACTCTCTCATGCGCACGCACACGCACGCACACACACACACACTCACACACACACACACACAAGTAGCAACGTTCTAAACTCGGCCTTATCCTACCCATATTTTCATCACTATATTTTTCCTCTTCACCTACGAGTAAACTCCTCCCACTGGTGAACTCTGAATTTGAATATCCTCCGTGATAAGATGGGAGTGATTGCATCCACGCACACCCTATAATGACTGATCAAATAATAAGTACTATGCACATCATTTTCACGTTGGATAGCAGGCCTGTCCAATGGTGAGGAGATGAGTTGCTTAGAAATTATAACTCATGATAATATTAGTCCACTGGCTTCACTCTGAATGTATTAAGTAGAGAGAGGGGTGTTAATCATTGTTTGGGCCAATTGGAGCCTGGTAAGCCCTCCGAACGATAGTAGACAACAAAATTCCATTTACATATTCTGAAGGAGATAGTTTCCTTCTATAGTTTGTAGGAAGCAGTAGTCCTCCAATGCGCCCATTATAGATATTGCCTTCATGTGAGACCTGTGAGTGCCATAGACTAATTGGAGGCCATTCCTTCCTTCCATGTGTGCCACAAAACACCAGCACCTCTACAGTAATGTGGGTGTCAGTTTCGTAGCAGAGTTTGGAAGAATCAATGGTGCTCCACTTTGCAGGTAGCCTAAATAGACGGGTGCCTTAAGGTGATAGCCATGGTAGCCAACGTGGATAAAATCTGTATAATATAAATCGTCTGGGTGTAACGATCGACCCCTTGGTTATACACGAGACGTTCCGAGGCACAAGGCTTCATCCCTCATCAACGTCAATCGTATCGTTCGTTCCTTCACCCATTTCCTTCCCTTTTCCGTCTTTAACACCATGCAGTCTCTCTTTCCTCTCCCTCATCAGCACTCACAATATCCTTCCTCTCCTGCTAATCGTCTCCTTCTTCCCCTCCTATAGTCCTCTTCCCTGTTCTCCTCCTCTTCCACCTGCTTTATCTTTGTCCTCTCCCACTTCCCATCCTCATTTGCCCTTCATCCTCCCGCTACGAGAAGTCATCCCGAGTATCTTGCAGGTGATGAGGGGGTGGGTGGGGGGTGAGAGAGGGTGAGGAGAGGGGGGAGGGTTGTAATCATTAAGAGTGAGGTAAGCGTAGGTATGTGGGGGCACGGGGCAGTGATCATGTTCAGTCTCAAGAGGTTTAAGGGGGAGATTCTCTTGTTGGTGAATTGGAGAGCGACCGAATAATCCAAACTATGCCATAAGACAGATCCCATTATATGTAGCATTGAGGTTATCTGTTTCGTGGCATAGCTTGAAAGAATCAGCATCCATCCAGTTCACCAACAAATGAGTCTTCCCTTAAATAGCTTTCTCAAACTCTTCCTTCTCGTGGTTACATCATTGACTGGCAATTGTGACTCTCCCACCACTATTGTCTAACGTATGGTCTGCCTTTGTTAAGTATAGTGTAAAGTGTAAGAGTGGTGGTCAGTGTACAGTATGGTGAAGGAGTGGTGGTCAGTGTACAGTGTGTGGTGTAGGAGTGGTGGTCAGTGTACAGTGTGTGGTGTAGGAGTGGTGGTCAGTGTACAGTGTGGTGAAGGAGTGGTGGTCAGTGTACAGTGTGTGGTGTAGGAGTGGTGGTCAGTGTACAGTGTGGTGAAGGAGTGGTGGTCAGTGTACAGTGTGTGGTGTAGGAGTGGTGGTCAGTGTACAGTGTGGTGAAGGAGTGGTGGTCAGTGTACAGTGTGTGGTGTAGGAGTGGTGGTCAGTGTACAGTGTGTAGTGTAGGAGTGGTGGTCAGTGTACAGTGTACAGTGAAAGAGTGGCCACCAATACACAGGGACAACCTCCAGTGCATGTCTTGGCAACAATAAAGACTGCCTGGCCAACTTACAATGCCACACACAACATTTCTTCCTCTTAATTATTGGTTGGAGTGAGTGCATTACATATTCTGCGTTCCTCACTTATTCCTCCAGAACTAATTAAACTCAGCTTAGAAATACCACGTCGCCACAGTCAAGTACAGGTAGGAAGGCAGAGCATGTAATCAAACCAACTGGATCGTACTTGCACCTCATCCTCTTACCACTTTATTGGCTTGTCGACATTACAATACATTTGGGGAACTGCCTGCTGGAGATGTGCTAACGCTATGGAAACCCGTGCACTTGAAATAATTGGTCTAAAATGCTTGAAATAATAGGTATAGAATGGATGGCTCCGGATTACGACTTGTGTACTTAAATGTAATATACATTTTCTCGTGGTGACTGACCGTGTTTGGAAGACCGCGGTGAATTCTATCTGGGTTGGATCAAGCAGATGCCACTAGTGACCAAGGAGCCATTAGTAAGGCGGGAGTCGTCAATGGCTCGCACACACTGTAATGGAAGCTTCTCCTGTTCATGTTCGGTGAGCTGATGGGAAGGTCGTTAGAACAAAGATTGTAAAGCATCCAGCAGATAAACAGCATTAGCCATTCCCGACATGGATTCCGTTGCAACAAACTATCTTAACTAATTAGCATAAATGTATATTTTTCCTCTCAGCCGATGCAATCAATATGAAAGATGAAGACGAAGCAGCTGATGTTATTTATTTTCTTGATATTCAAATTAGGTCTTATCACAACCCCTCCTAATAATACCTGTATACAGACCAATAGACATGATTCATGCTCACGGAACTGTTTTACAAGTTGTAACGAGGGGAAAGTAGAGTGATTCACACGATTATTAAAAGAGAATTGATTTAAAGTAATATTCTTTCCCACACTCGATGAGGAGGGAATCAAGGGCTTTGTCACATTTGAGAAGAATGATTTTACAACATCGAGATATAAAAAGGGTTAATATTTTCCCTCACATATAATGCAAAGGAAGGAAATAATAAACAAAATCATCTCCCAGCAGTGTCAATTTTACACACCACAACAATATATCAGTTTCCCATATCTCTCCCTAAAATAAACAAAAATCAAGCCTTGTGGCTGAGGTAACAAAACAGAACTAAAAAAATAAAGTAAAAGAAACATAACTTAAAACACAACCTCTGGGAGGAGGTATAGTATATATGCCACTCAAATGAAAGAGGAGCATTAAAGGTGACTGATATATTCAACCTCTGCTACAAAACAGTGTTGTTTCCAGGCCGAGGTACTATAGTCTGTTGCCTGTTATAGTCTGAGTTAACCAGTTGTTCTCCAATTCCTCCACATCATTATTATCAATAACCTCTAACCCTCCGACAACACCATACCGGCATTAAACTCCTCATTTGATTATGTATTTCGATAATTAATTTGCATAGCACAATAAGGTAATGACTTTACAAGTGTACTTACCAACAGCTTAATAAATACAAAGCAACTTACATTGATATGTTTTAGCAATGTATTGAATTAAGACGTGTGTAATATATATATTTTTTTTACAATAGAGATGTTGTTCAATAAAATGAATACTTCACCAGCATTGTATAATATTATAAGAAGTATATATAATGCTGCCAACCGAAGAGAAACTTAAAACAATTATGCAAATCACAACATTAAAATATCTTAGGACAAAACAACATTTCAAAGAACCTCCCTCTCTCTCTCTCTCTCTCTCTCTCTCTCTCTCTCTCTCTCTCTGTGATCAGAGGTGAACGTCTGGGAAAGGTTCACGGTTCTATAGATAAACGATTTTCTGCTGGTACACTAAGCCTTCACCTAGGCAAATACTTGTACCTGGAGCCACATTTTGCCCATATTTACGCCCAAGAAAAGAAATATCCTTACAAACTGCTGCACAACCTTTTTCTTCCGCCTCCAAGATCCTGTGTGTGTGTGTGTGTGTGTGTGTGTGTGTGTGTCTGTGTGTGTGTGTGTTGCACTGAGGTAAACGTTCTCAGTAGCAATATAAAGGTAACAGACAGATGCAGACGAGAGGAAGAATACAATGGAGAGGAAATACGGGAATAATATCAGTTTACATAAACCAACGACACGGGAATAAAGCATAAACATACAATATACATAACAAAAATGAGGAAGAAAAAAAAATGGATGTTCTTTGCAATTCAATGCATCTCTGATCCTTCCTATCCCAGTACGGTTTGTATATGGACTGACAGACAAGGAGAGAGAAGGAGTAGGAGGAAGGGAGTTTAAGGAAGGTGTAAAGGAAGGAGGGGTGGGAGAGAGATTTTGTTTTTCTGGTCCATATACCAGTGAAGCAACCATAGAGAAAATCCTCCCATACCTTGCCTTGCTTCAGACGGATTACATGATGGGATACAGTGTGATCTGATGAAATAAAGTTGTTTACGTTTGTATAAAATTTTACGTGTTACAAGAATAAATTTGAACCCAATATTTATCACACTTTCATACTTGACTTCGAGTGTAACATGGACACAGATGTACCTAAGTTAATATCACTCTCAGGCTTGTCACTCAGGATTTAGAAACTGAAATTAAAGGTGCTTTTGGCGTTACTGTACTTTTTACTTAATTGTAATCCAGTTTCTTTGTCATCACCCACACTGTCACACTGTCTTCCCTCCTTCCCGTATCTCTCTCTGTTTCGTCGCTTTCTCTGCCTTATTATTTTGTGTCTGACTCATTTTAGTCATTCTATTTTTGTTCCTTTCCCCTGGTTGTATCTGTATGTCTCCCTTCGTTCATACCTTTTGTTTACCATACCTTTTCTTTCCCTCTATTCCTGGTAACTCAAATTTGTGAACATCTAATATATAAATTATCTGTCTGTCCCTTCCAAGCACTCACTCTCTCCATTCCATAATCCGCCCTATATATGTGTTTACCTCCTCCACCTCTTCATTCCTTTCTCATCCCTTCCATTATATCTCTGTTCCCTTCTTCCCCTTCCAATCCATCTCTAACTCCGCCTCATTCCACACACCCCTTTCCTCTGTCTCTCCTTCTCTTTCGTCTATTGAATGGAAGTGCAGGGGGTCGAAGGATAATTTACCTGGCGTACAAACTCTGGGCAGCTGAAGAGACCTTTTTTTTTTTTGTCAGACCAGTGGGGTAGGGAGAAAGGGAAAAGGGGACCGGGGAGGTGAAGAAAGGAGAGTGAAGGGCAGGAAAAGAGAGGGAGTGATTCCAAAGATGGGAGTGCAAGGGAAGGAGAGAAATCGAGGACAAAGTGGGAGGGAGGAGGGTAATGAAGAGAAAGGAAGTGATTGAGGAGTGGGGAGAGAGAGACACCAAGGGACAGAGAAAAGGGGGGAGATAAGAAGGAGTTCGACAAAAGGATAGGAGAGAGAAGGAATTGGAGGAAGGAAGTGCAGGGAAGTTGTAAAGGAAGGAGCGGTGGGAGAGAGACCAAGGAGAAGGAAGGAAGGAAATGAGGGAGGTATAAAGGGAGAGGAGAAGGAGGGAAGTATAAAGGGAGAAGGTAGGGGAGGGGAAGGGAGGGGAGGGGAAGGGAAGGGTGGGGCGGGTAAATATCACACAAAAGGCCTTCGTGTTTACAGTGTTTTAACAGGTGCAAGTTAGTGAATGTTGATGATGGTGGTGGAGCTTCTCTCTCTCTCTCTCTCTCTCTCTCTCTCTCTCTCTCTCTCTCTCTCTCTCAATGTTTAAGTTTTATCCTTACTGACGTTCACTAAGCTGGTGTTAATTGTAGTAACAATGGTAAGATGAAGTTGTGATAGTTGTAGTTATATTGGCAGTTGTGGTAAAGTCAGCTATGATGGTGGCAGGTGTGGTAACATCAGTTGTGGTGGTGGCAAGTATGCTCAAGTCAGTTGTGGTGGTGGTAGGTGTGGTAAAGTCATTTGTGATGTTGACAGGTGTGGTTACGTCAGTTGTGATAGTGGCTGCTGCTACTGATGATAATGATGTTGGTGATGATTATTTCCGTGACAATGAATGATGAATCAGCAAGAGCTACAACAGTCATAGAAGGAGGAAATAAACAAAAGAATGATTATATAGAGTTTGGTCTTAATTTCACGTTTCAACCTCGGCCTGCGGGGGATTTATCAGGGCTCAGGGAAATTATACTGGATAAATATAATACGTTGATAAAAAACTTGGTCCAACTCTGTATTTTGGCCGTTTCCTGTAAATCTATGCGTATCATTAATTTTATCATACACAACATTATGTATGTAAATAATGTTTTTGACAGACCTAGGTATGTGTTCTGTTTACACACTCACACACTGACATACACAACATCTATCAATGTTTTTTTCAGGTAACTTATAATGTCTTCTAAAAACTTTAATTCCTACTGATCAAACAATGTGCTAAGCAATTATTCAATGACGTGGATATTGTGTTCCAGCATTTGTATGAATGGAGGAGAACACATACAGTTCTAACATAGGTCGACAACAGGTGGAGTAATTATATGCAGTAATAATATACAGGCACGTTCATTCTCACTTTTGTACAGTTACGTGCAATAACTCTCCACCAAATTCCAATTAAATGGCATTGAAAATAATTTGTGAAACTACAGTATAACATCCGGCCTCTCTAATTTTGGTTCGGAATATTCATCACACAATAAAAGTTAAAAAAAAAAATAGCCGTCGTAGCTCGCATCCGATATTCGTAACTGCGATAAAACTCGTCTAATAATTATAGTATTTATCGCAGCGTGAAGAAAAATAATCTGACAAGTTATTATGTGTATCGGTGTCTGACAGGTGTGTGAGAGCCAGGGTCCAGCTCCGTGTTGGACCCTGAACCAGTAATAAGGTGTCTGAGGACTGCTGTAATTTGCTATGGAGATTCTGGAAAAAAATTGTAGTCTTGTAGGTTCTGGTACACAGTGGCTCCAATAAGTTTTGGATGTGGCAATAGTTATTATATCTATCTTTCTTTATGAATGAATAAGCAGTGTGAGTGAGTGTGTAGTTAATGCTAAGGTTTAGGATAATGTATTGAACTTATACGGAATCCTGTTTATTATATTATGTGTTTGATGGAGCTGTGGTAAACTCATCCAGAACCCTACCCACTTTTCCTTTCTATTTCCTGGGTATAAAGGGGAAGAGGGAGGGGGCACTGCAGAAACTCCATGTATCAATGCACAGTAAGTCAACCTACATTAAAATGGAAACAAGATTCTTATGTGACTCAACTTGTGTTAGAACCTTGTACCATAGTTAACTAAACTAGCTGATTGGCCTCCTTCTCGGACATCTGCTATTATGATATTATCTAAGCATATTGCTCCCAACCCTCACTGGTTGGTAACTTCAAGTATTAAAGTGGAAGTTGCTGCCAGTGCAGACATTCGAACGACGTGTGATAGAGAGCAGCCCACCACGCGATTTGGCAGCAGACTGGCTTGGCTTGACCACACGCTCTCAGCACGTGACGTAATTAGCTAGTGTTATATTCGTCTTTGCACGCGAAATAAAGGAAGTTTGGGAAACTTAAATGATCATTCTTCCAAGAGTGGTCGAATCTACAGGTGTGCTAATTATCAAGCTTCTCCAGTGAATGGTAGGAATGGCGATCATGGAAAAAGAATTTCGTTCTAATTTACAATTTGCCAGATGGGAAAACCAGGTTCCACATAATATAGGATAAGATTTGACGCAGATTTAGTGACGTCACGAGGAGAGAGAGAGAGAGAGAGAGTTGAGGGTCTCGCAACAAGAGTGAGAAAGAGAGCACTAGTAGGTGGTGAGGCACAAGATTAATCCCAGGCAATTACACAAGGGATAGAGTACCTTAACAACACCTCGGGGGGATTGGGAGAACGCATGGCATAATTACGTGGCCAGTAATGAAACAACCAACGGGGTGATAATGGAAGAGGTGGGGTTCATTTCAGAGGGATTAGACGTGAGCAGTAGGGTGTGTGTGTGTTTGTGTGTGTGTGTGTGTGTGTGTGTGTGTGTGTGTGTGTGTGTGTGTTTGTGTGTGTGTGTGTGTTTGTTTGTGTGTGTGTGTGTGTGTGTTTGTTTGTGTGTGTATGTGTGTGTGTGTGTGTGTGTGCGCGTGTGTGTGTGTGTGTGTATATATATATGTGTGTTTGTGTGTGTGTGTGTAGAGTAGAGTAGATAGATAAATAGATTGGGTAAATATTAAATGAGTGCAATAGATTTGACAGCTAGAAATGGAGGGAAGATTAGAGCCACACTCCTGGAAATTATAATAACTAAAGTCCATCACAGTTATAAAGAGAAGAATGTGATGTGGGTAAAATATTATGGGTGTTACTGGTTATTCATTCCTCCTCACTGTGAATCAAAATAAAATACCTTCTTTATACTCTGAAGTACTAATTTGTATCCTGGCCTAATTTGGAGATAACAATACTCATCCCTATGGCAGTCAAATTAAAATTATCCCCGAAATATATTGCAATCGTAATTTCTTGATATAGAATGTTTTCCTGTATAAAGTTAAAATCGTCTGGTGTCAAATATAAGGATATCAATAATGTGTAACAACCGTCATAGTGAAGAGTTAAACACGCCCACAGGGAAGCATAGGTTACCGGTATGGCTGGCATGATGTTTATGTAGACTTCACTCTGATTAACGCTAGACAATTATATTTCATGTGTGGCAAGGTCTCCCGGAGTGAAGGGTTGATGGGAGGTACCGTACAAACAGAGGGGGAGATGAGTCTATTACCCACTGTATTATACCACCACTAACTATTTCGTCTCTGCCATAGTTATAATGAAACCTCTCCCCTCGCTCTCTTCCTCTTTCTCCTTCTCCTCTTCCTCCTCATCCTCCTCCTCCTCCCACCTCGGCCCTCTCCCTCCACTCGCCTCCCTTTCCTCCTCCTCCTCCTCCTCCTCCTCCTCTCTCTCCCTCCACTCGCCTCTCCTCCCACCTTGATCCCTACCTCCATGATCCCTACTCTCAGATAGACCCCCCCCCCCTCTCTCTCTCTCTCTCTCTCTCTCTCTCTCTCTCTCTCTTGCTCCTGGCTCCTTCATCTCTGGGCAGGCCGTATTAATTAGTTGTGTGTCTTGGTTACAGCACATTCACACGTTTCTATTTTTCTCTTTTCTCTCTCTTCATTTTTTACTACCCTCGTCCTATCAATCAAAATCTCTTGCAATATTCATTCTTCCTTCCTCTCTCTCTTTCTCTCTCTCTTTCAGAAAAAAAAAAGTGACAAGTTGAAGACCTCATCAAACTGAGAGTAAAGAAATTAAAGTTACACGTATCTTCAATTGTCTTACATGGGTTAATTTCCATCAGTCCTGTGAGGTGTCCATCCTCTTATCAGCATCAAGTACAGTCGAGGACGTAAGTTTACTTCCAACTCCTCCTCTTCCTCTTCCTCTTCATCGTTTTGTAGATCATGTATTTCAGAGTGGATATTCAATTGTGCAAGTTGTGTTACGGCATTATAATAGCATATATACGCAATTATATCATTTCTTATAGCTTATAGATTAATTATGACCGAATGCATTAAGAGGATCAGTGTAATGTAACTTTTGTGTCTTGTTGTACGACTTTGTGAAGGATGGAGGGAGAGAGAAGCGAGTATTAAGAAATTGCCCATAATCTGTTATTGATTAAAGGATACACATGTTTATTCAAATAAGAGTTAGTAATATGGATAGAATAGTGCAAGAATAACTGTTTATAATGAATATAATGAATATAATGAATATCTGTCTGTCTGTCTCTCTGTCTGTCTCTCTGTCTGTCTCTCTATCCGATTGTCTGTCTATTTGTGTGCCTTCTCACAGTCAGCAATTTCACGGCATACAAAAAAAAAAAAAAAAATGAGATATATTTATATGAACTGCACGTTGAATTTATGAGTACTTTCACTACGACCTCCCAGAATTAACAGAGCAAGTAAAATGATGTACGAGTGTGTTGCATTAAGGTACTCGTTCAGTCTCCTCTCTCTCGTTCACACCATCTCTACATGTAAGAACAGAACCCGTGTATACGCGAACGTGTGTATATATGTGTACAGTGTAGGTATCTGTATGTGTACCCGATTACACTGCTGAGCATGAGCAATTGAATCCTCTGTGTACGAGAACGTGTGTATGTAGTGTAAGTATCTGTGTAGCCCTTTACATTGGTGAGCATAATGACAAGCGTATATTTGGCGGACTCTGGTATAGGATATAATTAATAGGGTGAAATAATGAAAGATGTGTGGATAAATATAGTGCACTTGCTAATATTCACACTATATATTTATAGTATATGCGTATAATTATTCCTTTCTTGCTTCCCCCTCTTTCATCTTCCCTTTCTGCTTCCTTTCTCCCCCCTCTCCTACCTACCATCTCTCCTGCCAACCCATCTTAAAACTTTCCTTTCCATCTTTTCTCCCTATGCTTATAGTTATTCGTTTCTTGCTTCCCTCTTTCATCTTCCCTTTCTGCTTCCTTTCTCCCGACTCTCCTACCTACCATCTCTCCTGCCAACCCATCTTTAAACTTTCTTTCCTTCCTTCCCTCCCTCCCTCACCTGCCCACACCTTCACTTCACACTAGATAAGAATCAAGAGGTGACTGTAATGTCTCCCTCTATCTCAAAGTTTATCTCAGGGCCCCACCTCTCTCTCTTTATCTCTTCCCTCTGTCTCTTTCTCCACCTCTGTTCATTCCACTCTCTCTCTCTCTCTCTCTCTCTCTCTCTCTCTCTCTCTCTCTCTCTCTCTCTCTCTCTCTCTCTCTCTCTCTCTCTCTCTCTCTCTCTCTCTCTCTCTCTCTCTCATATACACGTTTTCCACTCTGGTTCCTCCATCTTTCCCCTATACTCCCCCTCTTCCTTCTCCTCCTCCTCTTGTTCCTTCCACATTTCCCCTTTAATCCTTCACCTCTCATTTATTATCTTTTACCTTTCCCTTTTCCCTTCATTCTATCCTCCCCGCCCTCCCTCCACTTCCCTTGGTAAATCACTCATATTTTTCATAACATAACCCTGGCGTCCTTGATCCATCTAACTATAATGATATAACCAATCTACTCTCGACCCCCAACAGCCACACTCGATCCCAACAACACCCTCATTCATCTCTCCTCCCTTCCTCCCCTGTTACCCGAGTTACCTGAGCAATTAGCAGGAGGTGTCAGGTTCCATCCCAGCATCCCTATCTGACGAGACGGTGTGAATGGGGCGTGAAAAAATGAGAGAAGAGAAGAGAGAGAGAGAGAAGAGATAAGAAAGAGAAAGAGAATAAAGATGAAAGGGAAAAGTGAGAAAGCAGAGAGAGGGAAGAGTAAGACGAGACAGATATAAACAAATGGCTAATAATGAACAAGGAATGGAACAAAAAATAAAATGCGAGAAAAAAAATCAATAATCACCTCAGGCGACATTGACTAGCGAGGCCTCCGTGTCAGTGACCCTTTGCTGTGTCATACCGGGTGCCAACTAGTAGTCAGAGGTAGAGTGGTGTGTATGGGGACTATAATAAACGAACACCAAGAACAGCTGATAGTGTATTATCTGGTCTCTTTTATCACACAATGTTTTAGTTACTATACAATACCTTCTATATTCCTCATTAATTAACAGGATTTCCCTCCCACCAGCACTACCACCACCACCACCACCAGCACTACCACCACCACCACCAGCACTACCACCACCACCAACAGCACTACCACTACCACTACCACTACCACTACAGTATGTACCACACACCTATCACTATACAACCACTACCATCATCACAACAAGAGCTACAGTACTTCCACAATAATCTGGTTCGAATTCGTGGTCTCTGCAATCACTACAACCATCTACGCTATTGGTCAGTGAATTATCCTATCATGACATACATCTACCCATATTTCCTTGTCATCTAATTACACGTACCCTAAATAGGTATATGGCTGTCGCTATCTCAATAATACTAGTTTTTTGTTTTGTTTTTTGTTTCATAATGATTGTTGCCGCTACCTTCACCGCTCTCACCTCCAAAAATCGCATTATCTCACGTGTCCTTCTCATTGCTACTATCATCATCACCAGTGAAACCATAATCATCACAGTCTCAGGTCTAAATCAATTTCTCTTACCGTCGTCACCACCACCACCACCTCCACCACCACCTTCAGGACAACACTACCACAGACTTTTGTACTCATCTCTGGTAACATCATCATTAGCGACACCCTAATCATCACAGTTCCAGGCTCCGAAAGTCGCCGTTCCCTCTCTGATTTCTTCCACCGCAATCACCACTATCACAGGGTTTCAGGCCATTGATGCTCCCCCGTCTGTCATCACCCCAGCCGCCGACGCCGCCGCTGCCAAACACACCCAGGTTTAATCTTATTTTGCGCAGAATTATTGTCCCAATCACAATATACGAACCCGGCATTCTTTCTTCGGGTCAGTTCCAGTGATGCCATAATTAGCTACAACTGTAAAATTCGTAATAAGACAAAACATGATATACGAGAAAATCAAAGAACAAAAACAAATCCAAGAATAGAAAATGCAAAACACACACATTCACAACATAAATCAACAACAACAACAACAATAACAATGCACCATAAGTTTCACTCCACACCATTTCTTACCCCCGTTATTACCACCACCATCACTCCTATTACCATTACCATCACCGCAACCTCTTCATAGATCTTCAAGCAGCGCTACCATAAATAATCTCTTTTCTAAAGTTCCAATCCATTTTAATGTATACAGATCCATTCGTGGTACTGCCAGTACTACCACCAACACCACTACCACATTTACTGTTCTGTACTTTTCACCACAATTATTAACCCACCAACCAAACCGCTTACCAACCAACCAACCAACCAACCAACCCCAGAACGATCAATACAACTGTTTCACACGACCCACACAAACATTTTCACTAACTTCGCCAACTTCAAGTGTAAAGTTGAAATCTTCTACTAAAATTAGGAAGGACATTCAGTGTTATACAATGAAAGAAAAAAGGTTCAGGTTCCAAGCTCTTAAACAGAATAAAGAGATGGGAAGTACTAGAAATTTTAATTCTGATTATCAGCAGAGCCTTGTGACATTTTCTGGTCAATGCCATGCAATTTATTTTCATCCAACGTGTAACTAAATGCATAAAAACAATGCCACTGTATTAAAACACTTCTTAGGAATGACAAGTTTGACATTTGCTTTGACAAACGCCAATTTCATTCAGATATAAAGGGAAGAACTCTTGCTGAGTCCTGGCACGTTACTGACACCCAAGTTTGATCAGCGCCAGACAACATTCGTGAGATGACAAGAACCCGCCAGTCACTCGTAGGGTGAGACATTTCTGGGCATGTGTGGTTGGAGAGCCTCTAATTCTGGGTATGACTGTCTATTGGAGTACATTCATATCTGTAAGGGTCTGTAGGTTTAAAAGACTCAATTTCTTAGCAGGATTACAAGTTGGAGCGCCGTAATTTATGGGAAGTCTTATTGGTTGGAACGCCGTAATTTCTGGGAAGTTCTGTAGGTTGGCATGCCTCAATTTCTGGGCATGACTGTAGGTTGGAGCACCTCAATTTATCTGTTGGCCTCCCGCGCTGCTGTACACCCGCCAGCCTGCCATCTTATATTGTTGCGCTTAATTGTGGACCTTATCTCCCCTGACCCCATCACACGGAGAGAAGGCAGGGAGGGAGGAGAGAAGGCAGGGAGGGAGGAGAGAAGGCAGGGAGGGAGGAGAGAAGGCAGGGAGGGAGGAGGAGGGAAGGGTGGAGGGTGAGAAGTAGTTTTGGTTCCTTTTGCCTCGCCTTCTAATGCCTTTCAGCTCAACTAACCAATCACCCAACTAACCCACCAGCCAGACAACCAAACACCCTACCTTCCAGTCAACCAAACAAGGAACCTTCCATTGGACCAGTCGATTAACAAACCCATCACAAGTCAACCAACCAAACAGTCAGATCAATCAATCCAGCAGTCAACCAACAAACCCATCAACCAAACCACTAACATGCATACAAGTGATCAACTAATCAATCCACTAACAACCAATCCATCCACCAGCCGACTTTGTAACCAACCTTTCCAACCATTCCATAATCCTACAAACCTATAAACCAGTTAATTAATTAATCAACCAACCAACCAACCAACTCACCAACAACCAACAAGGTAACCTACCAACATTCCGGAACAATAATTTAACTGCCCATTCTTCTCAGAATTGCTTCAACTTGACTGAAAAAAAGCATAAACAGAAAAGAAAGAGGCTGTGTTATGTAATAGATTTTTTCCCTAATTTTTTTGTTTCTGCCTTGGTTTAAATGAAGTCATGCGTACGGTATTGACTATATACACTTTCATCTTAACGGGGATAATCTGCTTGGTCAGACCGGAGAGCTACTGATTCTCCCCAAACCTAGTTATTATATACCCAGGAAAGAGATTAGTTTGCCTTACTAGGAGAGGTTTCGTCTTTATTGCTTCGTAGATTCCGGTTCGGTCACTAACTTTTCAAATCATCATTAAAGTTCTGCACTTTGCTTGTCTTTGTATACTTAATTTCAGGTGATGTATCCTAATGGGATATTTATTCTACACGGGGAAAATCTTCTGGCTCTTGGTGTTGATATCCACAACTCTTCTTGTTTAACTTTTTTAGTTGATTTGATCAGACGTGGTTCTCGTTAATTAGTAGTCTGAGGCGCGTGTGGATGTGGTGACGACTGGGACTCATTTTCTAGTTCGAGTAACACTGGTGATAGTGGTAAGGATGGTGGTGATAAAAAGTGCAAGGTGGCGTGGTGGTGGTGGAGGTGGTGGTAGCGAGAGTGGTGGTCGGGGTAGCAGCGAGAGTGGTTGGTGGTGGTAGTGAGAGTGGTGGTCGGGGTAGTAGCGAGAGTGGTTGGTGGTGGTAGTGAGAGTGTTGGTGGTGGGGGTAGCAGCGAGAGTGGTTGGTGGTGGTAGCGAGAGTGGGGTGGTGTTGATAGCGAGAGTGTTGGTGGTGGTGGTAGCGAAAGTGGTGGTGGTGGTGGTGGTAGCAGCGAGAGTGGTGGTGGTAGCGAGAGTGATGGTGGTGAGAGGAGTGGCCATCAACACTAAACCTTGTACGTCAGCGCACTAAAGGAATTAATAGACAAGGATCACAAGACTGGGTAATAGCGACTCAACTGCAGCTCCGCTAATTATTATCTGTAAAAAATGAGATTGAGTTAGGCATTTCAACGCAGTGCGAGGGAGCTTACTGCCAGGACGCATTATTAACACGTCTGGCCATTGGATGCCAAGGATCAAGAGTCCCTCTCCCCTTGATTTAATGCATTTAGGCTAGTGTATTTTTGTGGTGCTGCACCGTTCCACCTGTTGCCTAACTTGACCACACCCTGTCTACTCGTAACTTGCCTTTGCCTTGCCTGTGGCTACTCTTTAAATTAGACCGGAATCAGACGTTGCCTGACGCTAATAATTGCCCATCGTTTTCTTCAGAGAAAAATCTAAATTAGAAAAACCTTGTTGTGTGAGTTAATATTCGGAATGAGTTGTTTCCACTGTTATAATCGACCTTGGTCAGATTCCTTTCCGTTACCTGTCTCTACAGAAGACACTTTATTCATCTGATTCTGGCATTGTTACAAAAATACACTAAATTCCCCAACGAGAAAGATATTACATTACTAATTGCATAATTAAAGATTCACATGTGATGAATTACATTCTATCCCAATTCATTATAGACATTAACAAATGCGGTGGTTTCACTGACGGGTGCAATCTTATACCGTAAGTAATGAATCCAGGTTAGTGACCCTGTGATGATGTTAGATAATTGAAGGCGAATGATTCCTCCAGCAAATGGTAAGAAACCAAACCAACTCTACAAGCATAGATACAGTTTTATTACAAATTTCCGAAAATACTCACAGGCTGATAATATAAATATGAACCACGAGTGAACCAAATCCAGCCACTGACGCCCACAACAAGACTAACGCCACATGACTGACTACCTGGAATGGCCCTACTGTAGTTGGGGCACCTCATACAAAAGCTCGTATATTATATTTTATCAGTGGGAAGGTCGGTCGGTCTTACAAAGGTTAAAGTTCATTTCAGCCGTCTGTCCTCCCACCTCCTGTCTATCTAAAAGTTTGTCTGTCTGTCTTCCTTTTTTTCTCTTTCTTCTTTATCTCTCTCTCTCTCTCTGCTTCTCAATTTGCTAGCATATTATTTTTTTGCTTTATCATCAAACTTATCTGTCTTTGTTTCTAAGACCGCCACGAAGGTGACATTTGCACCAATATAAATTAAGATTCTAGCCAGCGAGAGTTCTTCATCTCAATATTTGCACCAGTAAACAAGGCTATCACAGTACAGTGTGTCAAGGGACCTGGGGGTTGCAGAATACCCATTTTTATCTTAATGTTTCCTGCTTATCCGCCATCACAAATCTAACCTAATGTATAAACATATATTAACCAATTGCATCTGAGGGTTTGGGACGACAGAAGTATTTATGCGAACAAAAAAAGGATAATAAATAGACACGAGTGTATACAAACACAGATAAATGTATCTCTGAGGCAGTGACATAAGTTAGGCTTAATGTTAAGTCAAGTACATGTTGTGAATCTTACCAAGGTCATACAAACTTCATTATAATCTTTATGACCCTTTCGTATATTTTCCTAAAACTTTCGCTTCTGTACCAAGTATTCGTTTTTATCAGTCAGACAATTTTCTTTTACATATGAATTTCAAAGCAAATACTCCCCAAAAATAAGTAATAGCAGAAAGAAATATATACCCAAGAGCTAACTTGGATGGTGGGAAGCCACTCATACAATACATGGATAAATAAATAAATAAATAAATGAACACATATATACAAAATAAATAGAATGCATCCTCTTCCCATTTCAGCTTTATAATGCTCTTATATTCGACTAGAATGTATGAGGCGTATAACACAATTCCTGCTTCAATTCCTGCTTCAATAATTCAGTCTACTGGTGCTGAATATTTGCATAAACCTCATTCACAAGGTCTGCCTGTGGTGCCTTGTTGTATCAGACAGTGGGAGGTTGTTTTCAAGTCCACATACTGAGTAACTGTTGGGGATCTTTGGGTAGCTGGGATAAAATAAGCCCTATTGAAACCCTGAAATGAAATAGTCAACATTTAGCTAAGGACGGATAAGTTAGACAATCTGTTCGATACAAATTACGCTGATAAAATAATTGATGTATGGTCTATAGTTACTAAAAAGGAGATCATCATAGGAATAATATACATACATAAAAAACGTGTTAACTATTATATTCCAGAACAAATACGAGGAGAGGAATCAAGAGGGCAGGAAGACACTCGGTAGTAAACAGAAGTAATGCACGCAGAAAAACTGGTCATCTTCCAAATCCAATTACACCAATTACACCTTTGCCACATCACACCAAGATTTCAAACGCTTACGGTACGTATCTGTGATCTTGTGGGAGAGTATGAAGGCTGCTGAATCCTCCTGACTATACCATGCAACGAATACCTTCCATATAGTAGGTGTTTCCTGGAGTTGTTTGGAAGAATCGGAAACTTTTCATTTAGCTGCCATAATATTACCAAATGAAGGGATACAAAGTCCTTCAAACTATGCCACGAAACATTTTTCTTCAGTGTACGTGTAGGGATTTTGTTTTGTACCCAAATTTTGTGAAATCAGTAACCCTAAAGGTTAACTAAACACGACTACCCCCATTAAAAGTTAGAAATGTATTATTGCATTCATACTACCATGATAATTACTCAACTCACAAACATCAACACCTTAACCTACACACAAATGCTCCCTCGCCACTTCACCTATCTACGCTAATCACAAACATCAACAGATTAAGTGTGAGGGTGCATGACTCTGCTTGTGTATTGGAGGTGAACGAGTCCTCCACACTACGCCACACAACAGCATACATACTGAGAACGGACCTTTCACGACATAACTTGGAGGACCCGACTCATTCCCTATACACGGCCCCCTTAACACACACACGACTGCACCCACCTACACGACTCCCACGCTACGCTTACTGAGGAAACTATCGGTGCTCCATCGGGCGGGAGGTGAGCATGATGGAAGAGAGGGCGGGTCACTGGCGTCATCACACAAGCACACGTATAAATGGCCCTCACCAATCATCAGGCCCAGGGTGGTGATGGCCTGGTGGTGGTGGTGGTGGTGGAAATGGAAATGGAAATGGAAAAGGAAGAGGACATGGAGGTATGAGGATCAAAATAGAGGGGGACAAGGAAAAAGATAGGGACAAAAAAGAAGAGGATGAGATAAGAAGGAGGGAGGAGGAGGTAAGGATGATGATGAGGAGGAGGTAAGGAGGAGGAGAAGGTAAGGAGGAGGAGGAGTTATGAAGGAGGAAGAGAAGAATGTTGAAGTGGGTGGGGTAAGGAGACAGAAAGGGTTTGCTTAGTTAAGGCTGCACTCAGTTTGTCCGAGAATATTTTAGGTAGGTTTTGGAAGCAGTGATGTTATTAGGTTCGTTGTCACATCATTTAGTGATGGAGGCTGACTTAGCTGAGGTGTAGCTGAGGAAAATGAAATCTCACGGAGGAGGTTACTTGAAATATGGAGCCAGAGTCATTACCGTACAAAATGTATATAGTCCATCAGAGGAGAAAAATTACTGATATCTTTCACATGCTTACACGTCACAGTAAAGGTCTTCATTATCCAAAGGTTGGGAATATATGATATTTCTTAGGATTGGGTGTCTGAAATGTTGGATGTTGGCGAAAACATTATGCTTGAGTGGACAAAAGAATAGGAGGAAATAAGATTTTAGCTCTCCTGACCTTCAAGTTTTAATATCTATTTCTTTTGACTTGACTCTACTCTGGTGAAAGACAGCGGATCACATTATGATACAAACCTGGGAAAAGTCATGTTGTGGTTAGGTTACATGTTTTTGAAATCACCGACATTAGGAACTGGACTGGGGTTAAGGAAGTCATCTGTTGATGGTAAATTTGAGAGCTAGATTTTTCCAAATTAGGTTTGGTCGGTGGGTACAAGAGTGTAGGAGTGTTGAAGTTAGAAAGAGAAACTAACTGAAAAGCACAAACCCCATAACTTTAACACTGATTGATATCTAAATATCAAAATAACATTTCTCGAGTATTAACTGTAACCTTATGACAATTCTTCAGTACCGTACTCTCGCAATTGTTTAACTTTTCATTGCTCATTACTATTGGAACCACAAAAATAGACATTTTAATTTTACGGGTTATGGCCGAACTTCTACTTCACATTAATTAGGGTAGTATTTCATTGAAAGAAGTTCCATATATCATACTTAATTTTTTCTTCATATTATCCTTATTTTATTTGTTATCGAATCCTACTTTTTATTATCAGGCCATGATATCCTATAGCAAGATGTTTATTGCCTAATCACATAGCACAGTGATTTCTTTTGGCAATGATCGGCTATCATTTATATATTAAGAATATCTCTGCCCAGCGATAACTTGATGCAAATGTATTGAGGGAGGGGTAATGTAAGTGAAGGGTGTAGCTCTTGCATGTGTGTCTGAGAGAGAGAGAGAGAGAGAGAGAGAGAGAGAGAGAGAGAGAGAGAGAGAGAGAGAGAGAGAGAGAATGTGATGCAGTAAAAGAGTCAATGAGTTAAATACCAGGAAACTAATGAGCCACATCACATCCACCGTGACTGAACCAGAAGCTAATGAGTGAAAACAGTTAAGTAGCAGACTGGGTGTGTACTTCTTATAATAGGTGTTGTCTGGGTGTGTAACCGAGTGTGTAGTTCAGTGTGTAGCTAGTTGGGTTCTGTGGGTGGGTGTAGTTGGGTGTGTAAATGGGTTATAACAGTACCAGGAAATGAAAAGGTAAAGTTGGGAAGAATGAGGGAAGAGGCAGTGTGTGCTTTGATGTGCTTTGATGTTTGTGTGTATGTATGTGTGTGTGTGTGAAGGGAAGGGTGAACTTGGTGTGCGTGTGTGTGTGTGAAGGGAAGGGTGAACTTGGTGTGTGTGTGTGTGTGTGTGTGTGTGTGTGTGTGTGTGTGTGTGTGTGTGTGTGTGTGTGTGTGTGAAGGGAGATTACTAAGGGGATTGTCTGCCTTAATGACTCTTACGCAATTGATATGCATGAACCTGCTTCACCTAACTAATCCTGCCCGGTCTGTTCCACGTTCAGTTACCCTTCTAATACAAACTGACGTCCTTACAGGCTCTTACCCTATCTAATATATAAAACACTCTGTCTGTCTGTCTGTCTGTCTGTATGTTTAGCCGTTATGCTTATAATTAATGTTAGTGTCTCCTGGGTTTACTGGTCTAACTATCAACCTACAAAACATCCTCTCCGGCTACTTAGAGTCACTCCCTACTCTGACCTATTGTGAATCCAGCTAGCGATCACTGCCAATCCAAACTCTCGCCTACTATCGATGGTTCTCAGAATAATTATCAAGTCC
Source organism: Petrolisthes manimaculis (assembly GCA_034508575.1). Lineage (NCBI taxonomy): Eukaryota > Metazoa > Arthropoda > Malacostraca > Decapoda > Porcellanidae > Petrolisthes > Petrolisthes manimaculis. The sequence goes on along the minus strand of JAWZYT010000953.1, from coordinate 288,552 downwards.
AATGACATGGAATCTGAGGTATATAATTGTGAACAAGGCGAGAACGAGGTTATGATGATCCTGATACACATCTTTGGCCAGAAGGCACTCATTACTCACACATACCCAAGGTCAGGCTGTGAAGGAGGGTACCGTATAGAGGGAGTAACAGCTGGAACAGAAGAGGGAGAGAGGTTTTGGAGGGAGGGAGGGAGTAGGAGGGAGGGAAAATAAGAGGAAAAAACAAGGGGGCAGGGAGTGTGTGACCTACTTACTGTAACTCACAACCCCTATCACCCTCCAATGCCTCACCTCATTGAGGGTATTTTTTTTTTTATTAACAATTAATAAGAGTTATAAAGTAAAGATTAAACCAAACTTTAGTATTAGTAAAACGGAGGCCAAGATGTGAAGCGGAATTTATTGAGTTTAATTTTAGTTTATTTATTTTCTATTATTTTATGAAACGGGAAATCCATCGTGGAAAAGTAATTTCCGTTGAATATCGGACTATGAATGGATCAGAAGAAGATTTGTTGGAAGAATCGATAACATTGAATCTCTAAGGACAAATTTCTCTTTAATTAAATACCAATGCAATTTTGCCATTAAAGCTGCATGTATTACCACCACACCTCTGCCCTTCCCTGGTCGTCAGTGGAGGTGACATGCTGACGGTGACATCCCTTCTTACCCACCTGTCACTGGCCACTTACACCTATCGTACTGTCAATTAGGCTCAGCACCTGTCTCTGTCACTCGGCTATATATCCTTCCTCCCACCCGCCACACACACACACACACACACACACACACACACATACATACATACACACACACACACACACACACACACACACACTATACTATGACAGCCACCACGTATTGTCGTCACCACATTAGGCTATATACTTTAATCATAAGTTTTAAACATCATCATCATCATCTGCATCGTTATTATTTTCATTATCACCGTCATCAAGAGCATCATAGTCGTCATTATCATGGTCATAAAACACATCATTATTAAAATCACTATTATCACCGGCAGTGTCAATACGACCGTCAAGACAAACGATACAAACATTATATACATTATCACTAACATCTTTCCCTCTACCAGCATATACCTCCATCATCACCATCATCTTTCCCTCTACCAGCATATACTTCCATCATCACCATCATCTCCCATCTTCACCTTGACCACTCTCATTAGTCCTACACTCTCCTTTATCAATTGCTTCACTGTTACGACACTCACCACCATAATCTTTAACTCCCAACAGCGCCTCTATCATTTCACCCACACAAACCTTACCAACACTCACCTCACCACTTTCATTACATCGACAATCACCACAACTTTCACCACTTCGTCGCCCACCAAAACTGCTCCACTATTTCCTCTCATATTATCATAATTAATGTCTTTATCAAACCGTTAATTCATCTATATTACCCTCACCATCCAACGCCACTGACCTACACGAGGATAATCTCTGCCAATACCAGCTGGGTCACACACACACACACACTCTTCCTCTTTAATTCTTATTCCTGTCTGGACAAATGTCACTGATTTCCATTTTCACGCCGAGAGCTGCCGTATTCTTTTCCTCTCACGGCGTGGTTCCTGCTCCTGTAAACCAACCACACCCCCTGCTGATCTCCTGCTGACTCTACCCGCATCTGGCTCATTCTGCTGAACTCCTGCCTACTTCATCCAATCCTGCGTTTTCCTGCTGATCTCCTGCCTACTGCATTCGACCCTGTGCCTTCCTGCTGAGTTCTTGCCATCTATACCCGGCCGTGTATCCTTCCTGCTGAGTTCTTATCTATTGCCCAGCTGCTACTCGACTTTATAATCTTCTGTTAAATTCCTTTTTCAACAACTATTCTCCCTTTACTTCCTGTTAATATTATATTTATTACAACCGGCCATGCCCCTCTCTACCTTATTTTCCACATAACATTTCTGTTTCATTCCTTGTTACTATCTTTTGACCTTTTCTTTATCTTGCTCAATGTACCTAATCTGTTGTATTACACTTCACTACTTCCTTAATTTTTCTTCCCACTCCCTCTTCCCTTTTTTCCCTCTCTCCCTTTTGCTGTTTCCGGACATGTTTGCTGCTATATAATGCTCTCCTGCCATTCTCCCACTTTGCATCTGTTTTACTTGACTTATCACCTGTACAGTATCTCCTTGCCTTCTCCTCCCACATCCTCTCTTTACCTTACTCGTCTTTTTGTAATTATACTTTTGGCCTCCCTCGATCCACCATCTTGGCTTTGTAATTATTTTTTTCGTTATATTTTCGTTTCTTCCGCCTCATTACTACTGTAGCCTACATCTTTAATTTTCCATTTATTTCCTCATTTATGTACTCCACTTAGTTGATTTGTTTGTCTCCAGGGACTGTGTTTACTCCTCTCTCCTGCACCTCGTACCCTCCTTCTCCTGTCTCTCTGCCTCCCTGTCCTCCCTACTTCATGCCCTGTCTCCTCTGCCTCACCTGCCAATTGGCCCACCTTCCTGCCTCACCTGGAGCTCCACGCCTCTACCTGCCTGTCACTCACTTCTATACTGTCACTTTCAAGCTTATTTTGGCTCTCTTTCTCCATGGCCACTGACCTTTTCTTTAGTTCTCCTCACTCCCCTCGTTCCTTCCCATGTGGTTACACTCAACCTCATACAGACACACTAACCCTACGCAAGCTTAACATACTAACAAAAACATATATGAACAAACTCACTATTAATCACACGCATGCACGCATGGAAGCGCAGGCGCCCCCCCCCCCCTCACACACACAGTCAATCAGTATTTACGTGAAGGAAAAACAAGGTTACAGAGATAGGTTCATATCTCCAGGCTGTACAGAAAGTTTGTAAACATAAACACTTGCTGAACAGCAACTGGGGTCAGAGAAACACTCTTTGCGTTCAGGCAATACTAGCTTTGTTACAAGTATTGCCAATTTTATATGCAGGAAGTAGAAAGTCAAGACAAACAGTCTACCGAGCTCCACCAATCAGGCCATATAGCCCACTGATATAACGTGACTCCTAACTTAATCTGCGTGCACTGACGAGTATCGAAACGGATGCTGTTAGGCGGAAGGTGAAAACACTACCACTGCATCCAGGCAAGTACAGGTGGAGTCGAGGATACACCAGTTGGGGTCGTTGGAATCCCATTAACCCCAGCAGTCGACAAGCTCCTCCCGGACGCGCTTCCTTCCGGCCTCCTCCAGCGGGACCCTCACTCAAATTAACTCCACATAAGGAAGCTTCCGGCGGGAGGTCCGTGGGAGATGTCTGGTATTTACCTGATTTGCATACAGAGAGAGGGAGGAAGGTAGGAAGTGTGGGAGGGACGGGAGTAACAAGCGAGAGGAAGGGAAGGACGGGTAGCGAGAACAAGAGGGAGACAGAAATGGAAAGGAGGAAGGAAGGAAGCCATCTTTTGTCCTTTTGTGAATAGGGGCCTGACAAGTGGGGGAGTCGGTGTCGTCAGCCTCATGAGTAAGTCTGCCCTTTAAGGTGGATCTTCACATGACCACCCGCCCCAGCCACCACCCACCCAACACACGCCACTCACACGCAAACACAGACGCGAGTATAAACCCCTCACACGCACACGCACGCGTAGATTCACGTAAGCATACACCACACACACACGCAAACAGACAGGTAAATAACCCACATTAATTTTACACGAAATACAAGCAACATGTTCAGTGTATGCAAACATAATACAACATCCAGCAAATCACAAGCGCTAAAATCTGTTATGTTTTTTTCTTTAAATGGGGCGTAATACAGTTTTGACAAATTTGAAAGTTCCTGATTCCTTCAAACTACACCAAGAAGCATATGGAAGAAATTTTCTCCTTCATATCACTCTCCTAAGAGCAATTAGTAGCCTCAATGTGAGAGCTGGGAATCGAGTCATGATGGGACTCTGATCATAACTCACTTCTCTCCTACTGACGACACACCTATCATGCCATTCCGCTATCAAAGTCATCTTGAAGGCACTACAGCTGCTAGAACATCACTAGAGGCGGTCATTTCAGAGGGGCTATTCATCGCCTTCTCAGCTGGTAGTAGTAGTAATGGTCCCCGGGGGTGAAGCTCAACCTAACCGCATCATTAACCTTTCGACTGCCAGCGGTTTCTCTTAAGTTGAATAAAATAATCTTGAGGTCGTCGTGATGAAAGTTGCAATGCAACGCTGACTGGGAAAGGAGTTGTTCAGCGATGCTCTTCGACCCTCATTAATGACTCGGGTCGTTTTTATGGCTTGATATAATCGTCTAAAGTTAGTCAGACAAAAAAATAATAAACAACACTAATTCTCAATGGGTAATAATTTGTACATGATAATTTGTACATGAATACGAAAGTTATTGCCACCAATAAATAATGTCACAAAACAGATCACCCAATCGTACATTCAAACTGTCTGTTTCATGGCATAGTCAGGAACAATCTGTACATACATACATACATATACAGTACCAGTCCTTTTTCTCCTCGCTGGAGGTCGCCCCGTCATATCGTACACCCTCCGAAACACATGCCCGAACGTTGAAATTCTCCCTCACATCTCAACCCTCCCAATTTCCGTTGAATGAGGCCCGGGCATTTCCTTGTGGGACTACAGCAAAAGCTGGTTTACCCCTGCCACTTCACAACAGGGCAAACTCCCCCGCCTGCATCCAGCCGGTCCATGGGCCACATTCAATGCAGGTCCCTCCCTCAGGTACTATGAAGTCGTGTCCACCACCGTCCTCCACGAGTTTCTGTCACACGCAATCACTCTACCTTGCTCCACAGATATACCTCTTCCATTCAGTGTTCCTTGCACAGTGTCCAGCCATCTCCTCTGTGGCCTTCCTGTCTTCCTTAAACCTCCCACATCTGAGCCCCCTATCCTCTGTTTTATCATTCTATCTTCCTTCATTCTCTCCACATATCCAAAACATCTTAACACACTCTGTTCTACACAGCCTACTAACTCTCTCATGACACCTGCCCTTCTCATCTCCTCATTCTTGACTCTATCCATTCGAGTCACATAACCCATGCTCCTCAGACATCTCATCTCAACTCCATTCTCCTTCTCTTTTCCTTTTCTCCCATATTTCATGTTTCCACTCCATACAGTACAGTAGGCACTGTTATCCCTTCGTACAACTTCCTCTTTACATCATCATTCTATGTGACATACAGGAAAACATCCTATTTATTTTCCTTGCATCTCTTCTACTTCATTTACTCTAGATTTTACCTCGGTCTCTATTTTGCTATCCACCGTCACTTCTGGCCCCAAATCTGTAGCCGGCCATTATTATTCGTCCATTATAGGATTACACATTAAAGGAATCTCTTTTAACACAAGGATAATAATGCTTAAGCCTCCGTTGTCCCTACCAGAGTTTTGTTCTCACGTTGTTCTTGTCGCTGTTGGACTTTGGTTTACACTATTCACATCGAACTTATCCCAACACGGAGCAACTTATAATCTAATCTAAATTAATATACCAGTTGTGTAAATGTTATACCGGTACTGTTCACACTTCTGGAAAAGGTAAATTCCCTGTTGGTACCAAACTTGGGAAAAATGTTACCCATCCTGTAACTCCTCCCTCAAGGCTGTGTGTGTGTGTGTGTGTGTGTGTGTGTGTGTGTGTGTGTGTAGTATATCCTTTAGCCTTTCCAGTGAGTGTGTGTACACCTTTATATGAGTGTGATTTACTCTTTAACCTTTCCAACTGCTTGTGCGTGCGTGTGTACCTTAGCGTGTGAGAGTGTGCTTTACTTGCTATGTTTTTTTCCCCAGGGCTCGTTTTACCGTACACTTAAACTCTTTGGTTGCCGGGAGCCACGACGTAGCGGGCAGGTGCTGAACATATAACAGGGTCGACAAGGATCCCAATGAGGTGGGATTATCAGTTTGTGTGCCGATTGTGTTCAGAGTTTTCCTTGTTGTGAAGAATCTACATTAGATCTAACTTGTCGGCATGCATATTCACAGATCTAAGATTGCGGTAAATGGATCACACCAATTTTTTTTTTTTTTTTTTTTTTTACTGGAATCTCCTATTACTTTCAAGTGGTGCTGGACGAGAGTGAAACGTAATCCACCAAGCGCCGTCACCGCGGAGAAATTAATCTGCACAAAATTAAGAGGCTATGCTCGTATGACAGCGAAATTAGCAAAGTCTGTAGGATATATACTGTACTAGTTACAGAATATATCAAACTTTATAGAAATTCATTTGTGCTCATATTGTGTTCGTTCCACTATTACATAATTGTGTAGCTTGGTGGGAGCGTCACATAATACCTGTGTCTGTAGCATACCGGTTTTTGTGTTGAAGGTAACGTGTTTTGTGTAATGGTGTTACAACGGGAGATGATAACGATAACAATATCAAACATTTGTTATAGCAATTTCGTATATCAACAAATTGATTTTACTTTTCTACAGTATTCAAAGTGGTTTTAGCTGATTCCTCTCTCGCTTGACACTCAGGGTCGTATGCAAGAACATCCGAGGTGCCAGCATGGTGTGGTACCGTTACGACGTCTCATACAGTTGATTGTTTATGGAGCCATCGTACCGATACCACACCATCGTATGCACTATGAATGTTCTTGAATATGGCCCTCATTATAATAGTCATACCACAGACGCACAATAATTTTCCCATCCTCATTTCTCCCTCGCTCCTCCACTGATCCTACACACTTTTCCATCCTCCTCCTCCTCCTCCTCCTCCTCCTCCTCCACACACACACACACACACACACACAAACGTAAATCTTCACAATAGTGTCCCGACTAACATTCCCCTTTTCATTACCCTTACACCTACACAGAAATTCAGACACACAGACAGAAAAACAAATAAGAACAACCTCACTCATTTATTCACTTTCTCAAAATATCATTGTATATATATATCTCCTTAAATTTTCTTTTCCCTGCACTCCTCCTTCTTCCCCACTTGCCTGTATACAACAAACTAGCTATCCGTCTTAACCTCCTCCTCCTCCTCCTTCTTCTCCTCTTCCTCCTCCTCCTCTTCCTCCTCCTCCTCCTCCTCCTCCTCTTTCATCACTCCCCGTGGCTGCAGGAGCTTCGTGTCCCGCGTCCCACCCCGCTGTAATGATGATAATGATGATGATTATGATAAATACTGGGAGGGTGCCGGAGCTGTCCTCTCTCAAGCGATCTCATTATCTTGTATTATGACGCCGAGTTTTTTCTTGCTCCTCTCTCTCTCTCTCTCTCTCTCTCTCTCTCTCTCTCTCTCTCTCTCTCTCTCTCTCTCTCTCTCTCACACTGCATTACTTCCCTTCTTTCCTTGTTGCTTACCTGTTTACCTTACCCCCTTGCCTACTTGTCTACCTTCCTTCCCTACCACACTACATTGTCTCTCTGCTGGCCTTTCCTTTTACTACACTGTTGCCTCCCTTCCCTTCCCTCCTTGCCTCACTGTTCCCTTTTACCTTCTTCACTTCCCTGCCTAAACTCCCTTCTTCCCGGCCTCCCTTTAATGTTCCTCTTATCATCTCCATTCTTCTTCCTCTTTCATTATCTCTCTCTCTCTCTCTCCCCCTCCCTCCTCTCTTTGCACTACACTCTCCATTCTTTCTCCTCCAATCTCCCATCATTATTTTGTAAGGTAAAGGCTTCCTCCCCCCCTCAGTCAGTCAGTCAGTCAGTCAGTCAAGTCAGTGTCTGTCTGTCTGTCTGTCTGTCTGTCTGTCTGTCTGTCTGTCTGTCTGTCTGTCTGTCTGTCTGTCTGTCTGTCTGTCTGTCTGTCTGTCTGTCTGTCTGTCTTTCTGTCTTCTATTATCATCTTTGTATTGCCTCCATTATTCTCGCTCGTATTTGCTCTCAGTATTTACGATTCTTCTTGCCGCTCGTAACCATTGTTCAACATTTTCTTCCTTAGCTGGTCTGGGTGATCAGTTAAAACCAATCTTTTAACTCTTAGCTGCACCCATTCATCACCACTTACCAGCTCTACCACACACCTCTACTCTCACTCATTTGTATTCCCCACTCCTCATACTCATTCCCACGCATTCAACTTTGCATTCTCCTCCACCACCACCTCCACCACTACCATTTTTTCATTCAACATCAATCTTAATAATTTCAACAACAAAAATATAAAGTTATTTTTCTTTCCCCCACAACCCTCACCTTCCACAATTAACAGTGCAGCCCCTAACACCACCACCACCACCACCACTACCACCACCACTACCACTACCACTACCACTACCACTACCACTACCACTACCACCACCACCACCACCACCACCACTAACACTACCATCACCACAACCACTAACAGTACCATCACCACAGCCACCATAACCATAAACACTATCATTACCACAACCACCACCATCACTACTAACAATAAGAAACATCACAACCACAACCACCACTACGGGCATTACAATATTACCTGCTCCACCTTTAACACCACCTCCACAACACCACCAACACCACAACACCACCATACACACACTCCTGTATCTTGTCCTCCTCATACACCACAACCACAACCATTAACACCACCACCATTACCTGTTATCAAGGGTGGCCTCATTAGCATCACTGTCCAGGCTATGATACACGACCCTCACACTCAACCTCAACCATGTGTGTGTGTGTGTGTGTCTGTCTACTATGTGCGTGGCTGAGATGTGTATGTGTGTGCTTACTATGTGCGTGACTGAGATGTGTGTGTGTTTTATTTTTTTACGTGTATATCCTTCAACACATTATGTGCATGCTTTTGTGTGTGCAAGGTGAGGAACATTGTGTTTGTTTATATTTTGTGTAATATTAGTTTTGTCTTGTCTATGATGAATGTGTGTATATTTCTATGTGTTTACCCTCATGTGTAGCATTACTAGGCTGTGCTGCAATGTTTAGTATGATTATTTACGTATTTGTCAGTGCAATTATAAATTATCAATTGAGCATTGGAAAAGCATTAGCGTGTACGGTACAATAGCAAAAACACTGATTGAAGTTGAGACATGTAAAAGGAAGTGGGGATGCAAGTCCTTACGAACAACACAACTGAAATATCTTCTTTTATATTCCATGAGTGATAAATGCTACTGTACAGTTATTTTGCTTGCATATGACAAATGTACAGTGAAAGACAAAAGTTATATCTAGAAATATGATGAAATTATCTGGTAAAGAACGATATATTCGACCTCGGTTTTTAGTTCTGGCCTGGGTTTCAGTGATCATTTCTATGTCAAAAGTTTCGGACATTTGAGGCAATGCAAATTTTGAATCTTACTGTACAGTGTTCTTGCTACAGCCCAAACACAACACAACAGCAATATTCAAGTCAGTGCCAGCAACAGACAATGTGTATACTGGTGGAATTCAAGCATCTTTTATCAGACCTGCTACCATGATGATCAATATTTATTTTGCTTTATTAGTAATATTGGAGGCAATTTTGACGCATATAATATAAGAAATTCTACAATCACCACATTTTATACTTCTCCCTTAGACAAATTTACTACTATTATATATGTGCATTCTCAGATGTTATACATGTGCATGTACAAGGTATGTCATATAGTAAACGTAAAATGCTACTGTTACTTGTGTTGCCATTATGTGAACTCTTCTCCTGTACAAGTAACTACTATCATTACTACTATCATTGACATTATGTGTAGCATTATCTTTCCCTGCGACCTGTGAGCCTCCCGAGTAGAATTTATCAGCGAGGAGGGACACGACTGGCGGGTATAAAGGGCAGTTGTGTGATGACTGGCCCGCCACTACATAAAGTAACACTATCACACTCCATCACTGTCTGACCCCTGCCTCCCTCTGACTCTTACCTTGCCCTAGCCCTCCCTGTCCCTTCTGCTTCCACCACTAGCATGCTACTTCCAGCGTCTGCTACCTGCTTGCCTCTCTTTCTGCTTGTTGTCTCCACTCCTACTACTGTTCCCTCTGTCTACCCTGGCTTACTCAACATTTCTGCCTCTTACCTTTACCTTCTCTCCAGTTCTGTCCCTGCTATTTCCATTCTCTGCCCGCTGCCTCGAAAACCTACTGCTTGCCTTTCCTTCTGTCCCTTTCCTCCTCGTTCTTGCTGTCTTCATCACCTTTGCTTACCCGGTGCTTTTATCTTTGTTACCTCCAACCTTGGCACTACCCAGTTTCCTGCCTTCATCCCTGCCAGCTCTTTGCCACGTCTGGTACAACATATAAGCACTGAATGCCTTTCCCTCTTGCCTGCATGCCCCAAAATGGTGCTTACACTCTGCCTCCCCATCCCTGTATTGGTGACCCTTGACTTTGCCACTCCACCCTGGCCTCACCCACCTCACGCCTTGGTTCTGACCCCTGCCAGATCCATGTCTGCTTTGTACCCTGTTATCACACACCTCTGCCTCTCTTACCTTCTCTGATATATGTATCAAGTACTGGGAGATTTTTCAAGTAATTAACAAGTTTATGTTTACTAACTGTCACAGTCGGGCCTTCTTTTAATCATATCCTTATCTCGTTTCTACCGGATTAATAATTATATAATAGAACGATAACTTCGTTACGGACCATCAAATTTATGATATCTCGTTTTTATCTGTATAATTCTTCTATTCTTTGACCACTTCTGAGACACCTGATATGCAACATTTTCCTCATTTACCAAATATAGAGTTTAATATAAAGTAGAAAGAATCACTGAAAAGAGACAAATTACTCATTTGTAATGTACAATATACAAAACAAATAAATATAGGCGCCTAAGCAACTCCAACCTCTATTGCTTTGTTTTATCTTAGCTCCATCTCTTGCTTGTTTCTCCATCTCTATTCGTTTACTTTCTTGCCTGTCTAACCTACCATTTTTTTGGCTAGTTCACTTTTCTGCTTGTCTTAGTGCCTGACTGCTGGCTCTGCAATCCATCTACCTTTCCGTTAAGCTGTCATCCAATTACCTCCCTTCCTCCTTGATTGTCTAACAGTTTATTTTCTCTCCATTATCCTGTCTACCTTCTCTTCAATCTGTCTCCCCTCCCTGTCTGTCAGTCAAGCTGTTTATTCTCCTGGTAATAAGTTTTGTCTGCTTCTCTGGTTATTTGTTCGTGTCCTTCAAACTGTAAACACGCCTCAGTGCTTTTTCTAGTTTGTCTACATGTCATAGTAATTACTGATTTGCTTACATGTATACTGTATATTTGTCTGCATGTGTAAGTAATATGATCTGAATATATGTCTGTCTGTCTGTCCGTGTGTTAAGGTCTGTTAGTACGTTGTGTGTGAGTCAAGATTTCTTCGTCTGTAAATGTGTCTGTGAGAATCTAATTGTCTGCATGTCTGTATGCAATTATTTACTCGTCTGACTGTGTGCGGAAATCTAATTGTTGACTCATCTGTATGTATGTTTGTAAAGTTCTAATTACTGTCTGTATATCTGTGTGCAAGGAATTGTTCCCCGTCCGTCAGCTTGTTTGTGTGTGGAGATCTGCGTGTTGCCTGTGTGTTCACCCACCCGTCTGTCTCTCTACTTGTGTCTGTGTGTCTACCTGCTCGTATCTCTCTTACTTTGTATACCCGTCTGCTTGTTATAAACCTTGTGCCTTTCTTGTTATCCCTTGGTCTATCTGTCTGTTTGTCGTCTTCCTGTCTGTCTGCCTGTCTCTGCCTATGTCTCTGCCTGCCTGCCTGCTCGTGTCTCTACCACTATCCCTGCCTGCCTCCTCTTCTATCTGTCTGTTTCTTTCTATCTTTCCTGTTTTGGCCTTCCCTGTCTCCTGCGTCTGCCTGTGTATCTGCCTGTCTGCCTGCTCGTGTCCCTCTCACTGTGGCCTGCTCCGCCTGCCAGTGCTGCCCTCCCCCTGTCTCTGATACCATCGTCAGGGACTCCTAGCTGCTCATTACACGCCGGGGGAGGGGCAGGGGAGGGAGGAAGGGAAAGGGCAAGGGAAACAGGGAGGGGAAGGGGTGTGGGTCGTGGGGAGAGCTGGTGTGGTGGGTAGGAGGGAAGTTGGAGAGAAAAGAACAGAGGAGAGAAGTTAGGAAGGGTCGGGCAATGGACAAGAGAGTAGTTGGTACGACGAGGGGAGGAGAGGGTAAAAGGGAAGGGGTTGGACAAGAGAGTTGGGAAAGAAGGGAATAAAGATGGGGAGAGGGTGAGCGTGTGGGATGAAGAAAAAGTAGATGAGTGAGCGAAGACCAGAAGAGAGAGAAGGTTGAGAAGAGGACAGGAGTTTGGATGAGATAAAGAGGTTAAATTCAATAAAGACTATAGCACAGAAAATATAAGTGAGGGGAGGTCAGGGAGGGAGATGATGAAGGAAAGGAGAGGACCAGTGATGAAAGAATCTAATGGAACGTAAGGAGGGACAGTGCACCATGGAGGAGGCAACGGAGAAGAGAAGGTGTAAAGTACTGACGTCAGCTTTACCAAGTCAATAACAAATATATTTCCTCATAATTCTTTACTGCTTTGATGACTTCGATTATATCAACAATATTATACAGCAATCACTGATATTTTACAGTACTAAATAATCATTGCTATGTCTTATTTCTTTCGCTATTCTGACGGTGTGTGGAAGGATCGAGAGTTTGGCTCAGGCAACATTGAATAACACAACTTATACAGTCTTAAAAAAATAGAGGTGTCCACAGTTTGGTGAAATGTCTTGCATTGTATTTTCACAACCCGTGAGTTCATATATATATATATAATTCTGAAATTTGTTCTCATAGGCAGCATTGATTATTTTATTCGAGAAAATAAAATACGGGGCAAAGTTTAGATAACGTAGTTTGGCAATGCAGGAACAAATATATAGAATGAATTACAGAAGTGACTCGAGCGTCCCACAATATTTAAAATCTTCAAAAGGAAAAGATTTGTGGAAACTGTGCCTCGCCTCTAGAGCTGTGTCAACACCTCGATTGTGTGTCCATATTAGCACTGGTCTGGTGGACTCCTGGGATGGGAAAAGTAGTGAAGGTGGTGGTAGTTGTGTGTGTGTGTGTGTGTGTGTGTGTGTGTGTGTGTGTGTGTGTGTGTGTGTGTGTGTGTGTGCGTGTGTGTGTGTGTGTGTGTGTCTCTCTCTCTCTCTCTCTCTCTCTCTCTCTCTCTCTCTCTCTCTCTCTCTCTCTCTCTCTCTCTCTCTCTCTCTCTCTCTCTCTCTCTCTCCAGATTTACGAGACTGCGGGCAACAAATGAGCATCAGTTTAGCGCGGGAGACCGGTTGTGTGCAGGAGGGGAATGGAGGGGTGTGGTGGAGAAGGAAGGGATCTGCAGATTAAGAGGAAGTGCAAGAACGGCCGGGGTATTGAAGGAAGTGTCCCAGGAGGAGGAGGAGGAGGAGGAGGAGGAGGAGGAGGAGGAGGAGGAGGAGGAGGAGGAGGAGGAGGAGGAGGAGGAGGAGGAGGAGGAGGAGGAGGAGAAAGGGAGAGAGAGGGGAAGGTAGAGGAAGAAGAATGAAAGCTGAGCTGATAAGGGCACAACAGGAAGAAAGGGATAAGGATAACTATACAAGAATGATATGTTTGTTTGCAGGAGAATGAAGGGAAGAAACTACAGTATATAAAATAGGAGGAGGAGGGGGGCAGAAAAATGGGGTGAAAAACAACGCCAATCTCTAATCGTATTCTTGTCAGTCAATTACAAAAGGACAGTGGTAGCCGTTATAGTGATTCCTTGATGCTGGTGAAATGGAAGGTTACAGACTCCTTTAAAATAGGCCAAGAAACAGACCAACCTGATATGTAGCCTATAGGTGACCTGTTTCTTGGTACCGTTTGAAGGAATCAGAAACCTAGTAAGTCCTCTCTACAATACACTACAGTACACACGTAATCACAAAATTGTCTTCCTGAGAATATAACTGTCTGCTGTCGGAATTTTTTTTTGGACATTATACGGGTCATTTACCAGTGTATAATAAATATAGAGAATAGGGTGTAACTGTGGAGGTGCAGGCAATGAGTGTGGTGGTGGTGGTGGTGGTGTGGGTAGTATCTAGTTTATCACTCCACCGGGCACAACTTTAATTTGGACACGGACTAATTCTCCTTAACCTACTCTCTCTCTCTCTCTCTCTCTCTCTCTCTCTCTCTCTCTCTCTCTCTCTCTCTCTGTTTGTTTGTGTGTGTCTGTGAGTGTGTGTGTTTTTGTGCTTGTGTGTGTGTGTTTATTTTGATATTTTTATCTGTCTGTTTGTCTGTCTGTTTCTCTATGTCTGTCTGGCTATTTATGTGTTTGTCTCTCCTTTACATCCACTTCCTTCATCGGGCCTAAATAAATCTTTTACCCTGGCTTGCTCTCATTCCAACCGGCCAGTCACACAGTCAGTCAGTCCACAGTAACTTCGCTTGACCTAGTCATAGTCTTTTTAATTTCTCTCCCGGTATGTCGGGCTTTGTTATGGGGTGTGTGATGTAGTTTGGAATTTTTAAGTTACGAATTCCTCCAAACCATGTCAGTAAATGAACCACCAACACCATAATGAGGCATCGTGTTTCTTGGTGTATATAGTCTGGAGAAATCGTCAGCCTCCAGTTTGTTTTCCGACAGTAACACCAAGTCCTTCAGTATCCTAACTTATTGAATATCATGTCAAAGAATGAATACCTGGAGATTCACCTAACTCAATCCATCACAACTGAACATCTATATTTCATGCATTGCCAATGTGCGTGAAACCGGTTTAACAAGGTAATGTCTTGTGGATGAACTGGAGGGCTACTACTGATCCCTCCTAAGATTCCTCCTAAATGCGCTACAGAACAGATCCCCCCACTCGTAAACTAAGGGAGTCTGTTTCCTGGCCAAATTTGGAGAGATCATCAGCCCTCCATTTCAACCATATGAAATTATTACCGGTACACCCTTAACAGCACCAAAGACAGCGATGATAAATAACCACAAATGGGTATAATTTTTAGAAGCGGCTTATTCAGACGCCTCTACTTCCCGTGTACAATTTGCAGACAATATGTGACTCCTGCCAAACTGAAATACGAAGCACAACTATCAGCACATAATAATTGGGAGTTCCTATGATGGCTACACACCCCACCAAGTACAGACCCTGAGTTGAGACACGTTCATTGCCATTCTCACCATCAACATATAGGGGCCAGTGGGAAGGATTATATACATATTATTTTTTTCAATCTATTCTACAAAACATAATCTCTAACTCGTGTTGCGAGTCAGTCTATTCTCTGGCATAGTTTACGAGTCAATCTCTGTGAAATTCGCCCTATATTGTAAATGGCAGTTTTTTTTCAAGTGCGTCTTTCTGTTTTATTTATTTGTTTATTCATTTATTTATTTTCATATTTTTATTGTTTTTTATTTATCTTTTTTTTACCGTTGCTGGCTGGTCACTGTTATATATTCCCTTACACTTAGACATAACAGTGTTTTTGCCACTTCATAGCCCTCAAAGTAGTGCTCATTTTCTTCTAAATCTAAGGGAATTAAATATATCCTTCCTGACCTTTTGCTAACATGCATGTTGTTGCCCTTCACCCACTCAGTCACTGCCTACCCGTCTGTCTCCCTTTCTACTTCTCACTCACACGCAATTTATCTTTTTCATCATCTTAAGTTATACATCTCTCTTATTTTTTATCTCTCTCTCTCATATACATTCATTTATTAATAGATGCATGTATTCTCTATTCCTATTGTATTATATATCGTCAGTCTTTTCCTATTGTTGTTCCTTTGACTTTGGTATATTTCTAAACATCGTGTGTGTGTGTCTCTTCTTCCACCTCCTCCCTTCTTTCACCGTCATCTGGTCCTAAGACAACCCTTCTCCAGCATCTTGTACCACAGCATCATCACTTGACTTTCACACGTTCGCCTCGCAGCCATTCCCGTCACACCACCACCTCCAAATAACAACACCCCTCAACACTACCTCCCAATAACAACCTCCCTGAATAGTAACTCCAAATAACAACCTCCATAACACAGTCTTCTAAACTTCTCTCAACGTTGAGAATGGTTTGGAAAATTCACTTGTTCGAACTCTGTTCCGTTACTCTCCACACTCCTTACACCCTGGTCCAGCACTATCAGCCATGGCTGTGTACTTCATTTTCCATGGGATATGTGGTTAGCTTCTACTACAACCTAGCTAATAATAATAAATCTCAATTATTACAACCTCTCAGACTAAATTATTGTCAGCGTAGAGTAGCGGTAACAAAATTAATTCTGGCTTGGATCATAACCCAGAATTCAGACAACCAGTGTTTTATCGATGCTTGGTTCTTCTAGGTCTTGTAAATACTGTAGGTTAGGCTTGTCATCACCATTTCACCCAACCACATACATAACATAAAATTGCCCAATCTTAGAAGTGGTCAGGGATACCAGGTGAGTTGCTTCTATTCCCATTATATCCTGACAAGAAACTGTAAAAAAATTGCCCACATTTTAATCGTCCAGTCCAGGGTTCATGTCCAGTCAGCCCCAGAATCATTTACAAAGATTAGACGTATTTTAGCAGTCACACCCGTAGTTTAAAAATAATTGAGGGCCCTTACTGGAGCTCTATGAACCCTCCAAACTACTCCAGGCAACAAATTCCCTATTCGAAACACTGAAGCGTTTTGTGGCCTGGATTATTTGGAGGGTTCATAGAGCTCCAGTAAGGGCCCTCAAATGTTTTAAAACTACGGGTGTCAGTGTAAAGAGGAAAATTTAATAAACCCACTTGCAGCTCTCATTGGTATTGTTTGTAATGGTATTGCAGTCCGTGGCTGAATATGTTTGTTCTCGAGGCGGTTCCAAAACTAAATCAATTAGTCTGACAAGTATAGTGTTGGCAAGTTGGCAACCCTGTCATTGGCCACCGTGACGCCTCCCTCCCTCCCCTCTAAGGTTCCGGGTCGCTCCTCTCCCATTCACCACGATAATTACTTCCGCTAACTTATCAAAACACCCTCCTTGCATATTTAACTTTTTTTTAGTCATTCATCCTCATTCTATGGGAGGTTAGGGTTATTCTAAAAAAAAAAATCGTGATCTTCCGGCATGGTATTCTCTTTCTTAAAATTATTTCTTAGTCATACACGCCAAATTCTGATAATCACTCAAGCCAATAAAAGATGTGTCGTTCTATATTTCAGTTACTCAAAAAATATTATTATTGTTTATAACTCTGTAACCCATATGATCTCTTTTACGGTGGGTAATCACTTGTTGGCAAATTGAAGGGCTACTGATATATCAAAATTATTCAACGAAACTAACCACCATAAGGGATAACAGACTCTCCTGGTGATAAATTGGATGGCTAACGATTCCTCCAAACTGTGTTACGAACGAGATTCTCTATTAGTTACAATGAGATCATCCTTTTATGTCATAGTTTGGAGGAAACAGTAACTCTCCAATTCACCGACATATAAACCTCCCCTTGCTTAATTTACCTGATTTGGTCTGTTTTTTAGAACTTTTTGACGTATTTTAAAGCCTCCAGTGTGTTGACAGATTACTAACCTATCTAGTTAATCCAATTATTAATATATTCACTTCCAGCTTTGGTTTCATTATAGACTATATATGGGTGTAACACTTCTGTACTGTACCTGACACATGAAAGGAAAACGCCATGTCAGGTCTGACACAAACTGGGGCGTTTCCTCTTCATCTACTCGGAACTGTAGAATACTTGCATATCACGTTACATGTATATTTTATTTTTAATAACGTTTGTATATATTCAAGTATTGTTGTAGGAAGTGTAAGAAAAATAATTTCCATAAAAAAGAAGGGGCAACAAGGACAACAACAAAAATGAGTTAAAGAAAATGATGTTGGAGAAAGAAAATACTTCATAAAAAAGCAAAATAATACTTAAAGTATTTTGAGATAGAGCACCATGCACACCCACTGCTTGTGCCTGTACTCTGCCTGTGGGGCCTGGGTACATTATTACCAACTGGGAGAGCGTTCGACACCGCCCGCTCCAACAGCTAGGTTAAGTTAGGTAAAGTTAGGTTAGATTAGGTTAGGTCATCTTCCAGTAAAAATGGGCAGGGAAAGACAATGATATGATTTGAAATAATTTCCTATGGTTAGTTTTATCTATACAACCCAAGCGTCATTTCTTTTTAAACTTTTTTTTGCCTTTTGACGCAGGCGGTGACAAACGATCATACAGAATTTAAAAATGTGGCCCGGGTACTAACTGGGTACTGGGAAGCTATATTGGTCAGCGCCCGGGTCTCGTAATCAGAGTGTCTGGGTTCGATTCGTGGGTGGGGTTATCTCTGGAAACATATAATATTTATAGCTAAAAAAACAAGGAAATAATAGAACCCATTAGTGAGAAGCATGGATCAACGAATAAGAATGATGAGAGAGAGAGAGAGAAAGAGAGAGAGAGAGAGAGAGAGAATATACCTGCTAATCATACACTTTCCCCTCGTCCATCACAAGGTACAATTTCTTGCTTACATCCAGTATGTTCAACGGAAGTGGGAGAACTCGAACATTATACAATATATATAGGCTACAGAACACTATACAGTATAAATATAACGCAATAAACTAAGGTGTAACACGTGCAAATTTAAAAAATATCTTCAGACTAGCAGTGTAGGGTGGAATGGGTATACACTATTTCCTTTGATGGTATATTAGGAATACTTTAATAAATGTGGCTGTGTATATCCAAAGTTCAGATAACCCTGAGCCCACGACACCAAAGACGGGAAAGGTAGAGCCAGGCAGAGGAAGATATAGAACGAGAGAGAGCAAAGGGATGCAGGAAGCAGACGACTAACGAAGCACTCAACATCCACATTAGGAGGGAAGTGGGCAGTAAAGACGGGCGGGGGAACCTGGACCAGAGTGTTGGGCTCCAGCTGCTGACCCTAAACACAGGTGTGGGGCTGCTGTGTAAGGGGGTAGTCACTTTTGGTCAAATCGGAGGGCTCCTGACTCAATCAAACTATGCAACAAAACAAGTCCTCTACTCGTATACTGAAGTGGACTGTTCCTTAGCGTGGGTTGGAGGAATCAGAAACCATTCAATTTGATTACAAAAGATTGCCCCTTTAATGAATACAACTCTCTCAACTTTGGGATTTTAGCAACCAATATCAAACGATTTCATCCAAGTGAAGTTTACAACCGAGAACCAGTGTCACTTAGAAGCTAAAATCATTGTTTTCTGATACAAGTGGTGAGCATGGAGTACTTTCCCTAAACAGCTCTTGGGGGTATATTAAAACTGAGGAGAAATGGCTGGCACTCCAAGGGTTAAATATGCAACAGGATCTTCAACATTGGGTGGACACTGCATCAATATTCCAAGTGTATATCTCTCTTTAATATGAGGCTATATTTGATTCTTGCTCATTTATATTACAAAGCAAACATCGTCCCAGGCAGATGGATGATAGACATTGTTTTGTGATTCTTGCCCATAAACACTGTGCTATATGTTAGTGTCTAGTGCTGCCCGATTACTCGTTGTTTTTTTTAGTTAAGATTATTTGTTATTATTGTGGAGAATGTCTTGGAAGTAAAATAAAGAAAGTGGAAGTAAAATATAATAAAAAGTATAACAATTTGTCTTTGTATAATATTATGTGAGTTGACCTACAAACTGTGTCTTTCATCCATTAGCTGGTGACTGTATTGTATGGTTCCTATAAAAGGTGCTGGTTTTCACTATCCTCAAATTACATTCTCATAGAGTACTAAGTGATGGTATAATATGAATTGATTATTTGGCAATGTATACTGTTTATAACTGTAACTCAAACACTAAAATTTTATCCTTACAACATTATCAAGTGAATGTAAATTGATAATACGAATATCTTACGAAATTTTCTGGTTTAGCAGAGGCAGTAAGACCAGTACAATATATTATTTGCTCAATTATTTAGCTCATGTCAACCTGATATACTAGTAACTCGGTCACTGAATATATATTGTGTAATGTGTGTCTCTTAGCTTGTTTGGACACACAAGCAAACCTAGACATACTTGGTGTGGGAGTTCTGATGAATGGGACTTGGATGGTTGATGAGTCCTCCAAACTACACCTGGGAACGTATTTGTACCTCAGCATTCTAAAAAGGAAATATGTGTGTCTGTTTTGCAGTACACTTTGGAATGAACCAGTAGCCTCCAATACATGTACAGTAGCACAGCAGATTATCCCTTGGTATATGCCCGAGTGAATTGCAGAGTGGTTCAGCTAAAATAATAAACATATCGGCAGTGGCAGCCAGACGTCGGGAGCCTAAAGTTGACCAATCTCTCTGTCTTTATTATCTAGTGGTACGAGAGGGAACAGGCGAGCCAACATTGTTTTCTTTCCCCCCTCCCTCCTCTCTTCATCCTCCTTCCCTTCACTCCCTTCTCCTTTTTACCTCCCCCTTCCCTTCACTCCTACTAGCCTACCTGTCTCTCCTTCCCTCCCCTCCTTCCCCTCACTCCCTCCCCCTTTGCCTCACTCCTTCTCTCTTTTCCCCTCTCCCTCCCTACCTCCCCTTCTCACTCTGCCAGCCTGAGGACATGTCACCTACGCTCTCTGCCGCGAATATTAATGTGAATCCTGTGTACTACCAGCTACACTCACTCCATTATCTAGTCTATCTTCTCTATCTACTCTATCTATCTATTTATCCATCCATTTATCTGTTTGTTTATGGAGTTATGTTGTTCTATTGTGGATTTATCTGTCTGCCTATCATTCTATCTGGGAATTTGGTTCTATGTTCAATTTATCTATATTTAACTGTTCATCCATCTATCTGGCGATCTATCTACCTACATGTTGAGGAACTGTCTGTATATCTACTTACCTTATGTACCTATTTTTTCCCCTCCATATAATCCCACATGAAAAAGCCATGGCGCATGAACAAACCTCCATACCTTAATTTCCGCTAAAACACGTCCCCCTGACCATCCCTACAATACAGTCGGCGACAAAAGTCCTGTCACCACATATGCTTCACCGAGGCACGCGATGTTTATAGACTCGAGGTGTAGAAAACGAGCGTACTTCTCGAGTCCATGAACACTGCATGTCTCGGTGATACAGGTAAAGAGACAGGACTTCTGCCGCCGACTGTACATACCTTAAACACATCCACACACACACACACTTCTAAACACCTCCATCCATCCACCTCGACCTGCATGCCACTCCTCCTCTTCCTCACCACCGTAACCTCCAAGGCCTATATTTACTTAGCCTAAGAGGCGTATCAGATTGTAGGCGAAATTGAAGCTACCGATTCCTCCAAACTACACAACTAAACAGACCAACTGAACTATAACTAAGGAAGTCTGTTTCTTAAAGATATCTGGAGGAATTTGCTACTCTAATTATGTCAACACTAAGTTAACCCCATTAAGTATTTCCGCACCCTCCTGTATGAATATAAACGAAAGAAAAATGTGTTATCGTGGATGAAGACGAAGGAAAAACGTGTTAGTGTAGATGGAGACGAAGATAGAGTGGCTGATTGCCTGAGCATGAGGACTAAAGGGGAAAAAAATGTGTTAGTGTGGATGATGCTTTTAGAAGACTGGCTTGAAGACCAGACTCACACCTCACTCCTGTTGTAGCTTTTTGTCTCACATCTCTGCCTCTCTCTCCAATCAATGTGTTGCTATTTTTTATATTTTACCCCTGTAGCTGACACCTTCCCTTATCCACTATCATATTTCAGTCCCGTCACTGGAATTTACACATCTGAACTTTCTTATAGATAATGGAGGGGAAGGAGGAGGGCATTGGCTACAAAGATGGTAGCGACTCTTCAAATTTTGTGACATCCTTAGAGCACAAAACTAATTGTAAGTTTACGGTAAGTAGTTTCCTTCCGTTCCTTATTCTTATTTCAGAGCCAGTATACCTCCTTCCTATCTACACTGATTTCTTATGGCATTAACTATTTCAATTCCTTTAGTAATGTCTTCCTCGTCAGTAGTAATCAGGCGTTAAAAAACACTTGATACTTTGATGTTGGATAAAAAAAAATCCTTGTGCCATGACAGTCTTGTATTACAGTGTGCCAACAACATGTCATTATCAGGCCGAAGAAACTGCTATCACCAAACTGTGTCAAGAAACTGATAACCATTACATAGGTGACTTGTTTCGTGACAAGGTTTGGAGGAATTAGGACGGTAATCTCCAGATCGGTGAAAATATCCTGCCATCACAAAAAGAGAACCCCATTACCTGGGTCATTGACAATATGAACATTAGTTTCATATATGTGTGTACCATTGAAACCTCCCTATTATGAAATATGAAAAACGTCAGCCTTGTCTCAGATACATATAATACAGGGATTAATTTCTTACAGTTACAGTTTCCCTTCTTTACAGTGATGAGTTATATAGGAGACGTAGGTCTATAAAATATTTCTCCATGAAAACTATCCTATTCTATTAAGATACTAGGTCTATACATTCTCCTATGAAAAGTACAAAAGGTTGATTTATGGCTTTGGTTACTTGGCTAATTGATTCTCGTCAACCTGACAACCAAAATACTTGTTTTATTATTTTTAACCTTTGAATTCTTCTATAAACTTCAATGTGATGGATAACTCTCCAAGTTACACTCCTGACAGTAAACTCAATCAATGCATCTTAATAACAGTAAGTATCCACCACCTTATCTGACCAATATATGTCCACAGTATATTCCCTGACTCTCTAACTCAAGGCTTTATTGGCACCCGCAGCCGCTTCATAAAAAAAATCCAGAATTAGAACATACGATTATTAATATCCATTCAGTTCCTGGAACCTGAGTTTCTCACACACACATTTTGCTCGACTAGCGAGAAGGGAAACAACGGGGATAATTTTCATTTTGTGTTTCTGCAATAAAAGTTTGTTTTCGCCTGATAATAATAATGATAAAAAAAAAAAACACTACCCATCCCTTACAGTCTCGCCGTGATAGGAAACAAAACAAACCAAAATAATTGTATACTACTCCATTTTCTCTTTCCATGCTCACTGTGGGTTTAAGATGTCTTCGCCCTAACACTAAACACACACACAAACACATACACACACG
The DNA here is from genome assembly GCA_034508575.1 of Petrolisthes manimaculis. Taxonomy (NCBI): domain Eukaryota; kingdom Metazoa; phylum Arthropoda; class Malacostraca; order Decapoda; family Porcellanidae; genus Petrolisthes; species Petrolisthes manimaculis. The sequence continues at coordinate 265,425 of JAWZYT010000953.1, read as the reverse complement.
CTGCTGCTCCGCCGGCCCAAGTTGTAAGGAAAAGCAAATCAGAATGCAGATTAATCTTTGGAGGCCGATGTTATCTTGGAACTGGGTCGCCTCTGGTCAGCAACAGGTTGTGGGTCCCGACACACTCATTACCCCTCTATAAAAACTGAACCGTCTGCTGGCTGGATAACTTACTACGCCACCTCCCACACCCATTAAAATTGGTCAACATATAATTATATATAAAGTCGAGAGCTCGGGCCCTAATGTGTGACCCCATTTTATTTATCCCAGGTTTATCGAGGCATCTCAGGACAACACTTTATTTACCCCAGGTTTAAAGTGTGACCCCATTTATTTATCCCAGGTCTATCGCGGCATCTCCAGGCAGGAGGTATTTATTTTAACGCTATAGTGATTACTTCCATCCAATACCGCTGAGTAACAACCCGAGACAAGGAAGGAGGGCAGGAGAGTTAAGAAATAATTTGGAGAGTGTAGCAAAAATAGAGCTTGGCTTTCAAACTTTCAATTGCACTCGACAACAGGTTGCAACATAAAGCTGAAATAGTAACTAAAAATGTATGTATCTAATATTCCAATATGATGAAAACACAGTATTGGGAAAGAGATAAGTTTTATAGAGAGAGAGAGAGAGAGAGAGAGAGAGAGAGAGAGAGAGAGAGAGAGAGAGATTGATTCTGTCCTGCAGTGGAGTATTCAGGCAATAGCAAACTGGGGCTGTTGGGTAACTCACCCTGCTTCCCCGCCTACACTACTGGTACTACTGGGACCCCGGTGTGTATTTGTATGCTCAGTGAATATTAATACTCTTTTATACTAAGTCAGACGAGGGAGGGGAATCCGGTTTAGTCCGATGTGGCAGTGAGACTCGCTTAATTAATGCCTAACTATGTATATATATGAACTAGCCGAATGCAGTAACCTATAATAAAATGTTCGTGGATTTTGCGTGAGATTTTGCGTGAGAAAACGTCTAATTTCCTCACTGCCATAATATGAGCCTTAAATTCTTCTTAATCTCATCTTGATTCAGTTCACAAAGATATAATTGATATTCATACTTTTCTTTTCTTTTTACCCAGTCGATTTTGCACCAGCTCCCCCGTTTATTTTCCCTGACTTTTTACTGGTAAATACAATGCAATTCTAGACAAATTACGCCCAAAATTTACACAGCTAGGTACTTATCTTCAACTTACAAACCCAGGAATGTGTATCTAAGGTCATATCACTTAAGGGGGGAAACGGTACATATTCACCAGGTTAAAGAAAATATAATACAAATACATTTATACCCATCGATTGAACAAGGATCATTAAACGCAAACCAGTTTTTATGATGGAAAGTTTTACAATCTCCATGTCAATTGAAATTCATATACCATTATTTTTCCTGTAGTAAAAAAGTTAGTTTGTGAATATAGATTAATGCCAGGCGACTAAAGAACGGTATTGACGAGGGGCAACAAAGGAGGGACATGGAGGAGGAGGAGGAGGAAGAGGAGGAGGAGGAGGAGGAGGAGGACGAGGAAAGGTAGGAGGAGGAGGAGGAGGAGGAGGAGGAGGAGGAGGAGGAGGAGGAGGAGGAGGAGGAGGAGGAGGAGGAGGAGGAGGAGGAGGAGGAGGAGGAGGAGGACGAGGAAAGGTAGGAGGAGGAGGAGGATGGAGTAGGTAGATGAATAAGAATGAGGAGGGGTGAATAAAATGAGGGTGGGGAGGGGATTGAGAGAGAGGATGACGGTGGAAGGGAATAAGGAGGTGGGTGTAGAAGGATAAGGAAGGAGGAGAAGGAGGAGGAGAAGGAGGAGGAAAAGGAGGAGGAGGTGGAGGAGGAGGATTTACTGTTGTGCGTTTTATCTTATTGCTTTATAATAGTAAATATTATATACGAGTTCCCTCATATTACTTCTTAGCTTCTTCTGTAAATGTAATGCCGACCAAGAATACATGCCACCACAATTCTACACAGGTGATAATGTTCCTATAACTGGAATATAATACTCAAAGCATATATTTATGACCATATGAATTGGAAGGCAATCTGTACATTTTCGCCAGATTAACAAAATATATCAGCTCTAATTTCACATCAGTTTCTTACCCTCCATAGTTACAGCCTCGACTGTAACCGGATCATAAAGTTCGAAGAAAATATAGAGAACGATTTGCAGAATGTTTGGTTTCGACCTTTACATGTCCTTGGCTTTTCCTCTAACTCTAAATCAGTATATGACCTAAAGTCAGGCCTTGGAACTCAATGCCTGGGAACAGTGTGGATATCAACAACATAGATTAGTCAAGGGAATATTCTAAATTGACCAAGCAACAAGATGTGGGACATTGAATGGTTCTGAGAGTTAAGGTAGAGTCACACGAGGCCGGCTTTGAGTGAAATGACTGTACTCAACCAAGGAGTAACATGCCACAACACTTCCGAATTAAACGGACACAAATAATAATATAAGCGTAAGCAGTTGGCTTTGAAATTTTAGTTGGTAAGATGTATCAAATGGTTAAGTTTCATTCGTCTGGAGAAGGACATTTACTAATGATTGTACTTCATAATGTATCAAGACGTCGGAGAAACAAACAGACTGTTTGATACTCTTGCTGCTGACATATCCGGAGGCCACCAGACCAGACCGACCTCCACTTATATGATAAACTAAACTCTCCAATATTATATTGTTGCAGTACGTGGGTATCATGGAGCCCTCCACTGACAAGCCCTCAGGTTACTATTGCATGGCCACTGAGTGAGTGAGTTATCTAGATAGGTTAGTTGGTTAGTTTGCTTCATCGGGTCATTCAACTCCTACGTAAAGTGAATAAAAAAGATTAAGTCTGGTGTTGACTAGAATAAGATATTAGATGACGGAGAGGCTTGGTTGAGAAGTGAGAGGGATGGGTTAAGAGTGGAGCCACTTTCTGCCCCGGTGATTTACTCTGACTGTTCTCTGACTTCTGTTACCTGATCAAACTCAATGAGTCCTACCTTTTTGGGATGGCTTTAGACTTTAGAACATTGCTGCACCAGTTTAAAGTTAGGCAGGGCATCTATCAAATTATATGTTCATTTTCATATATATATATATATATATATATATATATATATAATTTGATATACTCAATTTTTAATATCTATAAATAAATCATAATAATCCTCTATATTCAAATCTTTTTTACAGTCTATCTCTCTCATTACCTCTCATCTCTGCTCCTCCCCCCCTTTCTTTTTATCCTTCCTATTTTTCCTGTATCTTTCCCTCGTTTCTCTTTAAATCTTCCCTCCATGTTCCCCATCCTCACTACCTTCCCTTTTCCTTCCTAACCATCCCTCAATATGGTACTTCCTCCACTAACTCTTCCCTCAATACCCCCCACCCCTCTCCCTTCCCTTCCACCAGGACCACAGCAGGTGAAAGTTCAAGATGGAGCGACTAATTTGCTTATCAAGTAGAACAGTGCCTCCATCTCGCTCTCCTTCTTCCTCTCCTATTTGTCATGGTGCGTGTCTCTCCGTCTGACTTGTCCACTCTGTTTACCTGCCACACTCCTCACCACTCCACACTCCACGTCCACTTTTCTCTCCCTCCACTATAACTGTCTCACTCTTTTACTTCCCTCCACTCCCTCCACACACCTCACTCTCCTTAATATTCCTTCTGCTTCTCGTTTCCTCTCTGTCCACTATTATTGTCACTCTCTTCCCTCGATTCACTCCTTCCTCACACCTCGCTCGGCTTGTTGCTCTGTGTACACTCTCCTCCATGAATACATCACACAATACATCACAATGCTTGTTACTCCTTGTCCCTTTTCCTACTCATAGACGCTGCCACTCCTCCACTCTCAGCACTTATTCCCATTCCCACTTCTTCATGGACATCACGATATTCCTCCTCCTCACTCCATACACCTTTTCTTTTTTCCTTCTAGTTCTTCACAGACACTTTTCCACACCTCACCACTCCCTTTCTCTTCTATTTATCTTTCCACTTCAACCATCTCCCTCTATTTACTTTCCCTTTGTACAATAATTATCAGTGATAGGTATTAAGTTTAATAATCAGAGTAGGAATTTTTTTTAGGAACAATTAAAAAATATATACCATTTAATTACTTGTGTAAAATATTAGTAATCTGTTCCTTATGGTGGTATTCGGGTCGTTGGATTCCGAGTTGTCCTGCTATCTGCTACATGAAGAACAACCAAAGCTTTAATTTAACAAATATATCATAATAAATAAGGAAACCAGGAAAATAATGGTAAACTACTTGTCTAATCGGAATGTCTGTACATAACACCAGAGAAGTGGCTTCAAATATCCACAAATATTGTACAGTATAGTCACTACCAACGTCAACTGGTGCGGTACACAGTGGCTGGCGTCACTTGATAAATGTAACACAGGTATGCCTGATTATATCATGGGTTCAAGATGCATACAAATTGCAGAACAACTATCAGAGAATATTTGTTTAAGAAGGATGCAGGGATGGTGGACAACACAGTTTTCTCCAGATGTGTTACTGCATCCCTCCTTCAACCTCATCATTTCCTTGTCTTTATTTATATTTAACACTCACACATTTCTCGCTCGCTTTCGTGTAACAGTGTGTTAGTGTGTGCAGTGTAAAGATCGCCGTAGATACACTATAGTGGCCTCCAACCGTGATTACCCACACACCGTACATGGCCAGGCGCACCTCACAGTGTTATGCAAATGAAATCCATTTGTATTTCAGGTGAGGTGTGTGATTAAAGGAACATCAACCACTGTCTCTGCCTAATGAACACACCAGTGCCAATTATGACTCTCACTTACAACAATAAAGTCAGCAAAACTAAGGCCCTCCGCCCTGAGCCCAGCCCGCCCCATGCATCACTGCCTCAACCACACAACAGGACCCCATAAAGTCCTCACTAGGTGTTAAATAAACCGGCCCACCTTAATTGAGTAGCAGCTTTTACAAGGCGTTCAAATGTTGCGACCATAAATACGTGATTTATGACTGAAAATTGTAGCTCAAAACTGAATTTTTTTGCCCATAAACAAAGTGTCGGTTAACGAGGTCACTGAACGCTTCCGGCAAGACGGCAGCTCAATAAATACTTTAGAGGGTAGAGAAGTCAAAGAGTTAAATGAATAGAACCTATTAAACGAAAAATTTGAAAACATTAAAGTTTGGTACACATACATCCTTCAGTTGTATATCTCAGAACGTGCAAAGTAATCAAATATATGTAAATAAAAGGTATATTGATACATTTTTGGCAGTTTTGGTGGTGGGGGTTATATAACATTATGGAGAAGATGACAAACTTATTCTGCAGTGACCGGGTATATGAAACTATTCCAATATCATTCTCAGTTTTCCTTGACGAACATATGGCATCTATCATAATATCTGCTTCGGCAAGTTGCTGCCCTGATGTTTCATGATTCTTAAAACTGTATTCAAATAAAAAAATGCTCAGTTTTCTCAGTCAGTATACATATATATAGAAGACCATTCATATAGGCTACTGAAATTCTAACTGACGACCCGAACCGAAATGGTCACTGAATTTGTATAATCAGGAAAAAATATACCTTAACTCATCCTTCCATTATATTCTCCTGTTTACATCTGAGGCCCAACTTTCAATTTACACTGGGAGAGGAGAGTGGAACAAATTGTAGGGATGGTGAGAGAGAGAAGGGAAGATACCTGTAGTTGGACTATACATACATACAATATATGTCACACATAATGAGAGTCATATGTAGGAGGTAGAGGAACGTTAGTAATATTATTTAGCCCACGATTAGTACGAACCCCAAGTGAGACAACACAGGCAAGCAATATTTCTCAAGAAGGTCGAAGGAAAATTACACTGATTTCGAAATCCCAAGGGGCAGTGGTATGAATTACTGCCAGCAACAGTGCAATAAGAAGCTCTTAAAATTGTCCGTGCACAATTTACTTGAAACTAAGAAGACACGACGCTGAACGAAATATCAAATCACTGCCCAGAGATGATGAGTGGCCGCCGAGTCCTGGACCTGGAGAAGCAGAAGTGATCGAATAGTGTTTTCTCTTAGTGGGAATCGTTTTGTTCATATACACACTAATCGGCATTTTTTGTACAATTGTATAGTTTTGTCTATATTGTACAGTCAGAACCAAGACTTATATTTGTGTACTTATGATCATATATAGTAAACATTCAAAAACTAATATGTTGTACTCGTTAGTACGAGAGATTAGTTTAAGTTCTTGGCTCGTGTGCAATATTCACCCTCTCTTCATTCTCCATATGTGTTCATGGCTCATAATGTCATCAGGAACTTCCACGAAAGTTATATTAAGGAATAACAAGTAAACGGATACTCTGAGACATGCAAAGCGACCCTGTTAGCAATGGATATGACTTGAATCTCTGACTGTACATAAGGAATAAGAATATATTGAATGTAAGGTAATACTTGGAAAAAAAGATGGAATTTACTGGGCGTGCAATTATGCTTGATATGTTACATGAAAATAACACATCTACTCGATTCCTTATAACACTCTGAGCCATAAATTACATAAAAACCAAACTCCCGGCATGCCAGTCTGTGAATACACGCCTGCGAGCTACACTTTAATTAACAGCAGCCTACATGAGAACAAAAAACATGAAAACGTGATTGCTAGCAAGCTCTCCGAGGTTACCAGCCTCCATACCACTTGTTGAGTTGATAATATATATTTCTATTTAGATAATAAAAAGAAACGACCAGGAGCTAATCAACGAGGCAACTAATTAATTATTCTACCATGTAACTAATTTTCTCCTCAATTAATCATTTTCTGAACCACTAATTAGCTATCTAACTGACTTCTTAACATACACACAAACTAATTATATCACAAATTATCTAATTCTAAGATTTCTGAACCTAACACTGTCACATTATAGTAATGGATTCATGACAAGAACCTGGCTACCATCTAAAAGACTTAGTCTTAACAAATTGTACAGTACATTGCCAGCTAATGTATAATGTAAGTCAAAAGTCCTGTCGTCTCTCTTGAAAGATGCTAACCCCTCAAACTATTACTGTAATTTTAGATTAAACATCTTTAAAAGGTTCGTAAAGATTTGTATCTAGATGTTTTTTCTCAGGAAGACCGGGAAGAGGGAGTAGAATTGGAAAGAAGAGAACAGCACTTGGAAAGAAGAGAACAGGACCTGGGGAAAGAACACAAGATCTTGGAAGGAAAGACAGGACCTGGGGAGGCAAGACAGAATCAGGGAAGTGAAGAAGACAAAAAAAAACCCAGGGATTAAGAAGTGAGAACAGGGAGGAGGGATGAAGACAAGACTTGAGGAGGCAAGACAGAACTCGGGGAGGGAAGACAAGACCTGGGGAGGGAAGACAGGACTTGGGAAAAGAAGACAGAACCTGGCGGAAGACAATACAAGACTGAGAGGAAGGCGGCTTGAGGTAAACAAACAATGATAAAAAGTCAGACTAAGAGATCAATAAATCATGGCCACCAGACGCGAACCTTGTTGCCTTAACGAGCCGGAGAAAGTAAGTGAGCGGCAGGGACGGGAGGACATGGACAGGGAAGGAAGAAGGAAGAGAAGATAAAGGAGGTGAGGAAGAACAAGAAAGAGGATGAGGGAAAGGAAATGGAGGAGGAGGAGGAGGAGAAATATGAGGATGATGAGGATGAGGAGAAATATGAGGATGAGGAGAAATATGAGGAGGAGGAGGAGAAATATGAGGATGAGGATGAGAAATATGAGGAGGAGGACGAGGAGGAGAAATATGAGGATGATGAGGAGAAATGTGAGGAGGAGGAGGAGGTGGTGATGGTTGTAAAAAGGAAAAGGAGGAGGCAAATAAAAAAGAGGTAAAAGAGGAAAATGAGGTGGAAGAGAAATAGAAGGACTTACGAAAAACAAGGAAAAGAAGAGTAAGGAGGAGTAGGAGCTGGGAGAAAAATATATAGGAGGAGAAGAGGTACAGGAAGAGGGAGAGGAAGATAAAGAGGGAGAGGGAGATAAAGAGGGAGAGGGAGAAGAAGATAAAGAGGAGTATATAAGAGGAAAACAAACGAAGGACTTTCAAACAGCAACAGAATAGGAGAGAAGAGAAGTTGGCCAGGGAGAAATGTACTCATATATTATAATACTGTAAGGTTTCTGAGCCTAAGTATGTTAAATGTAAGGAATTAGGCAAGAGGTCATCATAGGAATCCAATGGGTTATGTGGAATCGAATCTTATACTGTACCCAAACACTACAGAAGATTTTATAAACTACACACAAATTATTATATGACACTGATGCGATATATAGGGTGATTGATGTTCTGGAGAAAAAGAAAAGAAAGAATGACGAGGGAAGAAATAGAAAGGAAAGGATAAACAGATGGGATGGAAAACGAAGAAATAAATACTTGCAATCAAACACAGGACAATGCATGAGTGGCATGAAAATTAAAAAGAAAGACAATTTGATAATGAAAGACAAGGGTAACTGGAATTAGCGAGGAAAAAAGTGAACTTGAATGAATAGCCTAGGCACTTTTCACATGAGGGAGTAAATTTTGTCCCTGCTGCTTCCTTACCTATAAAAAAAGAAGGAAGAGAAGAAAATTTGTGAGAAGGAGAGTAGGAAAAAGAAAAGAAATAGAAAAAGGAACAGAGGAAAGAGAAAGAAATAGAAAAGGGAACAGAGGAAGAAAGAGACTAGGGAGGAAACATAACGAGAGAGGGAAAATAAATAGAATGTCAGAAAGGAAAATAAATAGATAAATAAATAAATAGAATGCTTAAGAAAGGAAGGGAGATAGAAAGATGGAATGTGTGAGAAAGGGAAAGGGAGAAAGAGAATGCGTGAGAGAGAGAGAGAGAGAGAGAGAGAGAGAGGGTGGTAGTAAGAGGAGGGATGATAAAAGTATAAACCCTTCACACATCAACGTCTGCAAAAAGAAGGAAGGGAAAGAAAAAGGAGGAAACGTGGCGGAAGTGTAGAAAAAGGTAGCAGTGATGGAGGAGGAGGAGGAGGAGGAGGAGGAGGAGGAGGAGGAGGAGGAAGAGGAGGAAGAAGAGGAGGTGGTGGAGGAGGAGGAAGAGGAGGTGGTGGAGGAGGAGGAGGGGGAGGAGGAGGAGAAACTGGGGTGGAGATTGAGATTACAAGGAATAACAAATTATTAAAAAAGGACATTCATCAGGGAAAGGAGAGCAGAGATGGAGATAATGATGCTGGTGATAATAATGATGATGATTATAATGAGTTACAGGAGGTGGATTTAATAGCAGCGGTGTGATACATATACTGTAGGTTTGATACTGCTAGCCTGATGTGATGAATGAATTACCTAAAGCAGAAGTCGTCTCCTCATCTAACTATGAACTCATCTCTCAATGACTCACGAAGGCATTTTTTTTTTACATATTTTGAGTCTCGGATTCACATATAGACAAGGTCGACAACAGGACATTTTATTGATATTATGCTGAATGTAATAAAGCCCACGTCCTTTCGTCGAGTGATGGTCACGGTCAGGAAATGGAAAACACAAACAACGCTCAGATTTCCCTTTCGCCATCACTGGAGTCAACGCAGCAAGTAATTAACATCAGTATAAGGCTATACATGATTCCCCATCTAGCCTACACCTCAGCCTATAGGGGGTCATCTGCTGAGGGTAAACAAGAGACCTACTGTGTCCTACAAGCTCTATACCAGATACAGATTATACTGTAGACCTTCACTAGCACCTCAGAGTACGAGATTAAAAGCGCTATTTGGAGGAATCAGTAGCCTTCCAGTTTACTCACATCAGCCACGGATTACCAAGAACCACAGAGAATAGTAAAGAAAACAAGAAAGCAAGCAACACGGAAACATAAACCAGAGAGAGAGAGAGAGAGAGAGAGAGAGAGAGAGAGAGAGAGAGAGAGAGAGACATGGGCAGCCAGCACCTCCTAAGGACTCTCCATGTCATCCTTCTTTGGGTTCTTTCCAGTTTGTGTCGTGACTGAGATACCACCCCATCTCTTTCTCCTCTTTATTAAATGCTTCTCCCACACCACTCTTTTTTCTTCCCCTTGCAATCACCCATCTCTACTTTTCGTAATCCTCTCAAAAGTTAACTCTCGCTGTCTCCTTATCAACTCCAATCCATTTCCATTTCCTCTTCCTACAATCCTCCCTCTAGTACACTTCCATCTATTGCATCTCCAACTTCCTCTTTCATCTTTTTTACTTCAACATAATTTTGCCACCACTACATTAATTCTCTCCTCACTTCTACTCTTCTCCCTGTCATCTTCTCCTTCACCTCACTCCTCTGTCCTCCCCTCCCCCTCAACTGAGCAGACACTTGGGAAAAATACAGCAAGCCGAAAGATCCATTGTTGCAGGCCTGGAAAAACTTTGGAGAGGAACAGCCGAGTGAGGAAGACATTTCTTCCCTCCCATTGTCTTCATAACACTTCCTATATAGCCCGTCTCCTCAGCCCTCCCCCCCTCTCCTGGCTCACCCTGTCTCCTCACTCACCCCCTTCTACATTTTATCAAGCCTCTTCCCTCACGGTGATTGTTCAGTGATGATGCAGTCATATTATTTTATCCGCCTTGTGGTGTAAAATTTTCAAGTCACTCGGAACGAAACAGGTTGAAAGTTTTACCTCAAAGGACATTTTATTTATAAGCCATTGTTTCTCTGTATAATAAATTGCCTATGAAATTGTTTTCTTATAAAGTGTCAAAGTAAGTAGTTGAAAGGTGGCATACTGTTGTGAATCCACAGTGAAGAGAAACTGGTAAGTTTAAATATAAGGCCAACATATTTGAAAATATTGTAATTTAAGTAGAGCTAATAAAAATGTTTTTTGCCTCCGCGAGCTGCTCTGTGCCTGAAGTCAATAGAAATATTATTTTTACGTCACACCACTTGGTCCACAATAATGGGGGATGGCACGTACAGTACGTTTGCCGTCGCAGTCATGACGCTACAAATCAAATGAACGAAAACATCCTATTAACATAATGCTTTTTCACCTTACGTATATCGACAAGAACAAGACAGTGGTGAATAGCGCATATGTTGACAGAAGTGGCGTCACCAAATCAAATGAGAAAAATAAAAACACTATTGCATTTACCTGTTGACGAGACCTGAGGCTGAGGCTGGAGTCTCCTTTTATCATTACTCTTCTGACTTGATTTTCTTCGATTTTTTCACTTGTATGGATGTTCCTGCGGGGAGAGAAAGGGTGAGATGAGTAAGACATGAGATACATTAGTTGTGCGAAGTGAGAGAGATGGGGGGAAAAGATGACATAAAAATAAGTGAAAATAAGACAAGGGGGATATATGGCTTTTGCTAGAGAATTGGGATCGATGAGTAAAAAAAAAAAAAAAAAAAAAAAAAAAAAAAGAGAGAGAGAAAGAGAGAGAGATGAGAGAGAGAGAGAGAGAGATGAGGAGAGAGAGAGAGAGAGAGAGAGAGAGAGGAGAGAGAGAGAGAGAGAGGAGAGAGAGAGAGAGAGAGAGAGAGAGAGAGAGAGAGAGAATTATAGAAGGTGACTGAACAATGACATATGCAGTAAGAAAGATGCATGCGAGATGACAGAGAGGTAAGTGAAGATGTGACAAAAGATAAGTGGTGAGAGAGTGAAGGGATGTACAAAAGATATAAGCAAACATAGATTTATGCGCACAGGTAAAGTACGTGTGTTTGTTGCATAGCATTTTTAGATGAGAGAGAGAGAGAGAGAGAGAGAGAGAAGAGAGAGAGAGAGAGAGAGAGAGAGAGAGAGGAGAGAATCACTGAAGTAAACGGAGACCGAAAGTGAAACGGAGGTCAGGAGAGAGGGACAGTCGGCTATAGAGTTAGTGTGGGTGGAGGTGAAGAAGTGAGAGACTGAGAGATGGAATAAGCAAGGCGGTGAAGCAGCCTAACGATGATGGAATAGTGACGGTAAATTGGAGTAATAGAGATGGAGTGAAGGAGAGTAAGCCAAGAAGCGATAAAGACAGGGTACGCCAGAAGTAATACAGTAAGCGAAAGACATGCAGTATTATGATAACACAAATAATCCCGAATAAAACGAGTACCAAGAACAAAGTGAGTGTGATGAAGGTGACAGTACAGGGTTTAACTTGAAGATGAAGGTGAATGAAATGGTGAATGATAAAATATTGGCCTGAAGGACATTGAAGGTAATACCAAGAGTGAAAGGGACAAAATCGGTTCTCTTTATTGTAAAATTATACTATGAATGATGGGGAATTATATGGTAACAGTGAACTATGGAGGGTGATAGTGAAGATAGTGGTGATATTTGTGAGTATTGTGCTGGTGTTAAGGGACCCTGTGATGTAGTCAGAATATTGAAGATAAATGAGTCCTTCAAATATCGCCACGAGACACCACCTATATGGAAGGAGCTTGTTTCGTGGCATAGTCAGGAGGAATCAGAAGCCTCCAATTTTCACACACGAACACAGGGCCTTTAAGTTGTGGTGAGGTGATAGCGAGGGTGAAAGTCTGGCTAAGGACATGACACTCAGTGGAAGGAAGAGATGATCGAGGTCGGTAAGTGGATGATAGTACAGTGTTGGTCATTCTGGAGAACATTATTCCTCCAAAGTATTTCATGCAACAGGGCACCATTATTTTTGTTAATATGGTCCTGTTTCCTGACATACTTTGGAGGAATAAAGGCTATCCAATGTACCAAAAGTGTACTTACTATTCAGACAAATTGGTCGGTATGGCAGGAGGTGGTGGAGTGTGTGTGTGTGTGTGTGTGTGTGTGTGTGTGTGTGTGTGTGTGTGTGTGTGTGTGTGTGTGTGTGTGTGTGTGTGTGTGTGTGTGTGTGTGTGTGTGTGTGTGTGTGTGTGTGTGTGTGTGTGTGTGTGTGTGTGAGGATGAGGGGAAAAGGATAAGGAAGGAAGAAAGGAGTGCATGGGTGAGGGTGAAAGTGTAAGTAATAAAATAGAATTAGGACGCAATAATTGAGAGTATTATATTAATTGAAGAGGTAAATCCTGAGTGGTGTGTGTGTCTGTGTGTTTGTGTGTGTGTGTGTGTGCATTAACAGATACACAACACGAATATGCACTTTAAGCGATAGAAACGGAGTGGCTGGAGAGAATAAATGTTGAGATATAAGGATAAAGAGAAGGGGAATGGAAAAGGAGGGATAGAGAGAAGGAGACGCAATGAAAGGGAAAACGCTTGAGGGAGAAGAAAGAGAGAAGGAGGAAGGTGAGAAGGAGAAGAAGGATAAAAAGAGAAAAAGAGAGGTGATAGGGAAAAAAGGAAAGAAAGAAGAGAGAACAAAATACTGAGAGATGTGAAGGAAAGAAAAGAATAAATGGAAAGAAAAATAATTGCAGAAAGAAAAGAGCGAGAAAGGTGAAAGTTATGAAGGAGAGAGAGAGAGAAAGAGAGGAAAGGGAAATCAAGGGAGAGGTGAGAGAGAGAGAGAGAGAGAGAGAGAGAGAGAGAGAGAGAGAGAGAGAGAGAGAGAGAGAGAGAGAGAGAGAGAGAGAGAGAGAGAGAGAGAGAGAGAGAGAGAGAGAGAGAGAGGAAAGGGATAGAAAGGGAGAGGTGAGAGAGAGAGAGTAAGGTACATAGAGAAAAAGTTGCCAAGCAGGAGGAAGAATGCAGCTGGACGGGGACACATAGTACACACACTCTACATACTACACCCCCCTCATACACACACACACACACACACACAGACATATACACCACTCGTACACACACTCTACATACTACACCCCCCTCATACACACACACACACACACACACAGACATATACACCACTCGTACACACACTCTACATACTACACCCCCCTCATACATACACACACACACACACACACAGACATATACACCACTCGTACACACACTCTACATACTACACCCCCCTCATACACACACACACACACACAGACAGACATATACACCACTCGTACACACACTCTACTTACTACACTCCTCTCATACACCACACATATACACCACTCATACAAATACAACATATACTCCCCCCTCCTCACACACACACAAACACATACACCACTCATACAAACACAACATACAGTATACTCACCCATACTCACCCATCCTCACACACACAAACACACACCACTCATACAAACACAACATATACTCTCCCCCTCCTCCCTCTCTCTCTCTCTCTCACACACACACACACACAGTACACTCTCAATACAAAACCCTATGAATAATTATACATAAGTTTACACAAGCTGTATTATAAATTCTTACTTAAATATTCGCATGTGTTCTCCCAATATTTTCCCATTACTTGGATTACAAGCAGCAAAATAATCATCAGTTTATATTAAAGAGCAGCTGTCCCAATAGGAATGAAAGAAGCGAATAATATAGAAACTTAGCATCAACAAGGTTTCCTCTCAGTCTAGTGTACAGAAGGAACAGAAACACACCAAATATCACCTAGCACTCCATACCTACAGCACAGGCATACTACAAAACACTTATCTTGGAATTTGCTGCCCTTCACTTCCCAACAGTTGACGCTATCTCAAAAGTGAAAACATTTGGGTTGAAACAGTGGGTTGAAACTGTGTGAAAATTGAACATCTCACCAGGTGTCATTTTTACTTTGAATCATTGCAAAATAAATTACATCATTATTATTTTCTATGACCTATGCAACCTCATGATCTGAAGTTAAGTCAACTTCCTTTTTGAACAATGACTTCCTATTGCAAGTGCTGGCAACAAGAATCTACCTTAGCTTAATCTTGGTTCGCTTCCCCCAATGGTTTGTCTAAGAGAGAGAGAGAGAGAGAGAGAGAGAGAGAGAGAGAGAGAGAGAGTTGGCAGTGAAGATATGACCTCTTTGGTACAGAACTGTGTCACGCACGGATTTTTCTTTGCCCTTAACCTTTGCAGAAATGAACCTCTGAATTTGCACTTCCTATTTACCGTTCTGATGGTATGCCTGATACTTCGCAAGGAGGAATTTAGGTAATTGAAATGGTGGGGTTGATACGGGAAATTGTAGGGTTCCATCTGGCCTCCTCCCTCCCCTTTCCCCCCTTTACCCTCCCTTTGTTTTCTCCTCCAGTTTCACTATTCCCGTACGGCTGACTTCTCCGTCCCTCCTCTTCTCTAATCCTGCCCCTCTTCTCAAGTCCTACCCGTTACTAGGATCCTCCATAGTACCTTTCCTCCTCATGATTTTGTAGTCTCTCTCTCTCTCTCTCTCTCTCTCTCTCTCTCTCTCTCTCTCTCTCTCTCTCTCTCTCTCTCTCTCTCTCTCTCATTTTTTTCTTATGATACTTTTATTCTTCATTCGCGTGCAGTATATGAATGTTAATAATGTTATGTTGCAGGAGGAGAGGTGAGTAAAGAATGATGGGGAGGCGAGTGAGAAGCGGAGAGGTGAGTGAGTTAATGGAGACGGGCGGAACGAATCAAATGAAATAGAAAATGAAAATGAGAGGTGAAGGAAGATGGTGAGGACAAGGTAAAACATTTAATGAGAGAGAGAAAGAGAGTTGCCAGCTCTAAGTAGCTACGTCAAATGGTCTACGGGAGCATACCGAGGTACAAATTTGCTGTACTGTGCCGAACTCACGTATTGTCCCTCAGCCAACCACAAGGGGCCAGCCTTGTGAACCACTTCAGGCTCAGACAACGAAGCACCAGATTATATTTCGAATTCCCTAATCATTCTGATGTCCATCTGTTGTTTACAACCGAAGCCTTCATCAGGTGCTTCGTTGTCCGAGCCTGAAGTGGTTCAGAAAGCTGGCGCACTGTGGCTGGCTGCGGGACAATACATAAGTTCGGCACTGTTCATTCAATCTTGACAATCCGGTGTCTACTCGGGATTCAAAGATTCACATTTTCGAAGCACGGGAGGGATTGTCCTCTTCCACCTTCTCCATTCTCTATTTTGTATGCCTGACATCCACGTCACAGGAGGGAAAGTAGGCTAGTTCAGTATGTGCAAATAATAATGATTTTTCTCCCTCGTAATATATATATATATATATATATATATATATATATATATATATATATATATATATATATATATATATATATATATATATATATATATATATATATATATATATATATATATCGCCTGTGGTTATTTCACAGATAGATAAATAGATATGTTTATGTTATAAATACTCACCAAATAGTATTCCTCACGTTCCCATCGCCTTGATGACATTTCGGAGGCACTGGGACATGGTATTAGTCACGGAGTTCCTGCGTTCTTTAATAAGTTGTGGTTGAGGCATCTTGATACACAACAGAACAAACCATCTAAGTTACGAGAGAGTAAAAACACAGACACACACAAAAAAGAGAGAATTCACGTGATGCGCACACAGATCTGGCTGCTCAGAAGTAACTGAGGTGATAGTGATGGACTGGTGGTGTGCATGGTGTCGGTAGAGAGTTTGGGTTAGAAGCAGTATTGCCACCTATCCCACTCCAGGACACACAAGGCAACTGCTGAAAACGTGTTTATCTTTACATCCTACGGACACAATTCATAGTTAGAGGAAAGAAGAAACACGTATGAGTTTGTTAAATCTTACCCCGAAATACGTATTAAAGGACAAACGTCAATAACTTTACAGCATTTGAATCCTGGTGGAACCCTAATATTCAGGTAACATAATAAGTCCAAGATGTCAGTGTCTCATCATGAAGGGTTATTTTATCATACTAATTATAACGAATGAACAAACACTTCTAAATTTTAGAACTATCAATTACTTAGTTTCTAGGAGAGTAACGTCTGCATCAAGTCGCAGTATGCTCTTAGTGTGAAAAACTATTTCCATACTGATCACATGCAACATGTTCTCATTCCATATATTTTTCTCCTCTATCAATGTATATCCTTTTTACATGTATGATGAAAATGTAATGAAAGAGAGATAGACATATGAGCAGACGGTGCTCAGCAAAATATCAACAAAATTAAGGAAAGTAAAATAATTAATTTCGTGCATCGAACCCACTATATGCAGTAGACTAGAGATACTTTACAGACTAATCTTTTCACCACCTTGATATCTGTTTTCTGGCACAACTACAAACGAGTAACTGCCAGACGTATGACTATCAGTCACCCTCATGCAGATGCAGAAACTTGTGGAGTCTAAGAGGAGTGAACAAGAGTAAATTTCATAAACACTGATGCCTGCTAATGCATATAACGCCAAATTTCCCTACCATGTGATTATAAGGTATCTGTAATTACTAAGCTTTTTTCATTCCTCAATTATTCATTTAGTCACTAACAATAATATAACAATATTTGCTCGTGACATGCGATATGATACTTTATAATGATTATTGACTTTACTAAAGAAACTTGCTCCTATGAACATACAAACCTTTCACATACTGTAGTAACTATATTCATATTAGAGTATTTACCAGGGACGGTATTCATAAAGCATCTTGGTGTTCACACTTGTACTCGTATGATTGTATTACTGACCAGGCCACCAAAGTGTTTCACTTTCTTTTCAAAGCAGTAGACGTTTATACTCTTCGGAAATTATGATCCTATATTCTGATATAGAAGCAATACCGAGTCCTTGTTCCTGCCATGTTTTAACTTGCGAGTGGTCTTGAGTTTTAATAATACGAGAGAGAGAGAGAGAGAGAGAGAGAGAGAGTTACATAGAGTTACATAGAATCACAGACCACAACAGACCTTACGGTCCACACGGGGTGATCTGATTAGAAGGTTACTGGTAGAGAATGAATATCTCCCCAGTGATAGTCGTAGGTAAGGATAGCAAAGTAGAAGGCTCTCTCCCCACCCTCCAATCCCTCCGGCCTGAGCCGTACTGGAAATAAAGTTAGGAGTCAGAACCTTGTGGAGTTGGTAGAGAAAACTTCACAAGGAAATTTTATAGGAAAGATAGAAAGTAGTTGAAATTTGGCTAACTTGCCACCTGTAATGGGCAAAAAATTATTCATTAGTAAACATCGAAAGTCGGGGATTAGATGCAAGGTGTTTATCAAGGCGACGTTTGAAGCTATCTACTGTGTTACATTCTATTACGTTACGGGGAAGCCCATTCCATAAGTTGACGACTCGGTTAAAAAAGAAATTCTTGGATTCGTGTGAGTTAAAAGATTTACCTATGATTTTACAGCCATTACCTCTCGTGTAGTTTGATTGATCGATATTGAAATATTTGTTGCAGTCCATATTGTCTATGCCTTTGATTATTTTGAATACCTGGATTAAGTCGCCTCTCAATCTACGTTGTGCTAATGGGAATAGATTCAATTTATTTAGCCGCTCTTCATACGTTTTGTTTCTTAGACATGGTATCATTTTAGTAACTCTACGTTGGACTCGTTCCAATTTTACTATATCTTTCTGGTAGTACGGGCACCAGGCTTGGACACAGTATTCCATAAGGGGACGGACCAAGGAATTATACAAAGTGAGGATTGTATCTTTAGACTTATACTCGAATGCTCTGCCAATAAAGCCGATAGTTTTATTTGCTTTCTTAATTACTTCCGTACATTGCTGACTGGGTTTTAGGTTACTTGATATTGTGACCCCTAAGTCTGTCTCTTGATCCACGCTTTTAATTTGATTACCATTTAACGAGTAGTTTGCAGTTACGTTACGATGTCCGATATGGAGTACTTTACATTTATCTGCATTGAAGGACATTTGCCAAGTTTTCGCCCAATTCGACAATTTATCGAGATTATCTTGCATTTCTTTAGTTTGTGCGTTAGTGAGTACTGTATTAGCAATTTTAGTGTCATCGGCAAACTTCGATATTATGCATGAGAGACCTTCATCTATATCGTTTATGTAAACTAGGAAAAGGATTGGGCCTAAAACTGACCCTTGTGGCACCCCGCTCGTAACGCCAGTCCAATTAGATGATTTACCATTTATTACCACACGTTGTTTACGGTGTCTTAGCCAGTTCTCTATCCATCTTACGGTGTCGCCTTGGATTCTGTGAGATTTTAATTTACTTATTAAACGTTTATGGGGAACTTTGTCAAAGGCTTTTTGGAAATCTAGATAAATTATGTCTACTGCTTTACTCTTATCATATTCGTTAAAAATGTCATTTAAAAAGTCTAATAGATTCGTTAGGCAAGAGCGTTTATTGCGGAATCCATGTTGAGTGTCTCTGAGTAAGTTATTTTCCTCTAAATGATTTGTAAGTTTATCTCGTATGATTGTCTCTAACATTTTGCATACTACTGAGGTTAGGCTGATAGGGCGATAGTTACTAGGTAAAGATTTGCTGCCTTTTTTAAATATGGGTGTTACGTTAGCGAGCTTCCAATCATCAGGTATTGTTCCAGTGTGTAAAGAATAATTAAATAGCAGAGTCAGAGGTTTTACTATTTCGCTTTTTGCTTCCTTTATTACGCGAGGGGAGATCGTGTCAGGCCCAGGTGACTTATTTACATTTAATTTATCAATACATTTGATTACGTCATTTTCTGTTATGCTGATATTATTTAAAACCTCGGTGTTTTCGTTTTGGACTGTTGTTTCAGCTGGTATATCGTTCGGGTTTTCTATGGTAAAGACTGATGCAAAGAAAGTATTTAGGATACTACTCATTCGCTCTTCATCTGTCGTAAAGTCCCCATTTTCATCAAGAATTGGACCGATAGTTGACGTAAGTACTTTCTTTTGTCGAATATAACTGTAGAACTCTTTCGGGTTTGTCTTACTCTGATTTGCAACGTGTTTTTCAATTGTCTTTTTACTCTGTTTGATTAACTTTTTGGCTTTTCTACGTAAGTCTGTAAACTTGGCAAGGTCGTCATTATTGGCTGTGATTTTTACTCTATTATGGGCATTCTTTTTGGCTCGTAAACAGTCGGCTATATCTTTACTCCACCACTTGGGCTTTAAGTTTTGTGCTGAACGTCGATTTTTTAATGGTATGCTATCCCTGACCGCTTTTGTGTACGCATTAGTGAAAAAGTTCCATTGTGAATTAATATCAATAGTATCTCGCAGACATTTCCAATCGGTATCTTTTAGTATCGCCCTGAGAAGGTGAAAGTTAGCTTTTCTAAAGTCAGGGATTTTTTCGTAGCTGTGGTTTATTTCACTTTTATTGAACTTTATACTGAAAGTGATTATGCGGTGGTCGCTATTGATAAACTCATCACCCACATTGATATTCTCTATCAAGTCTTCTTTTGTTGCAAATACTAAATCAAGAACGTTATTTCCACGGGTTGGGCTATTAACAAATTGGATAAGGGAACTCTCTTGTAGGTTAGTATAAAGGTCGTGTCCATAGTGAGCTGATAATGGTTCTCCCCACTTTGTTACTGGTAAATTAAAATCGCCGAGAATTACAGCCTCTTGTGTGTTACTCATCTCGCTAATTTGCTCATAGATATCACGGTCAGTTTGTACTGGTTGAGCTGGGGGTCTGTATAATAAAGCAAACAAAAGTTTCATCCCACATTTATTTCTAACGAGTATATATAATGTATCTACGTTATCGATTTGCGTCTTTGATAATAGAATTGGTTTAAGATCGTCTTTAATATATAATAGTACCCCACCCCTCTTTTATTTGTACGACCTTTTTCAAATATTGTGTAACCGGGAATTTTATACTCTGCTAGGAAGTCTCTGCTTTCGGTATTTAGCCACGATTCTGTTATGCCGATTATATCATAATTTTCTGTGAGTGTTATTTCCTCTAGATCTGCGAATTTATTATGGATGCTTCGAGCGTTAACATAGAAAACCTTTAGGCTATTTCGGTTAGGTGATTGCACGTTTGCCCTTGTTTTTCTGTTTGTTAGTTTTACGTTACCTGACTTTGTTGTGCCTGGGCTGTCCCGTTTTTTGTACGATGGTTGATGACCGCGTCGTTTAGCAAACGTCCAAAGCGGGCTGCTCCTACCTGGTTCAGATGGACACCATCAGCTGAGAATAACGAGTCGTCGAAATAAAACTTGTCCCAGGTGTTGATGAAAGCGATGTTCTCCTCGTTGCAAATGCTGGCAAGTCGTCGGTTGATGCTGGTAGCGGTGTTGTAGAAGCGGATGTCGGCTTTTCTGCGGGGGATGATTCCAGAAAGTATGATGTTATTCGTTTTTTCCTTGAATTTCGCAATCATCTGTCGGTACTTGTTGAGGAGCTCTTCTGATCTGGTGTTCATCACGTCATTGGTTCCGGCGTGGATGACGTACGTGGTGTTGTTTGGGGCCTGGCTTGTCACTTCTTCCACTGTGTCAGTCACGTCGTCTAGGCCGCCACCCGGGATGCAAAAACGCTTCCTTGTGCAAAAACGCTTCCTTGAGAGAGAGAGAGAGAGAGAGAGAGAGAGAGAGAGAGAGAGAGAGAGAGAGAGAGAGAGCATCTTAAACTATAAACTGCAACTAAAAAATACCATTTGTTAGTTTTAGCGTTAGTCAGCTTGAACCCAATAAACAATCGATCTTGTCATCCATGGGTTTACTTATTTTTTGCAATTGTTCTCTCTGAGTTTAAATGATATACTGAATCCTGTAGACCTCTTGGATTTTTTCTCTGTTTGTCGGGGTTATTTTCCGGTCGAGAAGTTCAACGGAGAGAGAGATAATTACCAGGAGTGACCATGCCCCGCTCCCGCCCCGCCCCGCCACACCCTGCCCCGTCTCTCTTCCTTGCCCTTCTTCATCCAGCCCCGCCTTCCTTCCTTACATCACCTTAGACGTCATCTGGTCGTCCAAGCGGAGGTTTGGGGTACCAAGACCGTCTTGGGAGCGCTTGGTTTCAGTGACGAGAACTCACCAAATACGTAGAATCTGTGTTCTCGTCGTCCAGATACGGATTGGGCAGAAACAAAAGAAAGTTTGTAAACAAAGTCGTAAGAAAATACTACAAATTGGTCTACTTTTCCTTCACTTTTCTCATATTATGAAGCGGCGGCGGCGGCGGCGACGACGACGAAAAAAAAAATAATAATGATAAAAAAAAAGTTAATTATTACAAAAAGAAAATAATTAATAAAAAAAATATATATATATTAAAATATATATGTATATATTATTAAAAACAAAAAAACACCTAATTATTAAAAAACGACGGCGGCGGCGACGGGGCGGCAGCGGAGGTGGAGCGGCGGGGCGGCGGTGGCGGCGGCGGCGGCGGCGGTGGCGGCGGCGGCGGCGGCTCGACCTTCCCCCACCTCCTCCCCCTTCGTTACATTACCATTTCTCTCCCTTCCCTGTCCCACACCGTTCCTATAAGCACCAGGTCATTGAGGGCAGGTGTTAGAATTCCACTTCACATATGTTTCTCCACCAGAAATGTAGAGTTTGTTAACAACTGTGAGCATTTGTTTCTGTTCCATAAATACCATATATTATTTTTAGCTCCGGCCTCAGCCGAGAGCTCTAGGTCTTATCGTAATTATTGTTCTTAAAATGGTTCAACTGACTCACTCACTCACTCACTCACTCCCATCCATTTTCTTTTACCGATATTGAATCATTTTTTCAAGCGAGAGGGGGTTCAACCGAGGGGTTAACTCTCAATAAAAAGGGTTCATTTTCAAAATCTCAATATAACCATATGAATACGAAAATCCAAATAAAACATAATTAATATTTTTGAGACCTTTACATATGAATATTTTATTATTTCACTTGAATCATTAAGAGCCGGAGCTTTTGAAGGGTTTTCCTTCATGTTCTTGTTCTTCTTGGTCTATCATTCATAATTTTATTCAACATTTTTTTCTCGTTCGATTTTAAGGGTCAAATACAGAATTTCTCGATGTACTGTGGGTGCTACATTCTAGTAAACTTTGGATGATCCAGTACATTTTAAACACCGATAAACAAATATATAATGACAAGACGGTTATGTTTACCAACATAACTCATATAAAACAAATCGAGGACGAACATTACACATTCGTCTGAGCCTCTGGTAACACTCTGAGTCAAGAGAGAACGTGTAAATGAACCGTAAATAAAATTATAGACGTCATGCACAGACCATATTTATCATGAACTGAATATGGAGATCGTAAATCAGAACTCCACCTCAATCTCGACGGACGCCCGACCAGTATGTTTTCAATAATATTCTACTAGGCACCTTCATCAGTATATATATTCTCTTTTCTTCTGTCTCACACCTCACACCAGTAGCCTAAGAAGGCACACTGAAAATATATTATAGATGCAAAGAGAATAAGAGTTTTAGCATTTGTAAGACCGGAGTGAGTATGTGTAATATATTATCTTTATTCATGGTAACTTAAAGTTGAGCTAACACGTCACCAGTAACGCCTTTTATCCCCCTGGTGATTTAAGTGTTGAACGTAATCCTCCTTAACTGCAGCGTAGCACTAACGTAAGGTCTCCCTATCAACACGAAAGATGTCCCATGAAAAACAGGCAAGAATTCAGAAATTTACTTAAAATAGTATGAAAGAAAAATGTTCGACGAAACTTTTACTACTGACGGACGGTTGATTAATTACTATTAGTCAAGAGTAAATGAGTAAATTGGCAACAAGACACATCACTTTCTGTAATATAGTCAAGTAACTCTTCATATATTTTACAACTTTCTATTGACCAATGGGTCACTTATTGGTACAAGAAATCTCAGACTACAATCTATTAATGTTTTACCACACCTCTCCAATTTCCTTTTACCTTTAGTAACTTTAGTACACGTACGTAAGGGAGAGATAAAATAAACAACTTGGAATACCTAGAGTTACAACAGTCGTCAAACAGGTCATCTGAACATCGAACTACACAGGTACTCAAAGGGTTTTAGGACGAAGACAAGATTATTCCAAAGTGTGTTGTTTTCGCTCATTAATTTCATATGATAGGATTTCGTTGCCTGATGTGTTGGTAAGGCTGCTGCTGCAACACTCATGAACAGTGACGTCTCCTAACTTGAAATAAACAGCTTGGCAACTGTTCACCCTAACACAAACTCCCCCCTAACTATATACATCTATACCAAAGGAGTGATGTATTCAATAATGGTTGAATTAAGACTAAACAAGAAGTGCGGGAAAATGATAAAGATTTACTTTATGAAATGCTAAACACATAGGGACAGTCATTAGGGGGAGGTGAGTCAGGTAATTCCCAAGGTATCGACAAAATACACAACTTCCCAGCTCCAGTCGCCAATGATTGAAAGATCAGAGGTTAGTCATGCCATCGCCTCCACACGTGACGACCGACAAACCTGTTGGGTAAGACGCTGAGAGAAACGAGTGGAAAGTGTAGGGTGGAAGTGCAGGGTGTCGATCCTGCCAAGATGAAAATCCATATTATAAGAACAAACTATTTTAGATTGTATACTAAATTCCGGACAACAGAAAACGATGACTGAGCGTGGCTTGACCATGTTAATTTCAGCCATGCTAAACTATTTTAGATAGCATAATATAACTTTTATCAACGGGGAGGAATGTGCTAGCGTAGTTAGACCTTGTTAACCGTAAATATTTTAAATCATTTTAGATCATATAACAAACTTTCGACAACAGGAAAAAAGGAGTGTGTGGGGCTTCCTTGCTCAACTTAATTGCACGGATTTTATGGGGCGCCTTGTGTAGAAGAAAGCCAAAACATAGAGATAAATTGAGATTAAGGGGGTATTACATTTTTGGTAGATTAGAGAGCCTCATATCCTCCAAAGTATACCAGGAAACAGGACGAGATGAACAAAAATAATGATAACCTGTCGCGTGGAATAGTTTGAAGGAATCAGTTGCTCCAGATTTGCCAACACTGTATTACTCCATTTGTCGTAGTGTGTTGGGAGGCAAGACACCTATAACCATAATGTAACTTTACTTTGTGTGTGTCTTAGCACCATTATAAAGCATAT
Source organism: Petrolisthes manimaculis (assembly GCA_034508575.1). Taxonomy (NCBI): domain Eukaryota; kingdom Metazoa; phylum Arthropoda; class Malacostraca; order Decapoda; family Porcellanidae; genus Petrolisthes; species Petrolisthes manimaculis. Next base: position 240,491 of record JAWZYT010000953.1, on the reverse strand, counting down.
TTTCATATTCATAGTAAAAAATCATGTATTCATATTCAAAGATGGACCCCCATTCACATAATGAATATATTACTAGTCTCTCTCTCTTCTGCCCCCCACTTACACAATCAGACATCAAGCAGTACTAGCATCGTACTCCATCTCTAGATGAAAGTATTGAAGGTTCATTGAGTCTTTGCTTCGTAACTTACAACACATAGGCTTTATTGATTCTAAATCAAGGGTGAGCCAATAATATCGCGAAATGCATTCCACATTGTAATATATATCATAGTTAATTCTAAACATTTGCAAACATGTAAGAGCCTGCAAATCAATTTATATGGTATTCCAAACCGTATGCTTTAATACTGAATGCATTGTGAACATACATTCATAAAATCTTGAAGTGCATTCCACATCGTATCCTAAAATAGGAATGCTAATCCCAAGTAGTTTACCAACACATAAACCACCGCACATTACCATTCAGATTGTATCCTTTAATAGATATAGTCCTAAATCACTCGCGATCAAGTTTTCTCACCATGTTTTATCATATCTACCTCCAACACCCGCCCCTTCTCCAGGATATCAGGATGGCTTAGAATACGTCAGGAGAGTGGCTGTGTGTCTCCATTTAATTCTTTTTCATCAGATCATATTATTAGGAATACAATTTGTACATGAATATCCTCAGAAGGGACTAATATTACAGAACAATTTTTCCCTTACCCCCAGAGACTTGGGAATGATGCTCCCAGCCAGCCAGCCTCGTATCTAGCTAGAAGCAGGCAGGTGTGAAAGTTTGTTGGGCGTGCCAGGTGGTGGACTCCTACCTGCCCCACCTCCTTATCCAGCTCCTGCAGTCCTCACACCCGCGCCACCCACGCCACCAACACCACCAAGGCCACTGCCACACACGACTCCACTACCAACACTAATATCACCATCTTTGACGACGTAACCACTACTAAGGATTTATTTTATTAATTCTGCCGCCACTATCACCACTAGTACCGCGATTTAAGTCATTCCAAAACCATTAACATATACGCCCCAACTTCCAGTATCGCCAATAACACCACTAACACCAATAACACCGCCTTTATGCCACCACCACCACCACCATTCACAACGAAGGTCAACACCACAAACCTTCACTATCAGCACCATCACACTAGCTCCAGTTCTCCTTCCATTTACACCATCTCCATCCCATTGTCACCATCACACACACCCTGTCTCCACTAATACCACCACCACCACCATTACCCTTTTTATAGTCACCATCACGTATACCATCACTAACACCCTTATCCCTGCCACCCACACCAACACCAATCACTCACTCTACCATCACCAGTAACCTTTCCAGAATCACCTTTCCAAACAACCACTATACCACTAACACCACCACTACCACCCTTTCCCCCGACACCCGCTCTACCATCACCTGCAGCACCCTTTCCTCCAGTCACCCTTTCCCCGTCACCCGTACCTCTTTTATCTTGGTATACCCGTGGCCTCACTGTGTCACACCCCTGCTGGTCTCAACAAGCCAACCCACTCTGACCTTCTCCTTTCATTTGTCACTCCTCCTGTTGCCTTTTGGTCAGGCCAATAATAGAGATGGGATTTAATTTCGAGATAACGTATACACTTCTGATTGATCCATTCTTCATTAATCGGAATCCATTTATATCTTTCTCGGCTAGTCAGGATTATGTAATTAAGTAGATAATGTAATAGGATATAATTACGTACAATATATAATTTACTGGTGAATAAATTACTCTAGCGGCATCAGGCACCTATGACTGGTTTGTGATGTCTTCGGAAAACAGAATGCTATTGCTTTGCGTTGGTTCGAAGTTCAAGTACAATACCAAAACAGGCTTGGAGACAAGACAACAAAAACAAAAAGTATATTGCTAAGACACACACACACACACACACACACACACACTAAGCCACATCTCTCAACACAGCCACTATTTAAAGGGTACTAAAGATTTTTGTTGATGAAAAAGAGGCTACTCAATCATACGTATTATGCTGCGAACAGAGACCATCATTATTGTAGGTTACATAGATACTGTTTTATGACACAGTTTGAAGGAATCAATACCATGCAATTCGTGGACATAATCCTCCCTCATTAAACCTATTTTCTTGTGTAATTTGGGTGTAATTTACATACTGAAACCTTTAAAATTGCTGCCTCAAGTCCATGAAGCCGATTAAAGGGTTTCCATCCTAATTTACAGTCAGTAGTAACATCAGCAACATGAAGGAGTTATTCTGTTCTCATATCTGTTACTGGAAGTGCATATTAATGTCAATCTTTGGTATAATATATTTACAACTTTTAGTTCTGGTTTGATACTTGACGTTCTACGGAAACCATGTGTGGAGGGATAATGTTCTAGTATAATATAATCTCATTAGGGTATGCAGCCTGTATGAAATCTCTCTCTCTCTCTCTCTCTCTCTCTCTCTCTCTCTCTCTCTCTCTCTCTCTCTCTCTCTCTCGTGGCGGTGTGGCCAGTGGGAGGTGGCTGAGAGGAGCGCCCACTTGATAACAGGTAAACACGATGATTATGGGGTCGTATGTCATGGACCAGGCCAACCCCGAATGAGGGAAGGGAAGGGAGGGGGAGGGGAAGGCCAAGGATTACTTCCATTTTACCCATAATTTGTCTAGACTGGATAAACGGACAGAGTGATCATGTCATCAGTCACAAACACACAACTGTAATGATATACATGATCTTAAAACAATTTCAATATTTGTTTAGTTGTGATTAATATAATTGAAATATATGAATGTGAAGACTTGATGTCACTTTCCCCACCTACCAACCCATCTCATGCCTTATAACTGACTCCAGGTGCTTCAGTTAAATGACAGGTGCTCCAATGATGACATCAACTGTTATCATGACTTTTTCAACAATATATCACCGTCGCCGTCAGACGTACTATTATATTCGACGTATGATTTTGGTATGAATACCACCTGATGATCCTATTATCAGAAAATTCGACTTTTTAAAAGATTATTGAAAGAAACGAGGCATTGATCTACCATACCCACCTGGAGGCACCCTGACCTAACACACCCACCTGCCTACTGGGCGAGACCAATATCAGTATTTATGAATGCAAATAAGTTATGGCAGCCAACCCAATGATTTATTGAAGTGGCCAGTTGTGATATCTAATTATTATTACATTCAAGATGTTGATTTACTTTCACTGAAGTTTCTAGTTTTTACAAGCATGTTAATCTATATGGAACACAACAGCACTAAGTCTTGAAATATACTTTAAGCAATATTACCACAGCATTTTATTTGAAATTTCAATATCAATTTGTGCACAAATATTTGGTTCAGGGATTTTTTCAAATCCCCAAGGGCGGATATTGTGGCCTTCATCAGCTGAGATTTACGGACACTTAGCTGCCTCGTTGATCACTGTGGTTGGATGACAATATTATTTTGTTATAGGATAATGGATTTAAAGTTGTCTGTTGCTATATTTTTTTATTAATTTGTTATAAAGTTTTTCCAAAGGTTGTGTCAGTCCCTTGTCTTTCTCTATAGGTTCGCTTATTAATTTTCCCCTTTTCTATGTCACACTCTCAGCTGACACTATACAAACATTGCATAGCTGTCTTTCTGTTTTGTAAGTCTGTCTGTAAGTCAGTCAGTTTATCTCTCTCTCTCCTGCTTTACTGTCGAACTGCTTCTCTCTCTCTCTCTCTCTCTCTCTCTCTCTCTCTCTCTCTCTCTCTCTCTCACACACACACACACACACAAACCAAGCAACCAATCGTTACTTTTTATCAGGTAACACTAGAGTTTATTGCAAAACACCGTCAGTACTGCTTCACGCTCCACTACAGGTGAGGGGAGGGAAGTGTTAGGGAGGGAAGTGTTAGGGAGGGAAGTGTTAGGGAGGGAAGTGTTAGGGAGGGAAGTGTTAGGGAGGGAAGTGTTAGGGAGGGAAGTGTTAGGGAGGGAAGTGTTAGGGAGGGAAGTGTTAGGGAGGGAAGTGTTAGGGAGGGAAGTGTTAGGGAGGGACGTGTTAGGGAGGGACGTGTTAGGGAGGGAAGTGTTAGGGAGAGAAGTGTCAGGGGAGGAAAGTAAACGTCAGGGAGGAGAATAAGTGTCAGGGAGGAGAATAAGTGTCAGGGAGGAGAATAAGTGTCAGGGAAGGGTGTGTGTTGTGTTCAGGTTCATAATAGTTGTATAATTACTAGTCATATAAAATGCTGACTCGGGTACCTAATGATAATAGACCTTACAGCTATTTACTACTACTATGTGTATCTTCAAGGCTAACTGGTGCATGAGGTTGTAGAAGGAGCAGAGTAATGTTATGAAGTGATGTAGTTTATGGAGATGCAACTCATATTTATCATAAGTGGCTGCGGCTGGTGAGGCTATACTACTGTATATAAAAAAAAATTACTGAGTTATAATGTAAAGAGTTGTATATAGTTTGTGGAGATGCAACTCGTGTTTATCAAAAGTCGGAGGAGGAGGGCTGGTGATGCTTAAAAAAAAAAAAAAAAAAAAAAAAAAGATATAATATGAAGAGTAGTAGTTTATGGTGATGCATTTTCATGTTCATTTGATCTTGGTGACTGGTAAGGTTATAGAAGAAGACGAGTGATGGTGTTATCTATAGAAGAAGACGAGTGATGGTGTTATGTTACGGGTTTTGTGGTCATGCAATACGAGGAATATGGGGAGAATGATTTTTTCCAGAGATTTCGTTTCAGTAGAGAAATATGCTGACATAAGTAAATCATGGCGTCCTCTTTTCATCGTTGGAGGAAAAGAGAGAAAGATAAGGTACGGTACATTTCAGCAGTATAAGTTCCCTTCATTTCCACTTGAGTAAGTATGAGCCTGGCGATGTTATAACACTATTTGTATGCAACGACATGTGGTCATATTAGCATTATTAAGTGCAGGGAGATTGGAAGCAATATTCGGTTTTAGTGTAGATTTTCCCATGCGTGACATAGTGTGCGACAATTTGATTCCTATACCAGGGTCTCCTCTCCTCATGAACATTACACAGATCTAAAGCAAATTAAACAAAGAGGAAAGGATGGGATCTCATAGCATATGAATATTCTATACCTTTTGCTAAATAATCAAACTCTGGGGGGGGGGGGGTGAAATAGCACTTGGTGTCGGGCTGTATGTCCTGAAATAAACTTCATATAATATTTCTACACGACTGATGGCGACACTGAGCGAAGTTTTACAGTTATACACCAGGTGGCACTAGCAGAGCTGTGGCACATTTGTATATTCTCAGTCTGTAGTGGGTTGGACTCCCAGCTTCATAAGAGGTGTTTTTCAAGGAATGAATATAGAGAGCCGTGGGCAGTCTCCCGCAGCTAAATGGTTAACACTGGGATAACTACTAACTCTGCTTTACTCTGCATGACTCTGCCTGACACTGGTCCCCCGCCTCGCTCCACCACAAAGCTGCTCTTTAATCTCAATATTGTCTCTTTATAGCCTCTTATAATGGTCAACACTGAGGCGCTGGCTGGAATGAAGCGTAACAATCCATACCCTGGCTGCCTCCTGCTGGGCCGACACACACTCACACAACCCAACACCAACAGCTAAAAGAAATATCAATAAATAAGAGAATAAGTAAATGAAAAAATCCTAAACACTTAATAAATGAGGCAGATTAGAGGAATAATCCACGAGAGGGACGTGAAGAGGACGACCCCAAATACACCATTAACCAACTCTCTCTAACTCCAACTCACTAACTCCAACTCACTAACTCCAACTCACTAACTCCAACTCACTAACTCCAACTCACTAACTCCAACTCACTAACTCCAACTCACTAACTCCAACTCACTAACTCTCTCTCTCTCTCTCTCTCTCTCTCTCTCTCTCTCTCTCTCTCTCTCTCTCTCTCTTCATGAAGTGTTTCTTTTGACTTCAAGCGCATATTTTTTTCTCAACATCTCTCTAACAAGAATATATACTGAGTGACTTTGGATCCAGTATTACTATCCTAAGATTTTAGAAATTTGTCAGTGTTATTACATGATTTACGGCCGGGATGTTTTCATGTTTGGTATTTTTATAGTTGGCTCCTTAATTTGCTCAATCATTCTACCCTTTGCTTGCCAGGCCACCAGCATTCTGTCATCATTGCCTATGTTGCTTTTTACTAGCCTGCCTTCTCCGCACCACTATCCCTCTTCTCAGCATCATCACCATCACCACCACCACTGCCATAGACTATCACCACCACTGTCACCACCTTGCAGATCATCTCCTCCTTACCACAATCACCATCACCACAAACACTCCTTGATAATTCTCCCTCCCAATCTTAACTACGATCTTGCCCTTCCTGTCTACTCCTCAAAATTAACTTCCTTTACAAACCAATCCCTTCTCATCCACACACACAACCTCCCCCCCCCCAACACACTCATAACCCCCTCCCCCAACACACTCATAGACCCCTCTCCAAGCACTCATTACCCTTTCCCCAACACACTTACAGAACCCTCCCCCAACACACTTCACAACCCCCTCCCCAACACACTCCTTGGCACCTTCCCCTGCCCACTTCCAGCAACAACAGCTGTGTGTGTAATGAAGATATATTAAAAGCTTTGTCTACAGAGGGGCCTATTAACAGGTTTTTCAGGTTCGCCCTTGTTATTTGGCCCCACCCCTCCAGCTTACAGGAAGGCTTCGGCTAGACAGAATCCTTGAGTGAAATAACTCGATATGAAGCTGCTCATAATTCCTGCCCGGTATCCTGTAAATGGGATCGTGGATAGGACAAGACAGGAAAAGTATGGCAGGATATATGGAAGGGTACAAGAGAAAGGATTGAAGGGAATAAAGCAAACGAATGGAATATTTTAAAGATGTTTCAAGGAACGCACTACATAATAAGGAAGGGAATCATATGTATGTGATAGAACTAAATGTAAAGGAGAAAGAAAGAAGGTATATGATGGTGATGTAAAGATAGCCTAGGACAGAATAGATCAGTGGGAGTTTATGAATGGTTGGTGTCAGTAAAAGCACTGTAGGTTGTATCTAAGTAATGCATGACAACGCAATCTGAATAGGGCCTCGTTAAGTCGCAAAAAATATTCAGGTCAGGGCAAGGTAATAACGACAGAGAAGGACTTGCCAGGGCAGAAAAGGGAGAACAGAGGAGGAATAACAGATAAGTTTAAAATGTGTTTACATAAATGAACAAGCACTGAGAATGAAATCACATCTGACTTTGAGCTCGATGGGAGAGAGAAAATTCATGCCTTTCTATCAGAACTTCAAATATATTTAACCCGTGCAATCTGATAACGTGTAGCTTAATTGGTATTAAATATAATTATTGATAACGACTTACAACTTCATCCATATAAGTGAGAAATATAAAATCTTCTGGCATAGATAAACTTGATTAATCTTTATAACCGTACCGGCACCTTAAATCGAAGGTCATGCAACTCTCCATGAGCGTGACATGATCACATAATCACAACGAAAATCGTATCTGTTACACTGCCTTCTATAGCAGGTAGTGTAGCAGATACAACAGCCATCTTATTTTTAGATAGCTCCGGGAGCCAAGCAGCTGTTCTCCCTGAAGGTTCTTTTGAGTTATGCAGCCCCCCAACATCCTCAAGATGCAAGCCACTCCCTACCCTGCTTTCTTATCCTCTACAACCGAACATCATTCCTGCTCATGTTCTCGCCTCTGTCCCTTTTCATTCAGGTGCAAATCTTCTCTTTCCACTAAACTGGTCCCTTACTTTACACCAAACAGCTTTTCCAGGTACTGTACACTCCCACCCTATGCAGAATTTCTCCAAGTGTTATCTCTAATCCCTTTCATCCTTCGTTCAGATGTTTTTTTCATGTCTTACCTTTATATCTATAAGAACCGATTCCTACACTCTTCAAACACGATGCCTAAACAGAATGTTAGGATTCCAGATTCAGACATCAACATAGGAAACTGATATACTGTAAGTTTGATAGGGTCAGAGTGTCATGCATGAAACGAATTACGAATGAGTACACGCATAAGAGTCACGTTTATACACTGGTCTCTCAAAGTCGTTGTCATTACCACTAACACAATACGAAACTCACATTACGAATTATGATCCTTCCATTATTATGGCCTTACCTAATACAATTCCACAATATTTTCACAACACCCATCTGCTTATTAGTATCAATGGCATGGCCACCACCACAACAATACCAAGACAACAGAACTGGCCACTATCTCTACGTCAGAACACCCGACTCACCCCCTGCCTTTAAGGAGAAGCCATTGGGCCGAGGACTGAGTGTGAGTGAGACGGATGTAGTGTTGGCCTTTCTTGCTGTGATACCTTAATTACTTCGTTGCCGTCATATTACACTTCCCACTCCCTTTACTAGAATAGAACTTGTTAGTTGAGAGCTAATTGGAGGCATTCATATAATTAATTACGTAGGTAGTTATTCAGTTGACTGGAGGATGAGTTAAGATATTGTGTGTTTCATAAATATAGTTAACCATACAAGCAGATACAAATGACAATGTTTCGATTTAAGCATTGATATACAACATGAATTACCAAATAAATAATGAGAACACTATGACAGAACATTGCAATGACGTCACATCACACTGCATTGAATCACCGAGTAACCTGACGGAGGTGTCATATTACATCATAACCTGACGGAGGTGTCATATTACATCATAACACAACACACCCAAGGCTCCCTCCAGCATCCCTCAGGAAGTAATACCAGACCCGCCCTGGGCCATCATTCTTTACCCACAACACCCACTATTACACCATCAGCACAAGTTGTTATTTCCTTTTAAAGCTGTGCGACGAGAAAGTTGTTTCCCTAAATGGATATGTTGCTCTCTTTAATCTAATATTTTTATACTCATCCAAAATAATATACACAATATCCCTAAGAAAGAGTCTATGTCAGTGGAAAATAATGTTAGTGTGTGATGGAAATAGAAAGTTTAAAAGTGGCCTTCTTTATGACGGGAGGGAGAGATAGGATGGTGGCAGGGAGTGGTAAAATGGTGGCAGGGAGAGATAGGATGGTGGCAGGGAGGGATAAGATGGTGGCAGGGAGGGGTAGGATGGTGGCGGGGAGAGGTAGGATGGTATATAGAAACAGGGGTAGGGGATAGGGAATGGAGGGAGTGTGGAGTATGAACACAAGGCATAAGGTGAGTGCGTCTGTAAATAAGTACGTATTTATGCGTATGTGTGTGTGTACGCACACCCGTGAACATGCATGTTTTAATTGTGTGTGTGCATATTCTGTGTAGCTGTGTTACACTTCATTGGCTTAACGTGGTTAAAATGGACGAAAAAAACTATAATTTATTATAACTTAACCTTTGCCTGACATGAAAGCCTTTGTTATTTCTATAGCTATGAGAAATCATGCAACATTTGATAAAAATCAAATTGGAGAAACACGGTAACAAAATCTTTAAATATGCTTATCTAGAAAATCTTCCTAACTTAAGGATCATTCAATTTTAACCAAATTGGTAGGCTATAGTTTGACTTCAGCAAGATAGCACACAGTAACTGACGTAAACAAGAAGAGCACCTTCGGAAACGCCAAAAACTCAAAAGACGTAGCTAACCTAGTAATAACCTAGTAATATAGATATAGCATAATACATTATGCAGCCTAAACTAATAATACATCTATAATATACTATATTATTTAGCATAATAATATAAATAAAGCAAAATACACTATATTGACTAGATTAATAATATTTCTATAATACACTATAAAGTTTAGAATACCAAAATACACATAGTGGTGGTTTGAGTAATGTATTTGGGCTATGTGTATGACAATCACACACAGACCCACCGACACTATGTCTATTACAACAGTCACACCACCACTGTAACTAACACACACAACACACCACCACTGTAGCTACCACACACAACCACACCACACACCACCACTGTAACTACCACACACAACACACCACCACTGTAACTACCACACACAACACACCACCAATGTAACTACCACACACAACCACACCGCCACTGTAACTACCACACACAACCACACCGCCACTGTAACTACCACACACAACACACCACCAATGTAACTACCACACACAACCACACCGCCACTGTAACTACCACACACAACCACAGTACAGTCAGCAGCCCACACAGTCACAGCCTCACCCCAACCAACTATAATATATGTGTCCCTCTATATGTATAACGTGGACTTGGGTTTATCTATGTAGATGAGGGAGAGGCGGTGGCGGTGATGTATGTCTCGGCAAATACCCACTGGCCACCCGGGTAGAGACGGGGCCATACCCTTGTCCCCATCATACTGTACGATGCACCACCCCACCTCACCACTCCTTCACTCTCAGTCACATCCACTGCCATATTTCTACATTACACTGTTCATGTATCCTCACCACTAGGCTATATTGCACCAAGGAAGCATTATATATATACTCACCCTAATGACATCCTCACCATTCATAATCTCACATTGCAGCGAAGAAGCTTGAATCATCCTTATATTTCACGAATACCGTTAAATATGCCACAACCACATGCACATCACAACCATCACACACCACACTTTATAAACCATCTTTATAAACCACTTTGCCCATTGCTTAAAATCACTACCCGCATCTCCAACATCACCACTACATAATGTCAACATACACATAACTAGTCTGATAACGTCACCATAGCACCTGAACCTGAAGCAAGCATCCATGGCTGGTGACCTTGCTCTCCTTACCGTGGCTAATGTATAATATAGGTGGCCAGACAACTTAATGACTCGTTCATGCATATAGCTCTAAGTATGGATAAGAGAGCAAGTGATGTTGAAGTTATAGAGGAGAACATTTCGGAAAACAAAGACATAACACATGTCCCTCAAACAATTAAAAAGTAAGAAAAGAAACAGGAGAAACTACCATAGAACACTCAGTATAACCAAAGCGCAGAAACAGGTGATTTTATTGGACAACACAGACATAGAAATGCATAACTGGTGCCCAATGTGTAGGATAGGAAATGGATTAATAAATGTAAAAGTAGAATCAATTGGGGCACGAGTATACAAGAAGCAGGAGGCATGCTGAAGAAATACGTGCCTGTCAGAACACGTGCATATCATTGACAGAGTAACATACACCAAAACATAAAATAGTAACTATGGTATGAAGAGTGGAGAGAGATGACAGTGGCAAGAGGAGATTGGTTGGATAATGCATGGAGAACAGAATAAAAGTAGAAGAAAAATTAGTGTGAACTAACAAACAAATCAGAAGCCTTTTCGATCATTACTTGAAAGAAAACTTATTATTTGCACAGATATTTTTCTCACTGAGTGTGAAATCCAAAATATAAGTACTCGCACTAAAATAATACAATGTTTTAAACTGTTCACTGTCGTGTGGGTGGCATTGTCATCAGTACAAGATTATAGAATTATGTAATGACGGTTTTTAACACAATAATGCAATAAATAGACCTTTTATATACGATAAATTTCATGGGAAACTTATCATATCTTTTAATATGTTGCAGCTGCCACCGGTATAAAATAATTAAAGAAGACGAAGAAATTGAATCTAATGGAGGCGTTCCTGGATAATGACTAAGATCATGAAAAGTAACAAGCACCTTTCATTTAATACAAAGGCCAATAATCAATTTATTCTTTTTTTACTATATTTATTTAGGCATCTTATGCCATTAATAAGACAACAAAATTGAAGGAGGGTCTGAGGGTAAATGTGCCTCTAAATTGCTATTGTTAGACATTATTCGTCAATATGGCTTAAAAATGATCATAATTTGAACAGTCTATTGTAAAATCAAGATTTATTCTCGAGCAAACATTTTTAAAGCAAACATGGACATAAACTGTATTGTATCATTATGCACGAATGTCTTTAACAATCATTCATATTAGGGTTTTCATGGTTTGGTTTATAAGCCCCAATCGGTGTGTTGCATGATGATCGTAGCTGTTGGTAAAGAAGGTGTCGGCCGTGAGTGGTCATTCAGAGGTACTATATATATTTTTAATTTAACATTACTGAATGCTTTTGATAATATTTTTTATTACAATGGAAACCAGCACTAAGCCCATGAAAACGTTGATGAATGGGATTAGCCTATGGTGATGGCCTTGATACAAAGGATAAACACAGTTACTCTTCATACCAAAGTTCTTTATAAAACAAGCAATATTGTTCAACCTGATGAGTACATGATTACAGTATAATTTTACAATATAATACATTGATCGGGATTATTAATGCACATAATAACTAGAGTAGCAAACTGCATATATACAACTACTACAAATTTGTTTATCTAATTTTTGTTACTTACCTAAAAAATAAAAAGGCTCTAAGTTGCACCGTTTGCTAATTGTGAATTAGATATCCTGTCTGGAGATGTATAATTAACTCCGTATTTGGTCAAATGGCCCAAGTAAATTTATTGTCATCGCATGTTTACAAGACGAGAGGTATTTAGTTATTGGAATTCATAAGCATAATACAGCTTACATTATGATTTAACTCGAAAATCAATTATAATGGAGGAAATAAATTAAGTATTAACATTATATTACCAATATTATCACATTAAGCTTTAACATTCCAAAAACCTGGTTCATGAATACCTTGGGGACATCAACACTAAGTAAAGGAGCAATTGTATTTATTCTCTACTTATCCCTTAGACGGCCTTGACCCTAGACTCCTAGATGATGTCTGCTGTACTGTACCTATACTCTCCATGTCCAATGAGTGATGGTTGGTCTTATCCCCGACTCATAACATTATACATACACATTATATATCTATTTATTATACTCCTACTGTTAGGTTACTTTCCCTTTCTGTCCTTTGTTTCTGCCTGTGTGTGTGTGTGTGATTGGTGTGTGTGTGTGTGTGATTGGGATGTGTGTGTCTGTGTGTGTGTGTGTGTGTCTGAATTACTGTATTTGTATCTTAATCAGTGTTTTTAGCAGTATAATCCTATCCTATTCTTCGACATACTTCATTTTTGCTTCTCCTAACCTCTGCAAATGTCTTTCTGTCTATCTGTGTGTCTGTTTGACTGTTTCTCATGGTAGTAGTGAAGGTAGAGCCACCCCACCACCAACTGGAGTCGAGGCGTGTACAGAGGTTAATTACTCAGGCATAAAGCAGGAGTCCTTAGTGGTGCTTTCCCACGCTCACCCCTGCTTGCCTCACCCCAACCTGTCTCACCTCAACTCAGCCTGCTCACCCCTGCTTACCTCACCTCAACTTGCTCACCCCTGCTTGTCTCACCCCGGCCTACCTCCCTCTGGTCTGTCTCGTACTGGTCTGCCTCACCCGTTTCTGCCTCACCCCATCCATCCTTACCCCATCCTGCCTCACCCCAGCCTGCTTCACCCCAGCCATTCCCCTCACAACAGCCTACCTCACTCTGGCCTGCCTTACTCCAACCAGACACAGGCAAGTGAAAGATAAGAGAAAGAAAACCGACAGTCAAGAAAACAGAGTCTTACTTATTTACCTTACAGCCCTTTTTCTTTCCTAACTTGGCTTTTCAACACTCTGAATACCGATAGCACTATACCTTATCTTACTTACCTATACTTACTTATTTAGATATTCATAAACTTGTATATACTTACCCAGGACACATGTGGTATATATTTTTATAGGTATGATCGTGGATGATATGCTTTGTCTAATCCTAATCAATAATATTACCTTCATCTCACACGGTCAATGAAAAAACAGGATGGTTGGTGTTGGTTAATCTGCAGTAGTAGCACGAGGAGTCAGTTGTCCTATTGATTGTAATGCTTAACAATTACACGAATCCGAATCTTAGGGCACGTACCATTTTTTAGTTTGCTTAATTAAGGACTCTGTGATCGTGTATGAGAGTTGGTGGCTTCTGAGTCCTCCTGACTATACCACGAAACAAGTTCCTTCATCATAGCTGGTGTTTTGTGGCAATATTTGAAGGCTTCACTAATTTCCAATTTTCTGACAACATCACGGGGTCCCTTAATATGACACACTATAGTATCACATCAACTTCATTCTATACACATTTTTTATAAGATAAGCTAATGAATCCCATCAAATTGCAATCCTGTTTAATTTTAGTCAGTCTTTATAACATTAATTGACGCACAGCTTTCCCCAAACTAACGAATTGAACAATACCAATTGTAGGCGGAGAAAACAAACAAATGCCAATCACTGTAAGCACTGTTATTACATATATTTCTGAGCTACATAATTTTTTTTATTGAATATGTTTATAAAACACAATCTAAAGATGTCAGCGGATGACCTTATTTACTACTACATGCATAATATTGCACAAATGAGATTTGAAAGTATTCCTCTCCTTTTACCCGCAATAAATGGTGTCATGATATATATGAGAGCAGGGACTTCCTACTCTCTCACACTGATGATCTTTAAAGAGATACAATTCTCATTTGGATTGCAGTGTAAACGGGATATTAGAGTAAGAGCAGGATATTAGTGACTGCTTCTAGTTTAGTATTCAAAATCAATTGATCATACTCTTTATACGCGGGAAGTGAAGTTCTTAGAACCTACAATAATAAGACAAATATGGGAATGGTCGTAATGATCCCCCAGGAGTCGATAGCCTTACCATTGTCTTATATATATATTTATATATTGAGAAAGTGTGGACTAACGGCAAGGAGCTCCATTAATGTCTCTACCTGTTAATGAAAAAAAGAGAGTGAGAGATATCCAACAACAAATCTAAGTTCGTTCGTGATGACCAAGTCATCTTTAGCCAAATACATTAGGTTAAATGCACATTGTTGTGTTTATTCTTTTCATTTTAATACATTTTGGTTGTATTATTTGTATTTTCTTTTGTTATAGATTTATACTTGCGCTTAATAGTGCAAACAATTATTACATATGTCAGAATGCGATAGCATGAGTGTGAACTTGATAATAATATTATGTGTTCTGTAAGTGCGTGGCTAATCGAATGTGTGCCATTAAAAAAATATAGGATATATATTTAAGAATTATCCATTGTATGTATGTACAGGTAAACGTGTTTTTATAATTGCATGAACGGACAATCGTGCTTTCATACGTGTTAGAAAGAATTGTTGTGCTCGTCGTCTATGTATGTATCATTTGTGTCTGTAGCCTACATGAATAAACAATCAGAATTTTTTTTATACTTCATATTCATTACAAGAATTCTTTCTTTATTGATTTTTTTACACAGCCTCCCCTTTCCTTTGGCTCCACCCCCACCTTCCTCCCTGTCCTGCATGATCTACCTTCCTCCCTCCCTCTCCCACAGCCTGTGCTCTAAAGACTCACGACAGCGGCCGTCACAAGCTCCACAAGTTACCGACAGTGATGGATTTAATATCTGCTCGCAACTCATCATTACGACAAGTGATTACACCAGCCTTCAAAAATTTCCTCACTTGGCTACGGAGTTTTATGGTGGCGAGACAAAAACTGGCCCTGGCGGCGTGTCCTGCCGTCCACGGGGGTCGACCCTGTGGCACGAAGTTGTGCCCTGCCTTGTTATGTCATGTTCTGCCCTGCCCTGCCTTATCCTGTCTTGGCCTGCCTTGCTGGGCATTATCCTGCGCTGTCCGGTCATGCCATCATATAGTCGGTCCCTTCCTACCATACAGGTACACTACCCTACCTTGATTTATCCTGCATTGCCCTGACTCATCCTACACTGCCCTTGTCATGTCTTGTCCTGCTCTTTCCTGTGGTATCTGTTTCCAACTTTATCTCTCATGTATTAAACACAAACCACACAGTTTGTTCAATATTCGACCAAAATACACCTTTCCAAGATCTGGCTTACCTTGTCTTTTCCTTACACCTTCTTGTTCTCTCTTCTTCTAACTTCTAATTTGCTCCAGCCACCTACCATGTGTTGTCTTACTCCACAGTGCACTCCCGGACACTTGTAAGCATAATTTAAAATTATGATAATTAATTAGATCTACTTTAGGGATACAGATAAAAATACTTCATTGTTTTTAGAGTGAGCATTATATTCTCAAGTGCCTTGAAATGCATTCACCATTTGTGCTACGCATATACTTTCAGCTCTTCACATGCAAATCCCATGCCCATGCCTTGAAAGGGAGTGCAGTACATCAAAGACTGTAGTCCAGCATAAGAACAGGCAAGCAATATAGCATAAGTAGTGAAAGGCAGAAACTTGCATGACTTTTAAGAATGATTACTTCCTCCATGCAGTCAGTGAACTTAACACACACCTGGACTAAACTGACTACCTCACACCTGTCTAGTGTTAATTCTCTCACTAATACCACACAATGGGCTGAGAGGCTGGAGGCAAGACTGTCTCTGCATTCTCCTTGTAAAGAGCTAACGCCGCCTCGGACCAACAACTTCCTCTGTAAAGACCGGGACTAGGTTTTCTTCATTTATATTTGAGATCATGAAATAGTATCGGTATAGAAAGACAAGGAAAAAAATGGAAGTGAATGCCGTAAGCCATCCACTCTTGCATAGTAACAATTCCATTGTTGTCTGCGGTAATGACTCCAGCGCGTAAATCTGATTTAACTAAACTTTATTACTATAACCGGTTGGAATTGAATATAGGCACATGTATGTTCTGCACCTCCTCCCCTGCCCTGCCACAATTATCTCTCCATCTGTGATTCCTAGAAGAAGGTTACATGCAAAAATAAATGTAATAGAAAGGTGGAAAAAAAATGTAGAGTAAATAGCTTATATCCTATGTAGAAAAATACAAATTTTCAAATAAGTCATCATATATATAATATTATATAATATGTATTTAATACTAAAATAATTTATTGTGCTTGTAGTGGACATCGTTCCCAAAATATCACTGGTATATGAGGTCTGTATTGAACAAATGGAATATAATGATTTCCCCGCGTCTAGAGACAAAATGACAATGAACTAAATAAATACCAACTCTAAAGAGTGAACTGCATGTGAATTAAAAAGAAGGTGATAGATGGAAGGGACAGTAAGGAAGGAAGGAGATGGACTGAGAAGAGGGACAATTGAAAGAGTGAGTGGGATTCTAAGGGGCGCCCAGACCCATAAAATACTGCCCACAACACCGAAGGCAATACGCTCTAAGGCGATTGAAGAAGAGTGTGACTAAGTGACTATTATTTCAGTGGTAATGAGAGTAAGAAAAATCTGTTACAAAGCCATTTTACACAGGCAATCACGTATACATCGCAATGATAAAACATAAATAAAATAGTAATAATAGTATTTAGTAGTAATCATATTTCTATTCACTAAAGACAAGGGAAAACTCCACTCACACGCCATATATGTCTCTGGTCTGACACTTCACTAATGACTGCCTCCCTCCTTCAACACCTACAAGCTGCCTCACATACTATTTACCTCCTCATTTAAACCATCTGCTTTATATTACCTCTGACACTGGTTCACCTTGAGTCTTCCCAGGTGTGTTGTCTGAGTAACTAACATGTAGGATATAATATTATTTCTTCCCCCCTCACCTCCCCCCCCCCCCTTGGCCATGTTACTTGAATCCAACCCTTGTTATTACCTCCCACCACTCTCAGTCCTCTATCCTCATATCCTCTCTCCTAACTCTGTATCTCTTGTCTCATCTCACACTAACTCTTTTATCTTTTTCTCTTACTGAGTTGCTCGGCTGGATCCCTCGTGACTGCCCTGCCCATCCAGCCTCCTATTTATTATACTCCCTTTCTCTTCTCTCTTCCTGCCCTCGCTCACTCCACCAGGCTGCCATCCCTCATTCTCCTCACCTCTCACCCCTCCCTCCCTCCTTCCCTCCCTCCCCTCACACAGCCAGCACTCATGCCCCTTTCAGTCCCTCATTTTCTTTCCTCACTTCTTGCTTTATACCTGTTTTAACTTCCTCCCCCTTGTTTCCTTACTTTTATCTCTCTCTCTCTCCCTTCTCCATCATTCATTCCTCACTCACTTCCTTTTTAATCCTTCCTCCCTCACTTTTCCTTCCTTCCTTCTTTCCTCATTCGCTTTCTTCCTTTTTCCTTCCGTGTTTCCTCCTCTCTATACTCTCTCACCTTCTCCTTTTCATTTACTTCCCTTTACCACTTCCGACACTCTTTTCATCCCCGGTCTTCTCTCCTGTACTTCCTATCCCTTCCACTCTTAATAGGCCCTTGCATTTTCCTCCTCCAATTTTCCCCTCTCTACTCTCCTTCACTCGTTTTCTTCTCACCCCCTTACCTCCTCCTCCTCCTCCTCCTCCTCTTCCCACTTCTCTCACTCCTCCAAGCACCCATCTTCTCTCCCCCTCTACCCACTCATCTCGCGTGATTCCCTTTTATTAAGCTCACGTCTTGAACTCCTACCCCCTCTCCTCTCCTCTCCTCTCCTCTCCTCTCCCAATATCTCTTACTCTCCTCTCCTGTCTGCTTTCCTTTCCTCACTCGTTAATTCTCTAGTTATCTCTTTTCCCGTCTCCTTTCTGTATTCTCTTTTCCTCTTCCCTCTTTTTTTTACCTCTCCTCTAACCTCTTCTTTTACCGTTTTTCATACCCTCTTTATACCTTCTTCCAATCCTCTCATACTCTCTGTCTTATTCATTGTTCCTTCCTTCCTTTCTTCGTCCTCGTCAACCCTTTCTTTACAGTACATCTTAATACATTCGTTCATGGTATAGAGGGGCCAATCAAGAATATAGGTAAAGTATTGGTAACTTGAAGGGCTGACGAATCCCCAAACTATTATAATATTCTCCTCTTCTACTCCTTTCCCTTACTTCATTAAATTACCTTTCCTTGTCCATCTTTTACTTATTCATTGATATTATTTTGACCCACCTTAAACTCATCATCAACAATAGATACAATAATAAAATAATAACGCGAACACTATTGCCCACTCCCAGTAACCCTCCCTCCCATCCATCCATCCATCCATCCATCCATCCATCCATCCATCCATACACCTACCCACCCACTGTCCCCCTCCCATCCATCCATCCATCCATACACCTACCCACCCACAGTACCCCTCCCATCCATCCTTCCATCCATACACCTACCCACCCACTGTCCCCCTCCCATCCATCCATCCACACACACACACACACACACACAATACGTCACGGCTCTCTTTATCCCCGTCTATCTCATCCTTTCCATCTCCCTGCTCATCGCATATTACTCACTCTTCCCTTTCATCAGCCCCATCACCTATTCACCTTCCTCCTCTCTCTCTCTCTCTCTCTCTCTCTCTCTCTCTCTCTCTCTCTCTCTCTCTCTCTCTCTCTCTCTCTCTCATAGTTTCTGCTTCGTTATCCTTTCTCTTCTCTTTCCCTTCTCTTCATATTTCCTCTCACGTTGTCCATTCATTCATCACGAGAGATATAATTATGTGTCTCATTCCATAGTCCGTCTCTCTCTTATCACTCACAATATTATGCTCGCTCTCGCACACACACACACACACACACACACACACACACACACACACACACTCTCTCTCTCTCTCTCTCTCATTCTCTCTCTCTCTTTCTGCCTGCCCTCCCCCCTGACCTCACAAAACACTTGCTTTGTTCTGAGTTTCGCCCTGGGTAGGAAGGTGATGGATGAGCCTGATACAGCGGCCTTAAAGAACACCACCACCACCAACACCACCACCACCACCACCACACAGTCCTCCTTCCCCTCACTGCCTGCCTGCCTTCCTTCCTTCCTTCCTTCCTTCCTTCCTTCCTTCCTTCCTTCCTTCCTTCTCCACCACCACCACACAGTCCTCCTTCCCCTCACTGCCTGCCTGCCTTCCTGCCTTCCTTCCTTCCTTCCTTCTCCACCACCAACACACAGTCCTCCTTCCCCTCACTGCCTGCCTTCCTTCCTTCCTTCTCGACTGCCTTCCTTTCTGTTTGACTTTCTTCGTGAGTTTTTTATATCATTTTCTCCCTTCCTCTTTCCTTCCTTCCTTCCTTCCTTCTTGACTGCCTTCTTTCCTGCCTTCGTGACTTCCTTATTTCCATCCTTCCCACCTGCCTTCCTTCCTTCCTTCCTTTTATCTGACTGCCCTATTGATTTTATTCCTCACATGCATATTTACGTTCTTAACTTCTGTCATATTTCATTTAATAGTCCTACTTCACTTTCCGTCGCTAATTTGCTAAAGTTCTTTTTCACTTTATCCTTCCTTGCCTCCGTTTTTATATCTGACATCACATCTTTAATAATTCCCACCTTTAATTCCTTGTTTTCATGCTACTTATTCTAGCTTACTTCATTTTTTTACCTTTCGTCCATTCCTCCTCTTCTTCCCCCTTCCCTCTTCCTCCCTTCCCATAAAGAACAATCACTTCCATGAGTCCCTTCTCTCCCAACCGTGTATCACATTTTTATGAGTTTCAGAAAGAATATAAAAGCATGAAAACCAAAGTCATGTTGATGGTGAATAATATAAGGATGATGATGATGATGATGATAGTGATGATGAATATAAGGATGGTGATTATGATTATGATGATGATGATGATGAATAAAGCATATAACTGAAAATAATGACGATGATGACGAAGAAAAAAATATGATAAGGATGATGTATAGAAATGTGGTAGAAACTGATTAATAATGATGACAATGAAGGTAATGATGAAGATGATAAATATAATGACCACCACCAATCCTTCTACATCTACAACATATTATAATGAATTTCTAATGCCTCTGCAATTCATTATTTCCACGTGTACAGGAAGACAATGATTTATCGAGAGAGCTTTGAACAAGAACAAATGAGATAAGAGTTACCGGTGACTTACAAAGAGAAAAAAATGCTGATAAATGAGACTTAAATATGTGGTGAATAGCAGTTTAATTATCAAAACTTGTTATTTTGTTATAATTATATAAACCGAACATTACAGTCTCACTTTTCTCTCGCTTTTTCTTCGTCTTTCTACTTGTATAATTCTCTCTCTCTCTCTCTCTCTCTCTCTCTCTCTCTCTCTCTCTCTCTCTCTCTCTCTCTCTCTCTCTCTCTCTCTCTCTCTCTCTCTCTCTCTCTCTCTCTCTCTCATAATTCCATATACAGGACGTATCTCTCCCTTTCCCTATATTTTTCCTATATTTCTTTTTCGTTTGTTCTGTCGCTCTTTATTGTTTTTACTTTATGTTCCCTCCTTTTCACTATTATTTTGTCTCACATTCTTCTCTTTACTTAATGAATTTTCTACTTAATTCCTTGTCTTGCTCTAACTTCTCTCTCCCGTTTGTGTACATGTGGTAAAGTCACGAGCTAATTACCACAAGGAATGTTTTGTTTTCGTATTGAAGGCTTCTGCTTGCTCCAATCAGTGCCACAAAACGAAGCATACATCGAGAGAGCCTGTCCTGTGGTACTATTTGGAGGAATTAGTAGCATTTTGGTTTACCAGTATTATTGTAAGGATCTCCAGGCAAGTATTCAACATATGTGTTAAATAATCTACAACTTCTCTGTTTTCACTGTGCTCCTGAACTGTTGGAAAAAAAATCATTACCAGTCTTTATAATTTGTGCAAAATCCAAGTGAAACAACACCATAGTAATACTAATGAAACTAATGAAGAACCTAGTTAATTGTATTGTATTATATGATCAATATTCCAGAGATGGTACAAAGAAAAATATGAACCTCAACTATCTCATGAGAAAAGAGGAAAACATCGTCATCTTATACATACTGTAGGTCACACTAATGTTTATTTACTCAGTGACAAAGTTTTTTTCATAAATTTTCATCTTCTCATGAGTTATTCTGATCAAATTATAGAGTCTCATTAAGATACCTCATACCAAAGTTGTATAAATGCTACTAATCATTCGTAACTGTCACGAACTAAACATGTCACTATTATTATCTTAAATTAAATTCTCCTTTACCGGATATCATTAGCAGAATCATTATGTCATTGATATATTGTACTCGTAGTGTCACTCTCACGGGAAAAGCTGAGGCTCCTGTGTTTAATTAAGCATCAAAGTGCATTTTTTTACTGCTTGAAGGACTAGCTGTTCTGAGCAGTTGGTAGATACAATGAGAAAACTTGTCCGGAGAAAGGTTTGGGGGGGGGGGGAGGAAGGGGGGGTGCAGGAGTCGGGTCTTGGAGGACAGTCAACAAGAGGACACAAATAAACTGATAAGACACACACACATCCCCAAGTTAGCAGGGGGTACATAAATAAGGCACCACGAGAATGACTAAACATGTACAGCGAAGACTAACCAAAGTACATCATAAATCTCTAAGTTTTATCACTGTTTTCTTATTCACCCATTATACTTTCCCAACTTGTCCTCTTCCTCCACCCAGTGCAATCACGATGAAGGAGATAATTTCTTAATGGTGAATTGCAGGGCTACCCATTCCTTCAAACTATGGTAAGAAATAGACGCCCTCAACATTACAAATATGGAATAGTTTCATATCCCTGTCTTTGAGTTCACAGGAATCAGTAACCCTCTAGTTCAACCAAACCGACTATCCTTTTAATAACAAGCCAGAAGGTGATAAAGAGAGGAAGATTTCAGTGAGTAGTGGCAGAGGTTGAGGCTATAGGCTATGTATATGCAATAGAAGATAGACAGGATAGGAATGATAGGAGTTAAGAAGAGGTAAGAAAGGTGAGGAGAGTAAGTGAAATGTGAGGAGAACCAAGAGGCAAGAAAAGAAGCAATATCATTATGTGTTTGAGAAAGCTTGTTATCGTGTGTTTGTACTGTATGTGCCGCATGTCTATTTCTCTCAAACGATTGATTCAGCCCGTATCTAAACTGGTCCACATATGCCATTTTTCGTGAGGAATCTAGTGGTGTGGATTGCAGTTTGTAAGGTGGTCGCCACACGTAGGGTTATAGAATGATATAACTCATAGGGCGGCCAATCTGACGATTAACCTATGAAGCTAGCTATGATCATCTGGTTAATAATACAGTAAAAGGAAGAATATACAGGTGATATGGTATTGTATCTGAATGTAACCTGATGATATATTGGTCGTCATGGTCAGTGTTAATTAACGTGGCATTAATGTACAGCACGAAACAATATTTTCGAATACAATGCTTTAAAAACATATGAATTATTTATGGAGAACATTATTTTGTTGGAGAATTGAAGGCTATTGTTTCCACCACACTATTCCAAAAAACAGCACATATATAAACTGTACTTAGCTGAGGAAGTCCGTTTCAATTTGTCCACAAAGTATGACCTTCCTAAACCGATGATACCTTTGGCGTCAGTGAAGTGAAACGAGGTAATGTTGTACGAAGTTACTTTTCTGAACTTACACACAAATGATGGACTTCATAATTATTAAAGTGAACATTTGCTAAGAATAAAATTCTTTGGTAAGGTAAAAAGAGATCACTGGTGAAAAAAGTAACGTAAAATCCAAAAATGTTTAAAGAATAATTTTGATGACGCAAAGAAATCCTAAGAAAATAAAATGAAAGTCCTAAAACATATCTAATCAGCCAAGCTTGACTATCGTTCCTGCTAGTCAACTAATCCTGTGGAAAAGGAAGGGGAGAGAAGAGGAATGGGAGAAGGGGTGGGAAGAGGGGAAAGGGAAGGGGTGAGTAGAGGAATAGAGACCAGAGATGGGAAAGAGATTAGGGTTGAGAGAAGGGAAAAGATGGGGTGGAGACAGGAAGAAGAGAAGAAGAAAGGAAGGAGAAGAGAGGAGAAGAAAGGAAGGAGAGGAGAGGAGAAGAGGAATGGGAGAATATGTGGGGAGGAGGAATAATGAGAGCATGAAGACTGTAATTATGAGGAACAGGAAAGAGGAAAGGAAAGGGAAGGGACGAGGAGAAACGTGAAATAATATAATATACTGTACAATGAAAAAACGAAGAGCGTCGTGATAAGAGGAGAGAATGTGATAACGTGGAAGAAAGTAGATGTGTGAAGAAGAAAGAAGGAACAGGAAAGAAAAGGGGAAAATCCTAATATAATACAAACTAATCAGTCAAAATCAATCGGAGGTTACTCAGGTTTCGAATAGGTGCCACAAAGCTGAGAGAGTTTGTTTTATGACAACGATAATATTTTTCCTCTTTTGTTATGTCATGAATCATTGCAACTTACAACTACTTTCTCACTAAGCATATTCACTTCTCGTACTTTCCATCAATAACACACACACACACACACACACACACACATGCACGCACACAAAAACAGGCTCACACACACACACACACACACACACACACATAACACACAGGCGAGCTATTTATCTATATTCCAGTCTCACTATCTCTTTTCATCTATCAATTCATCTATCCATCCATATCTGTCCATCTATGAGTCGTTGGGTACCGAGGTTCAAGGTGGACCGGCTTCACGGTCACGAAAAGAATTTTAATAACTCAGAAAGTACTCACGAGACAGTATGTCATGAGTCTGAGGCGCTGAGGGAGGGAGGCAGGGAATGTGGAATGAAGGAGGATGTGGAGAGAGGGAGGGAGAGGGAGAGGGAGAGGGAGAGGGAGAGGGAGAGGGAGAGGGAGAGAGAGAGGGAGGAGAGGGAGAGAGAGGGAATGTGGAATGAAGGAGGAGAGAGGGAGAGAGAGAGAGAGAGAGAGGGAATGCGGAATGAAGGAGGAGAGAGAGAGAGAGAGAGAGAGAGAGAGAGAGAGAGAGAGAGAGAGAGAGAGAGAGAGAGAGAGTTAAGAGCAACTTACCTCACCTAGGAATCGAACCCTAGGCCAGTAAATATGAGACCAGGGATCTACCCACTAGACCTTGTGTCACATTTGTATATTATATGATTCAATTCCTGAGTGAGATAACATGCTCATATTTATAAGCACGAAAATGTGTGATAATTGGGGATTGAGTTGAATTGTAGAAGAAAAAACAATATTAAGAACTTTGAGGAAATAAGAAGGAAAATGAGTGGCGATAAAAGGGAAAAGAATGTCAAGAGGAAAAGGAAAGAGAGCCTGAGGAAAAGAAGAAAATCATGTAATCAACAAAGAATGAAAGAGGTGAAGGGAAGGGGGAGTGAGGAGGAAGAAGGCGACGAAAGATTGATGTGAGATAGATGAAGAAAAACTAGGGAGGTGGGGTTAGGTGAGGAGAGTAGAGGGAAGGGAAGGTAAAGAGAGGAGAGTGAGGAGGTAAAGAGAGGAGAGTGAGGAGAGGAAAGTTATGAAGAGTAGGGAGAAGTGAGGAAAAGAGGAAGAAAAGAAGTGGAGAGGAGGTGCAGGAGAGGAAAGATGTGGAGAGGAGGTGCAGGAGAGGAAAGATATAGAGAGGAGGAAATATATGGAAAGGAGGAGAAAATTATTAAGAAAGGAGGAGAGGAGAGGAAAGATGTGTTGGCGCTCACGAACTATATTTATCGTTTGGGGTTGTGTGGAATTACTTGAGTTTTATCATCCACATTGTATTAGATAGATGTCTTCTTGTGTATAGAACAATAAGTGTTGAGAACAATAAACTGCCACATAAGGATACTCCATAATAGTTTCCAGAGCTGTTCCCCAGTTAGGTCTCACTCTTGATCCTTGATATACTTTTAGAAATGACAAGTATACCTGTTTCATATTGCAGATTTCATAGCCACGTGTCATATTTATAATGATGTTTGGTTTATCAATATAAATTTTGTTATTTGATTAGTGCCAATAAATGCGTCCTGCCCATTCCAGTTCGGAACCCGAATTGCAGGAGTTGTGTTAAGTCTGTCTGTTCGCTGAATTTTCGTAGGCGGTTGTTTTAACAATCCTCTCGAGGACGTTTCCTTATATTTTTAAGAGATATCACTTATATATTACTTAATACGAACAGGTGAAGTGAACATTGTCAGCTGTAGTTTATTCCACGTCGAAATTGATCAGCAATCGTGTCTTTAGTCCAGAAGCGGCATTTGGAAATTCTTTGACTAAAATTAGACGGTTGTACTATTTGGAGGAGTAATTCCTGATGTCCAATGATAATTAACTGTTCTATTCAACCCATAATTATCGAAATAGATAACTCTATTTAAAATCACAAAATAATACTCTAGTTGTGCCATGAATTCATACAGAAGCAATAATACACAGACAAAGTAGTAAATCTCAACCTTATTTCACTCCTCCTATCCTTCCTTAGACAATAGTTGCTGCATGAAATCCCATGTAATAATCCCTTCATCACTTTAATAGCAAGAATACAAAAAAGATGCAAGGTTTCACGAACACGAAAATTCCCCAGAGTCATAGATATTTGCTCACGACCGGGAGGGGGTGAGGGAGGGTGAGGGGGGGGGGGTGAGGGGGAGGGAAGAACTGGACATCCATAACAATAGGGATTTATGTTCACCAGGCAATTCCCTCAAGAACCTACCTGGCCAGGGATGAAGCCAACTCTCTCTCTCTCTCTCTCTCTCTCTCTCTCTCTCTCTCTCTCTCTCTCTCTCTCTCTCTCAATATTCTTTAAATATTTTGGTATGCTTCAGTAATATACGAAATCATCACATTAAACTTGTATGGAAATTTTGCATCCCTATCTATATTGTATACACACATAAATCCTTTCATAGTAGGTGTTCAGTTGATCTTCAGTTTCTTGTTCAACCATTACAAGTTTATTCTCCATTACATTATTAATTCTGTCTTGCAAATATTTGGCTCTGAAAACATAGTGTAACATAGTAACATGCGATCGATCATCATTTTTGTGAATTACCTCCCACAAAATCACTTACTTTTCAGTTCTTTGAATGGAACATTACTATATTTTAAACATATGTAATAGTTATCTTGTATGGAGAGCTCCCTTGAAATTTTAGAGCCTTTGTGTTATTAGTTTCGTTTCCATTTTCTCCACATTAATATTTAGGACAAAATATACGACCAGACGTCATAGCCTGTAGCGTACAAGGATCTGAATGACTTCATCTGACTCATCAGAGTATTAACATTTTGTCCTACTAGTGTCAGGAAAATTCTTATCCTCATCATGCACTCTTTTGTACCAACATGGACATTATTACGGACTTGGGGTCTCTAAATGTATTATACCTGACATTAATATTCAATATGATTGAAACCTCAGTAACATGTAAGGACTTTTTACATTGAAGAAATTCAAGGGTCCAAGAATCTCCTGTTGCTAACTAATGCAAGTTGAGAGAATCAGTCCTGTTACTTTAGTGCTGTTGGAGCCCATAAATCTAGACTAACTAGGAAAAAAAAATTCTCAATAGTTAACATACAAACCTACTAACCATCTTACTAACAGGCTAACTTACTAACCATCTCAATATCTAACCTAATGCATCCTATAAAACCGACCATGTCTATACCAAACCAATCTACTAATAAACTAATTAACTACCTAATTAAGTACCTAACAAACTGAGAGAAGAGTGAGGTACCACCGGCATGAAACTTTGCTGACGTGGTGAGATGATGTGAAGAGCAAGTTTCCCTTATACCACCGACAAGTGAAAATTTACTACTGATTCATCGTGGCGTGTAAATTAACCCTTACTTTATCTATGATTATGACCCCCTGCCCATTTTATCAATACTTCTCCTTCACTTTTCCTGGCTTTGGCTCTCTCTCATACCTTAACTTATCCTATCCATGACCCCTTTCTTCTTTTCTTCGTATCACGCCAAAAGACCCCTCCCTCCCCTCCCCTTCTCCAAGCTACTCTTTCATCTTTTCAACTCCCCTCCCCTCCCCTCACTTCTCCTGGCCAGATAAGAATTCATTTGGCGTGTGTGGGAGGCTGGACTAGAGGGACGGGGTAGGGCATTAGGGGGAGGGCTGAGGAAGGGCTGACAGAACTACAGCATGGGTTGATCGTGTTGAGGTTTGGGTATAAGGAGAAAGCTAGAGACTAAGACAGGGTCAAAACGGTAGAAGTGGATGGCTGAGACAAGACTGAGGTAGATTTTCTGTTAGAACTTGGACAGGGAAGGACTGAGGCAAGACTGGATTAGGATGAGGACTAAGGGAAGACTGGGAAAGGACTGGGGTAGGATTAGGAGAAGATTGGAGGAAGACTAGGGTATAGGGGCTGGGACATTGTTTGTGACAGGGCTGGGACAGGGCTCAGGCATCGTTTGGGGCATGTTTGGGGGCAGGGCTGGGGCAGGGCTGGGGCAGGTCGTCCCTCTTCGGCCGTCACAGTGAGTTACGGCCACACGTCCACCTCATCACCGCCAGGAATGTCACGCCGACCCACCGTCAGCCTGGCTCTTAGGCGAGGGTGCAGTGAGGAAGGTGGGTGGGTGAGGATGGGGGAGTGCACTGGGAAGGGGATAAAAGGGGAAAGATGTGGTGGGATTGGAAGGGGAGAAGTAGGGGGGAGAGGTAGGGAGTGATGGGGATGAAAGGGGTAGGATGTGGCCGAGTGGGGTCGAGTGAGGAAGGGAAGGGAAAGGTTTGGATGGGGGAAGCAAGGCAGGATTCATAGCGCAAGGAAGGAAGGAAGGAAAGAGGGTAATGGTGATGATACGTGTGGAGGAGTGTAAGAAGGAAAGGTGTACGTTCGTAGGTGCGTGCGTACGTGTGTAAGTTTCTTCTAGGGAAATGAAAGGAATGGTGGGGTTGAGCAAATGAAAGATGAAGGTGGATAGTAGGGGGAAAATGATTATATATATATATATATATATATATATATATATATATATATATATATATATATATATATATATATATATATATATATATATATATATATATATATATATATATCGACAGACAGACAGACAGACAGACAGACAGACAGACAGACAGACAGAGAGAGATGAACGTCAATAAAGAATGCATAAAGAACACAGCTGGGCACAAAGGAGGAGGCGAAGAATAAACAACACGACACGAAGTAAATCACTGTTGTAGAAGTCAATAGTATTTACACCAGGAATGTACAGTCGAGGCCAAGAAGCTTTGTCCTAATGCACCTCACTCTATAAACATTCATAATAAAACATTCTTGAGTATATATTGATTTAAACAATAGGATTTACGTATTATAGTTTTCTTTTTTCGTTGACTAGTTATTCAATATATTTTCCTGTCTGCTTAATTACTAGTTGTATAGAATAATATAATATAAAATAGGTGAAATGCAAGTGATAAAGCTTTTCGTGGGTTACAATCTCAGTTCTGTTCTTGGTTATCTCTACATTAATTCATTGTCCCATAGTGATCATTCATTCCTCCCCAGCCAACTCTTTACCTCCTCTTTAATTAAGGGACCCTGTGATGTTGTCAGAATATTGGAGATTAATGAGTCCTTCAAATTTTGCCACGAGACACCACTTATATGGAGGGAGCTTGTATCGTGGTATGGTCAGGAGGAATCAGAAGCCTCCAGTTTTGATACTCGATCTGTACAGGGTCCTTAATCAATATACGATTCTCACTTCCAGCCCCTAGAACACCGCGACGGTTACGTAGCTCTTATACACAAAACTATTATAATCTCTGATATTCTCGGCTCAACCATCACATTTCAGTAGGTCTTCGTCGTCACTACATCTCCCTGATAATAGTACTGACATACTAAATGCAGTCCCTCAGATCCTTTCGTTCAACCTCCAGCCCCCCATAATCTTCTTGATGATTCTGCAACTTTCCATTCAGTCCCTTAGCCCGAATAGCCTTGTGGCAGTCCCTCAGTCCGCCCCCCCAGCCCCCAGTAGCCCTCCAGTCGCCCTTACACAGTCCACTAATTCACCGACTCATTTTTAGTTGTGTTTGTCCATGCAAGGCGCCTGACGTCCCTCTATTCATCTGTTAATCATCAGTTCACCTGCGCAAACACCGGCCCCCACTCACACCCACACCCATTCCTCGCCTTCCTCTCCCCTTTGCCTCCTACACCTTCCCCCCACTCCCCCCCTAACATCTGACCCCTTCCCTTTGGTCCTTTCTCAACCTTACCACCCTCCTCCACCGTTCTGTAGGTATTATGCATTCTCTCATACTCTCCCCTTTATTTTCTTTTTCACTTATGCCTTCCCTCTCCCCCTCTGCCTTCTCTATGGACATTTTCAACCCCACCATCCTCCTTCACTACGAGACTACAAAGGCTTGTACTGTATGTAGATGCTTGCCCTGTTTCTTCCTTCACTCGCTCCTCTGTCTCACCGGCATATCCTTTCACTGCACCCCACCCCACATTACATCACCCTCACATATTATTGATAATTTTCCCTACCAACCTTTACCTCCATACACCCCATTATCCACCCTCAGGTAATACCTTTTAATCCATTACCCTTCACACACATGCACAAATAATCTTCTCATTGTTGGTAGCCTCCTTCTCCTATGAACTCCTGTTTTAATAACACCAAAGCCTGCCCTCACCCACTCTTCTTTCACACAAAACTCCAAGGTAAAAGGAAAAGTAAGGTAGTTTCACATCGAAGGGGGGTGAAGCGAAAATGTGTCTGCTCTGCGCATGACGTCACAGATTATCCAGACTGTAGGTTCAGGGTTGATGGGAGGCTCAAGTCTCACACTCACGTGAACCACTAGTGTACTGAGCTCCGTTTGCGTTGATATTATCACTGACATCACAGGATCTACGTGTGGGGTTAAGGGTGAGAGTACCTCTCTTTCTTTTTACCTTGCAAAAATCTACACTGAGGGTCAATAATTCTGTCCTGCTCCGAGGTACTACAATATGAATCTCTACCAACTGAAGTGATTCGGGAGGAGTAGGATGCGAGGTTGGTAGATATTCATGTTGTGTCTCGGATCAGGACACAATTATTGACCCCCAATGTACTGTACCTATACACTCTTCAGTATTCCCAGCATCTTTCCATACACCCAAACTATAGTCTTTACATTGTCCTATTTGCAGCTGTCGTTAATCATATATTCTCTATATCAAAAGCCTGCTCTCACAAGCTCAAAATAAGGCAACTTCAATGATCCATTCCCACCTCTCACCCAGATATTTTCCCAACCTTCATCCGTCTTGTGAGCATCAGTCTCTTAACCATAAGCAAATATTTCCATCGCCTCCTGCTCCCACAAGCAAATATGGTATGCAAATTACTCTAATTCATTCATGGTCGATATACGGTGCAAAACTTTTTTCATTTCATTCCCTATGATTCATTTCTCCTAATTATAATTAATTGTCCCTATACACCATTTATCACTACACTTATTCATTTTACACTATGCACAAGTACACACCTCTTGTACTCCTGTTATTCATCGTGGTTCTTCAGTCTCTCCATCTCAGCACTTCAGTCTTTCCTGTCTTACACACACAGGGAACATAGCACATTCCGGCAGCTGATGAGGGGCAGGCAGGTGCAGACAAGAATGATGTGAAAGAAATCAGTGAAAAAGAAGACAGGTGTACAAAGAAACAGTGACTTCGGGAAGAGAAATGCCCAAGCAACAGATGTATAGGCAGGCAGGTGTATGTAGATGCAGGGGCAGGTGTGACACGTCTTTGGCTATTGAGTTCACCTGCCCTCCCTTCTTTCCTCCCTCCCTTCCTTGTCTACCCATGCTCTCTCCCTTACCGTGCTTCCTTCTCCTCCCCTTCCCTGTGCTCCATCCCCTCCTTTGCCCTCCCATCTACCCTTCCCCTTCCCTCTGTTCCTTCCCCTCCCTTCCCCTCCCATCTACCCCCCCACCTTCTTCCTACCTTCCCCCCCCCCCCAGTGCAGGTGCCTGGTGTTGACTCACCTGTGTTGGTGCCGAGCCTCTACACCATTGTCTTGAGCCCCCTCTTCCCCCCTCTCTATCCCCCCCCCTCTTCCCCCCCCTCTTCCCCCCCCTCCTCTTCCCCCCCCCTCTTCCCCCCTCTCTTCCTTTTCTCCCTTTCATCTCATCTTGTCTCTTTCCACGCCAATTTTATATTTTTTTATATCACTTATCCCATTTTTTTTTTAAATCCTTCTATCCGTACCATTGACATAATTATAAACTTTCCTGAGATTCCTTCCTTTATTTTATTCATTCATTCATTTTTTATTCATTATTGTATCAATTCATTATTAGTTCTTTGCTTATCATTTTTCTTCATCGTCCACCATACACTATTTCCTTCCTTCTGTTTATTTCGTTTATCTTTCCCTCTCCCATGAAATATATATATTTTTCTTCCTTTTCCCTACCTCATGTCATTCACTTGTGTTCTGGTCTCCCATTCTTCTCATGTTTTCTTCATTTTCTCTCAATTTCCACGTTTCATCTTTATTCATCTCCGTTTTTCCCACATCTTCTCCTTGCCTCCTAACCACCATGGAGCCTCTAGACTCTAGTCTCTACGGTACATTCGCCTCTCTCCTTTCACTTCCCCTCCGCACGATTCCTACCTAATCTCACCTTTATAGAGTGTAAATAGGCATTAAATTCTAGTGACTTGTCAGCTCTACTATTAAGGGGGAAGCCTCTCTTGTGGTGAGATTGAAAGCCCGCTGATTCCTCCAATGTGTGCTACAAAAAATAAAAATAAAAATGTAAATCCTCTCCTCTTTTATTGAACGATATTGGAGGAATGAGTAAGTAGTCCTCCAGTTTAAGGGGATAGTACAGTGTTGGAAAATCTGCAGCAAATGATTCCTTTAAACTATTCCAAGCAACAGACCACCATTATTATTATTATTATTATTATTATTATTATTATTATTATTATTATTATTATTATTATTATCATTATTATTATCATTATTATTATTATTATTATTATTATTATCATTATTATTATTATTATTGTTATTATTATTATATTATTATTAATTTGTTGTCCTATTTATACATTGGAGGAATCAGGTGGCTCCAATGTACCAAAGGTGTACAACTCCCTTAATTAAACAAAAGAGATTACGCCCTTAAACGGGTTAACCAAATGTACTGCAGGTAGAGGCATCAGGCCTTCCCTTGGATAGAGTGGGTAAGGTTTTCTTTAGTATGTCAGTAGGGATTTATAACAGAGTAAACTACAAAATATAAAAATAAATATATAGGGTAATCAACAACTTACTCTAAATAGGCTAATCAACAACTTACTTTAAATAGGCTAATCAACAACTTACTCTAAATAGGGTAATCAACAACTTACTCTAAATAGGGTAATCCACAACTTACTTTAAATAGGCTAATCAACAACTTACTCTAAATAGGCTAATCAACAACTTACTCTAAATAGGCTAATCAACAACTTACTCTAAATAGGCTAATCAACAACTTACTCTAAATAGGCTAATCAACAACTTACTCTAAATATTCTAATCAACAACTTACTCTAAATAGGCTAATCAACAACTTACTCTAAATAGTCTAATCAACAACTTACTCTAAATAGGCTAATCAACAACTTACTTTAAATAGGCTAATCAACAACTTACTCTAACCTTATCTTACCTTGTCTTTCTGTTTCTACATCGTTATTTCTCTTTTGTTTTATGTATATTTTTTCTTTCTTTTCATGTCTATTTTTCCCTGTTCATTTGTTCGTCACTGGCTCTTTCTGTGACCTAATCTATTTTATTCAGTACCGTAGTCTCTCCTTCCAACCTCCCACCACACAACATGGATTTCTTACTTCCACACTCTCTCTTCTCTTTTCTTTTTTCCATACTCTCTCTTCTCTTTTCTTTCTTCCATACTCTCTCTTCTCTTTTCTTTCTTCCATACTCTCTCTTCTCTTTTCTTTCTTCCATACTCTCTTTTTTTCTCTTTTTTCTACACTCTCTCTTCTCTTCTCTTTCTTCCATACTCTCTCTTCTCTTTTCTTTCTTCCATACTCTCTTTTTTTCTCATTTTTCCATACTCTCTTCTTTTCTCTTTCTTCCACACTCTCTTCTCTTCTCTTCTTTTTCTTCCACACTCTCTCGTCTCTCCTGTTTCTTCCACACTCTTTCTTCTCTTCTCTTCTTTTTCTTCCACACTCTCTCTTTTCTTTCTTCCACACTCTCTCTTCTCTTTCTTCCACACTCTCTCTTCTCTTTCTTCCACACTCTCTCTTCTCTTTCTTCCACACTCTCTCTTCTCTTTCTTCCACACTCTCTCTTCTCTTTCTTCCACACTCTCTCTTCTCTTTCGTCCACACTCTCTCTTCTCTTCTCTCCCTCCCGCTCATCTCCGACATCTATTTATCTAAGCATCTAACTATCCAGCTGGTCAGACCAACCCGTCCCATCCATCCCCTAGCCTGAGTCTGGTCACGCTTCCCACCCATCCCTTCCTTTCCTTCCTTCCTCCCTCCTTCCCTTCCTCCCTCCCTCCTTCCCACCCATCCCTTCCTTCCCTTCCTCCCTCCCTCCTTCCCTTCCTTCCTCCCTCCTTCCCTTCCTTCCTCCCTTCTTCCCTTCCTTCCTCCCTCCTTTCCACCCATCCCTTCCTTTCCTTCCTTCCTCCCTCCTTCCCTTCCTTCCTTCCTTTCCTCCCTCCTTCCTTCCCAAAGCCACTTCTCTTTCGTTTCCTTTTTCCCTTTCCCGTTTTCTCCTTCCCACTAATTTTCCTTCCTCTCCTTTATTTGTTTTTCATCCTTTCCTTTCCTTCCCCTCATCTTTCTCTTTTTTTCCTCTTTTTCTCCTCCTGCTTCCTTCATTCTCTTTTCTTTAATTTTTCTTCCATTATTTCCTTCTCATTTTTCCCGTTTTCCACATCCTTCCTTCATCATCCTCCCTTTCCTTTAAGGATACCTTCTTTTCCCTTTCCTCTCTCTCGTCTTTTCCTGCATATTTCCCTTCCCTTTGTTCCTTTCTACTTATTCTTTCATCCTCTTCCTCCTACACTGTGATCTCAATAGCAGAGAGAGAGAGAGAGAGAGAGAGAGAGAGAGAGAGAGAGAGAGAGAGAGAGAGAGAGAGAGAGAGAGAGAGAGAAAGAGAGAATATAATTAATTATATGTGTGACTGCGTGAGCAAGGAAGTGACAGGGAAACAGAGCAAGAAAATGGTTGTGTGTGTGAGGTACAGTACATTGAATCATTAGTCCACACAGATTGATATGCTATTTTCAGAGATAGAAAAATATGCCACCAGGTGATACAATCCGTCTGAGAGTGAGAATACTGTAATTATTAGAATCAGCGACGCGGAGAGAAAGTTTTAGTCACGTGAGGGGCAATGAGATAGAAAATTAAGTATGAAAGGAGGAAGACAAATGGGGAACCTGTGTGTGAAGAATGCAAGATTTATTTATCACGATTTTTCAGGCATCCTCGTTCAGTTTCCGCTTAAATTTAGGCTCATCCTCAGGTCCGATGAAAGAAACATAAAGAATTTGATGTATAGTATTGCCTCATGTGTAATTATAAGAAAAATACAAAATAATGTAGCCGTGGTACTACTTCACTAAAAGAGCGCGATAAGTACATAGAACGTTACAGCACAGGCCGCAACCCACAAATGGAAGCTACGTTTTCAAGGAGAAATTTTATAAGCTGTGTTTTCATGGATATTAGAAGCTGTGTTTTCAAGAAGGTAAGGTTAGAAAAAGAAAATGGAACTGGATGCATCTTGAGACAGACCTTTGATCCCTGTGAAGATGAGAGAGAGGAGGAGAAATGGGTTTAAGGTATAGAGATAAAATGGAGGCCACAAGGAAAGAGGGCAACGTGTGAAAAAGATAATCACGAGCGGAAAAAGTACAAGGAAAAATTAGTCCGGGAAAGGAGGAAAAGTGGCAAGGGAGAGAAGCACAACACCGAGAACATTGAGGTGTAACGAAATGCAATGACGTACTTACAAGGAAAACACTATGGAGAAATTCAGTACAAGTGTGTAAGTATGGGTGAGCCGGTGTATGATGAGACTATAATTATCATGTGGATAGTGGGAGACATTAAACACTTGTATAGGGTATTTGTAGAGGACGACTTGGAGACATTATGATTCCTCCAAACTGTGCTACAAACGTTTAGTGTCTCCGTTAGTATGCTGAGTTTTAATTCTGTTTCCCGACAGAGTTTGGGAGAATCAGTATAGTTATCTCATTCACCAACAGTATAATATTACCTAGTTATCTCATTCACCAACAGTATGATATTACCTAGTTAACCAAGCTGGAGTGTAAACTAGATTACAACACACGAAGAACCAACAATGAGGAGATGTAGAGTGGCACACAGATCATAATTAATGGAATAAACTGTGAAGAGAGTTGAAACAGAGATGGATGAGAAACAAGGGGATGACTTTAAAGTTACACACACCATAGGAAGTGGAAGAGACAACGAAAACGGATGAAGTGAATGAAGAGAAAGATGAAATTTGAAGGGGTATAAGATGGTGGCGCTGGAAGGGGGAAAGTGGGAAGAAGGGAGAGAGGGAGAGGTGAGATGCTGTCAGAGGAAGTACAGGTGGGTTCTGAGATGGTGATGAGAGTTGTTGTTGATGATGATGATGGAGGTTGGAGTTGGAGTTGGAGGTGGAGGCGAGTTCAGGAGTTAATCAGGTGGACACGACCACAACACACACAATGTCACTAGCACCACTCCCTAAGCCGGTGATGGAAGAGGTCGGGGGAATCGGGAGGAAGGAAAGAGGGAAAGAATAGAGGAAAGTTGGTAAGGCATGATGGAAGGAAGGAAGGGAGTGAGGAAGAAGGAAGGGAGTGAGGAAGAAGGAAGGGAGTGAGGAAGAAGGTTTAAAGCTAAGATGAGTTGATGGAAGGAAGAAAGGAGGGAAGGGAGTGAGGAAGAAGGAAAGCTAAGATGATATGATGAAAGGAGGGAAGGTGGGAAGGAAGAGATAAAAACTAGGATGATATATTAAAAAGACTAAGTTTTGATGGGTTTCAAGGTATGTGTATCTCTGCTGCATTTTTTTACTAATATGTTGATTTTTTAAAGTACTCTCTGGTTCATTTTCTTTCACCCCTTTCATGGCATGTACCCATTCGTTTCCTGACCCATTTCCATCCATTTCTTGCTTCATCTTCCTTCTTCCCTCTTTCGTCATATCTTTTCACACCTTCCTTCCTCCCTTGGCCTGTTACCTCGTTCCCCAGCTCATCCTCACCTCCCTCTCTCACACACCTCTCACCTCCTTCACTCCCTTAGTCTGTCACCTCCCTCCTTCCTTTCCTCCTATAATGTGCATCCTTCCTTCCCCTTCCCTCACCCCTGCCATCCCTCGTCCTCCTACAAGATTAACATCCTACGAGACTGTCACAACTCCTTAAGAAGAGAAGGGGCTTGTAGCGAGTGAGGGGACAGATTAAGGTTAAGGTAAAGGATGACTATGGGGAAGGGTAAGGAAAGGAGAGAAAGGGAAGGAATAGACTAGGTGAAGGGGGGGGGGTGGAGATAGTAAGAAGAGAAGGGTGAGAGGAGGGAAGGAAAGTAAAAGGGAATAAGGAAATGAAAGGTAAAATATAGGGAGGAGAAGGTGGGACTGGAATGGACAGGGAAGGAGAAAAAAAAAGGGATCACGGAAAGAGAAAGGGAATGTCAAGGAAAAGAATAAAAAAGTACAAAAATGAAAACGAGAGGAAATATGATAGAGAAAAGAGGAAAAGGGTATGGACAGAGTATGAATATTGGGAAAAACAAAAGAGGGATGAAAAGTAAGAGGATATAGAGAAGTAAGAGGGTATGGAGAAAGAAAATTAAAGAAAGGAAATAGAGTTATGTACGAGAAAGGAATGAAATATGCACACAAAGAGGGTTAAGCAAATTCCTCAAGGAACTTCTCTTAGCACAATTTTCTTTTAACTTCAGACGAACACAAAATTACTCAAGGAGAAGACATAAAGGGTTTATTAAAGGTTATGCTAGGAGAGAAAAGGGCAGGAGAAAAAAAAGGGAATGGTAAGTTTATTGTTTGCCAGGAAAGGTTGCAATAGGGCTGCAGAAAACTAAGAAGGTAATTGGGGGTCTGAGAAGGATAAGGCTAAGAGCTGGTAAGATCGTTCAAGGCTGCACAGACAGGTTGGGCTCTAAGGCTAACTGAGTAGTTTTTTGTCGTGTTGTGGAGGGCTACTGATTCCTCCTATGAATGCTAGGAAACATGATCTCTCAGTGTACGAATAGAAGGATCTGTTAACGTGAATGTAGATAGTCTAGAGTTGAGGAGGATATTGTGAGGGAGAGCTGGACTAAGTGATGGTTGATGATGGTGGTCTGGCTTAGGTGAGGGAGAGTGAAAGCGAGCAAGTATTGACGATGTTTGGTCAGTGGTGATGAGGGTATAGGGTATATAGGTAGTTGTGGGTGGTCAAGGTGAGGTGATTGTATACAGGCTTGGTTGCCTGGTGGCCTGGTGGGTGTGGGTGGACAAAGGTTGGTTGGTTGGTTGGTAGGTGAGGGAGCGTATAGGTAGGTATGTGTTCAGTACTATGGGGGACACAGTGAGCAGCAGAGTGGGACACACCGATAGACACAAATTAAGTGAGTTAAAAGAAAAAGGTACCGGTATACAGAAAGTGTGTGTGTGTGTGTGTGTGTGTGTGTGAGTGTGAGTGTGAGTGTGAGTGAGTGTGTGTGTGTGTAAGAGAGAGAGAGAGAGAGAGAGAGAGAGAGAGAGAGAGAGAGAGAGAGAGAGAGAGAGAGTGAGGGCACGACACTATCTTTGGCATCTAAACACGGCCCCTTGCTTGTGTTATATCAGGGCAGGGGGCATGATGACGGGGCTGGCAGGGGGAGGAGGGCGGGAGGGCATGAGGGGGAGGCTGGGGGAGGGGGATAAACGGGGGTAGGGAGATAAGAGGTGCAAGGGGAGGAATGGAGAGAGGAAAGAGAAGGGGGATAAGAAAGGAAGAGGAGAGGAGAGGAGAAGAGAGGAGAAGGACGAGTGGATAGACAGTGGAAGGTAGATGGAACGAAAGAGAGGTGAGAGACTGAGAAAGAGTGGATGGGAAAGAAAATAATAAAAGGGGGAAGGAGAAGAAGAGAAATGAGGGATAGAAAGTGGGAGATACATGAGACAGAGGAAGAAGAGGATACTATGAAGGTGATAACAAAAAAAATACAAGGAGATACTGTATATGTTATTGAATACAGATACAATGAGAAAGGGAGATAAAGGAGAAGAATAGGCAAAATAGAGAGTTGGTATAACAGAACGAGAGAATGTGGGAAGGATGGAAGTGGAATGAAGGATGAGGAAAAACGGAGAGAGAAGGAAAGAACTGTGACAATAAAACAGTGAAATGAAAGAAAGGGAAGGGAAGAGAAGGGAGGAAGGGAGCAATTATGGGAAGAAGGTCGAAGACATGGAGGAATGAAAGGAAAGAGAGGCGAGGAATGAAAGAAAGGGAAAGGAGGCAAGATAAAAGTAAGGAAAAGAAAATGAAAGAAAAATAAAGGAAAGGAAAGGAAAGAAAAGGAAATAAATGTAAAGAAAAGGAATGAAAAAAAAGTAAAATGAAAGAAAAATAAAGTAAAATGAAAGAAAAATAAAGGAAAGAAATGGAAAGAAAAGGAAAGAAAAGGAAGGAGGGCAAGAAAATACTAGAAGGAAAGCTAGGTAAAGATAAAAAAAATGAAATGAAAGTGAAATGGTGGGATCGAGTTAGAGAAGTGTGCATTAAGGGCAGCTGGAGCGAGACATTTCCATAGATAAGAGATAAGAAATACGAGCCTAATTGTCTCCTGGGTGGCAAGTTGTCGTTGAGAGAGAGAGAGAGAGAGAGAGTGAGAGAGCGAGAGAGAGAGTGAGAGAGAGAGATAGTGAGAGCGAGAGAGAGAGAGAGAGATAGTGAGAGCGAGAGAGAGAGAGAGAGAGATAGTGAGAGAGAGAGTGAGAGAGAGAGAAGCCAAAGCAGGTAGAGCAAAATGACTCTTTAAAATCTCTTCTAATTATATTGTGCAACTTCCTATAATAGTGTAATATAGATAATACTATTGCCACTATTGATAATACTATTGCCACTATCAACAACGATAACAACAATCACAAGGGCGTTCAGAGATCACAAACCTTAGCCTAGGCATTCATGCACCACGATCAGAGCCACCCATATCTCGCCCTTACAATTAACTATGAACGCTTGAAGTTTATGTAAAAATGTCTGTATCCAAAACCACAACAAAATCTCTTCCAAAAGCGAATTAATTTTTGCCAGTCCCAAACCCCACCTTAAGTAAAAAAAAAAATTATATATATATATATATATATATATATATATATATATATATATATATATATATCATTATGCGTAATCTTGTTATCAAATAATTATAATAATAATGATAATAATAATAATAATAATAATAATAATAATAATCTTCTAAGTTTCCAGTCCAACCAGTTATGTTGTGTTGTACTTGTGGTGGAATCTGTTGGGGCAGAAGGACAGCAGTAAAGTCCATGCATCATAAAGTTGAGTTGGAACACAAAACTAACCTCACATGAAGTCCCCCACTTATACCAAGCACCTCTGCCTTGAGTGGAAACGCAATGAATTTTACTTGGGTGGTTAAAACTAATAAGACTTCGTGATTTGCATAACCATGGTAAATTCTGCTGCCAGTGATGCGTTTTCCCTCTTAGCTTTCTATCAATGCATACTATAATTATATATATAATATTCTGCTTAAGGGGGTGGGTTAATATCAACTCGCCATGGTTGTCATAATAATTTGGCCGTTAGCAACGAACTACAAAATAATTACTATGACCCAACTCTGTATCCAACCGTTCGTTTAAATAACTGCACGACTTCGGCACAGAGTATTATATCATTATTTTCATCAAACATCAACACTCAGCTGTTCCATGAGACTTTTAGTGTAAGAACAATCGGTGCTTACATATCATATTTTATCCCACAACAAACATCGACACACACCACCTGATCAACGGGCAGCGTGACTCGAGTTTGTCCACCATTATGAGGAGAAAGGTGAGCAGAGGTTACGAGGAAACTTTCCCCAACACCACTAAACACGGGATAACCCATCTTGGCCAAAGAACTCCACTTGGTATTGGAATGTAGCTTACTGTATTTACTATCTTATATATCAGCGTATATATTAATTCAGTCAATAGAACTGCGACTGAATATGGTGTCCTTAATAAATCTAAGCATAATTTAGTGTGATGCCTTTTTCGTATAAAATATATGATATGACCCTAAGCTTATCTATTTGTGTTCCATTGTAGTGGATTATATTGTTTGCAATGTATAAATCTGTTGGGTGAATGTATATATCTTCCATTATACATTTACCTATTTTATGATTTTTTTTTTAGTTATATTACCAAGGCAACCGTATTATTATCATACAAAGCAATATAAGGTTCGTACCGTTCGAATCCATCCCATGAACCGAGCACACCTCACCAAACCAATATTACCAGGGAAAGGTTTCTTTGACTGATAACGCCTCTCTTTGCAGAGGAAATGTTGTGTTTCGGCAATGGTGTTGTTGTATTGTCACGTGTAATAAATCTGCAACATTTTCCAGTGAAATGACATAATAAAACATATCGCACTCGTTGCTGTTGATCACTTTATTTTTATGTTGGTTCGTAAGATGTATCTATGCATTAATTGGCTTAATTTCGTCCCCTTGTTATAGGACTTTTACTTGTAGCTGTACAAAGTTATGATTTAACCAATGAAACGTAAGTCTACCCTGATGTTTATATACTACTATATCATTCCTTGTATGCGTGTACCGTATAGTCACTTAGATTATCATGTATATTTTGGTCTGTGCGTACAATACAGTATTATTAATGATTCCTTCCCCCATCTACTTCTTCTCGTGCATCATATTGTATATTGCTGAATTGATGTTTAATAGTTATCTAGTAATTGCATTGTATAGTCGGCGGCAAAAGTGGTGTCGCCTCACTTAAGAGATTCCTGAAAGATAGCAAAGAATAATCATGGAACCAACACATTCACCATACAGAATTACAATATCCAGGGGGTAAATTAGAAAATTACTCAGTTTCTATTTTACGAGCGTGTGAAGCTTATATTTCCATACTGTACAGTCGGAAGCAGAAGTCCTGTCGCCTCACCTGCTTCACCGAGACACGCAGTGTTCATGGAGTCGAGAAATACACTAGTTTTCAACACCAAATGTATTTCACGACTTGGCTGATGTGGCGACACGACTTTTGTCACCGACTGTACTTTGCTTATGAAATCTCGAGTCTTGTGACACAGAAAAGGGAGAAAGCTTTGACGTCTTAAAGTGGATGATTTTACAGTTACTTTAATATCCCCCAAATAGCAAAATATTAGCGTTGCACAAGGCAGTAAACTTTATAGAAAAATTATATGGAAAAATGTTCTAACCAGGGACGAGAAGTTTTGGTGCAGTCAAGAATTCGAGAAATAGGTAAAATGAACTGGTTGCCAAGTTAAAGAAAAAAGACTATTACGTAGTGAGCAAAGAGCAACCACGCCTGGACAACATCGTAAATCGCCAGAGAAATCAGGTATCGTAAATGTTACTATGCTTGGAAGTACATTATATCCATCCACTCTCTTCAAGTAAAAACAGTCATGTGCGTGCAGTCGTCACTAAAAATATCACTACACACTTTGCTTGATAAACTATGACATAGCCGACGAGATATATAAGTAATGCTATGAGATAACTTAGGCTTTACTGATTCGCTCCACTTTGCAAGGCCAATATGTTTTTCGCGACTACACAATTCC
Source organism: Petrolisthes manimaculis (assembly GCA_034508575.1). Lineage (NCBI taxonomy): Eukaryota > Metazoa > Arthropoda > Malacostraca > Decapoda > Porcellanidae > Petrolisthes > Petrolisthes manimaculis. The sequence continues at coordinate 197,761 of JAWZYT010000953.1, read as the reverse complement.
ACATAAGATAGCGATATTCCATAGTCAACAACTTGGAGGAGCCTGTTGATTCCTCTAGACTGTGCTACAACACAGATCATCGATACTTATACTGAGGAAGTTTGTTTCTTTGCATGGGTTAAAGAAAGCATATCGTGACCCCTTAAAAAATAAATAATCAGTGTTGTGTTGTTTCGTTAAGGTTGGTATAGGTCTGATCCTATGTATCAGATCCTATTGTCTAGTTTGTTTTATGGTCGAACACATCCCATGGTCTGGTTCTTCTTATGGTCTAAACTTGAAGTTGTAAGAATGCTTTTTGTAGTCGCTGAACAGGAGAAACACACGCACGCTTCGGTCGTAAACACACAAATTAGAGAAAAGTCTCCTTATTTTATATCTTAAGTAGTAAAAATCCTGACCTTTGCCTCTGCGGTCTGAGGAGGCTAAACAGGATATATATATATATATATATATATATATATATATATATATATATATATATATATATATATATATATATATATATATATATATATATATATATATATATATATATATATATATATATATATATATATATATATATATATATATATATATATATATATGGTAGCCTGATTGGAGTGTATTTTCCCATCAGCTAGAAAACGTAGAGTAAATATACCATATTCCATCTACATAATTTATACTAAAAGATATTTAATTTCCCTATCTTATCACATAATATCTGAAATGGCAGCGTTTTAGTTTATTCAATAGATTATGGTGTTCATAAATATAGTCCATAAACATATTAAGGTAATAGAAGTAATGCAAGATATAAGAAAGTGATGAGCATAAACAGTGCAATGATAGCTTGTAATCAGCCAATTAGGATCACCGCTACAAATGACGAAATTCATCCATAGATTGAATTATATACTTCACTACCTTCCATCACCTGACTTTTCCCTTCACTGGGACACTTTTTCACCAGACTACACTCCAAATGACCCTTCCTTACCTTTCCCAACAGACTCTTCTACTCTTCAACCACCTGATACTCCACCACACTTGACTCTGTGTAATGAAATAATTTACTCTATGCTTAGGAACCAGAGAGGTAATGATGTACTAATGAAAGAGGGAATCTTATTGTGAGGTTTTAGATTGCACTACTCATAGGTATTTTCTACATTTTTTTTCTCTTCCATCTTCATTCCCTCTCTTCATCTCATACTCACTATTACCTATAGTTTCCTTCCGCTTTACATTCACTTCCAACTCTCTACCTGCATTCATCTCACAATGTTTTCCTCTTGTATCTCTCTTCCTTTCTACCTGGATTTTTCACCCAATTATCTCTTTTCCACTAGCATTTTTCCTCCATTTAAATATCTTCTCCTTCCTTTCTCATATTTATATCCTGCCATCCCTTCCTTTTACAATTTTCTTTTTCCTTCATCTATTTTCCTTCCTCATTTTCACTATATTTTCATCTAACTTCCTCTATTCCTCCTGAAGATTTCTTCCACTTTCACCTCTCTTCCTTCCACACCATTCCTCACTTTCATCTCTCCTCCTCTATTCCAGTATCTTATTTTCTTCTTTCTCATTACCATCTCTCCTTTTCCCCCACGTGCCTCCCTCCGTCGGCCCATTTCCCACACTGACCTTGGTGATGTAAGCCTTTCTGAAGTGTTGTGAATATCTGTGTGACAAAAACAGTACACATGATCTAAGGAAAGTGTCATGTCGTGTTGCGTCGTGATGCTTAATGCCTCCCTGGGTGATTATGGCTTTAACAGGCCCACACGCGTTCTAACTTTAATCAATTAGCTCTTATAGTATGAGAGGTTTATAATTTGATTTTATTTACAGTGAAATACACACGCATATAAATAGTCGTCTTGCTATCGGAAGAGTCAAGGTGAAGCCACGTCAGCTCTCTTCCTGCAATAGTTACACATTTTACTTTCCACCAATGGGCTCGACTGAGGCCAGGAAACAGACAACCACTTGAGGGTCTGTAAGGATTCGGGGTCCATAGTTATCAGAGGGTCAACAAGAAGCCAGAAGACAGCCACACACGGGAGTGAATTTCTCACAACTGGTACACAACATATCTAGTGGCCAATTAGGAAAGGTTTGGCATACCTGGCGGTACATTCTCGGTGGGGAGAATGCAGGGGATAAGAGGGAAGTTGATGCTGGGTATCAGAACTGAAGGCTGCAAGAATGGAGGAGTGATGGAAACGGAGGAGAAAGAAAAGGAGAAAAAAGTTGATGGGAGCAAAGGTGAAAGAAGTGGAGGTGTTGTGAATGAATAGGGAAGAGGAGAAAATATGGCAGAAAAGACTCTTTGAAGGAGGAGTTCAGTACAGGAGAGGCACTAGAAGTAAGAACTAGAAGGAGATGGAATATAGGATAAAGATAGATCAATACGATCTTTAATTAAAGGTAGGAGGACCTCCTGTATGAAAGGTTCTATCTGGCCTGTTCTGGAAAATGCTTAATTTCTGGAAGGCGTTTTTCCTGAGATGGATTGGTAATGATTCCCCTTTTCTCATTGTTATTGGTGTGAGGGTTGGGCAGTAGTCAAATAGTGATAAAGTAATGGTGATGTGGACACTTGACCTTCCATTGGTCCCAAGTATAGACAGATAATATTTTTGCACATTAATATTCATTATGACGTCCCCAGATAAGATTTGGACCTTATCTCCATGTGTTGGAATTTAATGTTGGATGGTTGTGTGAACAACATGATGGTAATAAACTAAGGTATGATTTGTATAGGCTACATCTCCCATGATTATCCATATCTGTAAGTAAGTGTTCCGTCGTGCAGAAGTGCAAAAATGCTTCTGAAAATAATGTTATAATAATCCAAAAGATGTGACCTATATGTACTGCTCACGATTAGCAAGGTATAATTAAACTGCTGAAAATGTCTTCATCTGAGCTTTATGCAAGCTTGAACCGCTGTGAAAACATTGAAATAGGCAACTTGTGGTTAAGGGTAGAGAGAAAAAAGAATTCTCATCTTAGTGTAGATGTCTTATCAGACACAATGAGACATGACAGAAGATAGTATACACACACACACACACACACACACACACACACACACACACACACACACACACACACACACACACACACACACTATAGATGCAGATACTTGTTACAAAGATGAGGATTACGTTACAAAGTGTTATGGTTACAGAATCACACAAGTACATTCGTTCATGCACACTCTCGAACTATTGATGTGTTTTTTTCATATAAGCATACAAATACACTCATGTGCACACACTCACAGACGAACTCACACACAAATATATACAGGATCACACACAGATACAAACACATGAGCACACAGATACAAAGGTACACACACATGCATTGCTCCACCCAACACGCATATCTTAAGTGCCATTTAGAAAGAATGCTGCTCTGAGAGAATTACTGGAGCAAAGCAATTGTTTCTCTCCCTTCTTGTCTTCCTCTCTCTCTCTTTCTGCCTCCTCCAACTCTTCTTCCCCTCTAATTCTCTTACCTCTCTTCTCCCTCCTTCCCCTCTTCTCTTTGTTCTTTCCTTTCATCTCTGTTAGCTCCGTATTCATTCCCTCATCATCTCAATCCAATCCAGTTTCTCATCGGTTGTATACATGCAAGGGTGTATTTAGGTTGACGTGTTTATACCCGAGTCGTCATAATCTCACCTAACAATATTTATTCCTATAGTTTCCTCCATGATATGTTTGTTTCTAGGTTTCCGATATCCCAAATTCACCTTGCCTCAAATTTCCACCCCTCCTCACCACATCCCTCCTTGCCTTACCATACATTATCCCCACCCTTATTACAGGAGACGAGAAAGACGAGTAAGATAAGATAAGACGGTATGAGTGGTTCAGTCTGGCCGCCGTTAGAATTGGTAGTTTTGGTGCGGGTTGTGATTGGGAAGGAGATGGTGATGTTGTAAAGGTGGGTAATATTAGATCATGGTATTCCCACAGGCTTCTCCCTATTTCTTTCTCGACAGATTATTGTTTGTATCAACTCTTTTAATATCATGAACCTCCTTATCCCCTCCTCTACTGTCACTATCTCTCTGCTCCTTCCTCTCCCTGTCCCCTTCTGCATGTACTGTACGGTTCTTTATGTCCCCTTCTCTACTGTCACGACCCTCTCTGTCCCCCTTTCTGCTGAAACGACCCTCTGTCTCCTCTACTGCCACGACCCTCTTTGTCCTCTTTGCCATTTACAACGCTTTCTAACACCTTTGCTGAAATTATCGTACTTCTACCGTCACGACTCTTCCCTATTACCTCCTATACCTCGACCCTCAGCGACCCATTCCATCCACAGCCCCTTATCCTTCCAGCCAGACTCCTCCTATCGCTCGTTCACCATTGGCACCACCACTCCACCTTCCCACCCAACCACCCCTTCCTCATCCACTGATACTCGGGTCTCTAACAAGTTTCCGAGAACGTTTATGGATGAAGAGTTGAAGGCATCTGACCCCACCTCCTTGACACTTAAACTAATGGCTAAGGTGGAGGAGTAGAGACAAGGAGGAGTGGAATGAGGGATGTAGGGATGTATTAGTGAAGGAGTGGTGAGAGTAGAAGGTTTGGGGGGGGGGGGGGAGAGGACAATTTGGAGGGGAGGAAAGAGAGGAAGGAAGAGTGAGTGGATGGAAGGAGTGATTGGACGGGAGGAGAGATGGAAGGGAGGAGGATATGGAGGATTAATAAGAGTACGGATGGATGGATATATCGGATAGGGTGGTAAGACAGAGGGATAATAAGGTGAATAAAGAGATGTAGAAAAAAATAGAGGAGGGGTGAGAATGGAAGTGGTAAGGCGGAAGAGTGGATGAGTGGAGGAAGTGGAGAGTAGCTCGGGTGGAGGCTTGGACATAAAGGAATGAACTAAGTGGACGAATAGACGAAGTGGGTAATGGGCTAAGAGGACGAGTGGATCTTGTAGATGAGTGGACTAAGTGGACTAAAATACGAAGTGGACTAAGTGGACTAGTGAATGAAGCAGTACACAACGACGACATTTCCCAAGTGGTTCCCAAGTGGAGTCTCCCTGCTGCCCCACCTCGCATACCTCCCTCAGTGGTATGTGGGGCATGTTGGAGGGTGGACCATGGGTGTGAGGGCCAGGGTATGTGAGGTATGAGGCCCAGGCAGGCCCGGTCATCTAGGGTCCCCAGTCAGCGGGCCACATGGACCATATTAATGACCCCAACTTTCATTGTTCTTTCGACTGGCTTCTGAGTGGCTCACCCCGGCTACTTGGCTCACCCCTGCTGCTTGGCTCACCCCGGTTACTTGGCTCACCCCTGCTACTTGGCTCACCCCGGCTGCTTGGCTCACCTCTGCTACTAGCTGGCTCACCCCGGCTACTTGGCTCACCCCGGCTACTTGGCTCACCCCGGCTGCTTGGCTCACCTCCCTTGCTTGACCACATTTGTCTCACCCCAGCCAGCTTCTCGCCGCCTGTATGTCTCACTTCAGCCTGCCTCACATCTCTTGTCTCAACCCCATATCTTACCTTAACCAGTCTCACCCTGCCCTGTCTCACTCACCCTGCCTGTCTCACTCACCCCAACTACTTCACTCTGTCTGCCTCACCCCTCCTGCCTCATTGTTTCTTCTCCTTCTGACAGCACAAAGCTTCAATCAACTTTCTTCAACCCTGTCTGCACTTCAGCTGAATTAGATGTTTCTATCTCCCTGCAGCCAGTCTGTCTTACCTTGCCTGTCATATCGAGGCTACCCTAACCCACAACTAGAAACATTCATCCCAAGTGTGACAAATATCCAACAGGAAGCATGTGTTGCCGGGATGTGATAGGTCAGTACGAGAGACAAAGAAATGATGCAAGATGATAATCAGGAAAGGCTAAGTATATATCACAACAGATGTATACAAACAAAACTGCATTTATTGTCTGCATTTGTTATCAAATTAAAACACATACACTGTCTAATACTATAAAATTCTAAGGACATAATATTTTACAGGAAAGGAACAGAGATTGAAATACTTTTAAGTGGGAAGACTACGGTAAGCATTATTTTGACTGATATATTTTAGTATCCATCATCTTACAATGCGATATTCCGGCAATAAAAAGGCACTAAAAGTTTTATGATACAATGTAACCATGATACTGATTACACCTTATATTGCTACATATTTTTTCTAAGGTCAACATATCATGAAACGGTTAATACAATGCCTACAACAACACACAACATTTATATACACATAACGGGGATGCCAATATATAGGTTAACGGTGCAGTGGTTACAACTAAGATACTTGTTCTGAGGCTATACATGAGTCGACTCTTGATGAGGTCTCTTCAATAAAATACAAAATGATGATGATGATAATGATGATAGTAGCAGGAGTAAACAATAAAACTTCAGGTCTTGCTCGCACGTACCCTCGAGTAAAAAAAGAAAAAAGAAAAAAGAAAAAGAAAACGGGAACATTAAAAAAAAAAAAACATACACACAGAGGAAAATAAAAAGGCTAACAAAAAGTCGCCCAACCACTAGCACCCTGTTTTACTGAATTCCTGTAGGATGGGACAGTACTGGAGGCAGTGGAAGAAAAAGACTCTGATGTTGCCAGTATTCATTAGAAGGGAAGCAACAAATTGCCTTGTAATTACCACCCTGTTAGACTCACATCAATAATGGTAAACTTCTGTAGTCAATCATTAGCGATATAATAGTTGCCTGTCAAGATGGATGTAAATTGATCAGTACTGCTCAACATGGATTTACAGAGCAAGTTTCATGCCTCGTAAACAACCACGAACCTAGCTATAAACCCTCTAATGCCAACCATAAGAACATAAAAAAGGACATTGTATTTCTTGATCTATAAAACTACGATTGATAAGGTTACCCCTTGATAGTTTAATGATTTAAGTTAGGGTTTTTGAGATTAGGCTCTTGCAGTTATTGTTTGAAAATTATATGCTTAAAGTTACGTTTTCAGAGATCAGAAGCGTAAAGATGGGGTCAGGGAGACTGGCTGAGGGATAGGAAGCAGTGTGGTAGTGAGTGGTGGATCATCACCTGGTCACACGTGTTAAGGAGATTCCTCAAACATAGGTTTATGGATCCAACCTTTTCATTATCTGATGAAGAACGAGATATACAATACGTCTGAATACTCGATCATTTATATCAATCACCTAGATATGAGACAAAATTACATATACTCAATATAGATGACAGTGACACAGCCTAAATCATTAAGTCCTTTAATGTGTAGGTGTCGCAGTAATACGAACACCTCTGTAAGTGTTGGGTGGCTTAAACTACCAAACCATCTTGTTCAAATAACATAGTAACCTACAAACTGACTATTGCCTGGAAGAAATAATCTCTTAAGGAAAATTTTAAATAAAAATATAAAGTATAAAATTATAAAAGCAAGTAGGACTGATAGAAAGAAACTCAATTTGTATGTATGTTGAAAGAGCTATTCACAAATAATGCTACACCTCATCACCTATATACTGTAGAGGACGTGAGACTAATATAGGACCCTGGCTTACTTAAATATTAGAGTTGAAAGGTGTGTGACCAAGAGTGTTTATTAACTAACAATCCCATAGAAACAAATTGGAATAGGCTCTCATTTACTACACATAATGTATGGTTTGGTAGCCTTTCTCACGTTAATTTCTGCATTCCTTTCTCCCTCTTTCTCCCCTTCCTCCCACATCAGGCCCACCCATCTTGAGTTGTGGCAGTGATTGGCTCTGAAGTTGTTCTATTTACATAATTAGTTTTCTGGGTCTCAGTGACAGCACCAATTAAAGTGTAATTTACTTTGTGGTGCGTGTGAGCGTGTGTGTGTGTGTGTATTTGTGTGTGTGCACGTGTGTGTGTAGTGTAGAGGTTCTGCCGCCTCCGGCCCTTCGTTGAGTCAAGTGGATAACAGCAAAAACTGAGGACAGTAGTTAATAACCCTGTGAGTGAGTGAGTGAGAAAATTATTATACAATACACACACTGAAAGAAAATGGGGACAGTTGCCAGTATAGTGAACGAATAACTTTACGTGCTTATTACAGAAATTGAGGTTAGTTCTTGAAATTAAACCAAATGAAAACACTATTTTCCTCCGGCAGTTCAGGTACTCGAACCTTTTATATATCTACACTCTGTGAGCCACAAATGTCGTGACGTCGCTCGCTTCATCCACCGCAACACACTCCCCTCCCTCAGGCTCTCTCTAACCCATATCCCAAACCCACAAGTGAACAAACACGAACAATGATTTTATTATATGTTTATTTGTTATATCTGTATAATAAGGTTCTGTTATGAGAAAATCAGTAGTTACAGTTGGAATATACTTGAGACCAGAACAGAGTGAGAGGAGGTGGGGAGGGGAGAGGGAGAATGAGAGATAGAGTAGACACACACCAGTATCAACCGATCAGAGGAGATAATTCTTTGTTACTCCTCTTCTCAAGCATCCTGGGCCTTGCAAAACAAAAATGCAACACTCAACGCTCTATCAGCAATTAAGGCTAGTTGGTTGATGCGCTACTCCTCATTGGAAGAACTGGCTCACATTAAAGTTCAACTCAAGACTGTCAAAGAGAGGAGTTGCCCGTCCGTCCACATGTCTTACAAACTGGTGGCATTCTGGTGCTCTGTCAGGTCTTGATGAAATGAACGAATTCCAGACGTCAGAGGAGATTAATAGCCCGAGTCTGACCTCTCAATGAACTACTCCACTCCCCATCTAGCTAGAAGGTGTGTCGTAACCCCGAACACACTCCACTAACTGTAGACAACTAAATTCCCTGCATGTAACAACACACAACACACGTGATTAACATTTTCTTCTGCTGCTCCCAAGATGTCATTACAGTATCTTGTTAGAGAAGAACGTGGTGGTGTGGAATTGGGTTAAGCTGGGGTAGGTTACGTTGTTGATAATTGATGTCATTTAAAGAGTATGAGGTTGACCCGAACAAGAGGGAATACTAATGTCGATTTGCACTCTGTTGAAACATACCTTCAGTTTGTGTTATGTTCACTGTAAACAAACATAACATCTAAATAATATACAATGATATATTATATTATATATCACCTTCCCACCCACGGAAATAGGATTGTTCCCACAATGTCCTAAAGTTTGTCCTAACAATTTTCATCTCTGTTATTAACGCCTGATTTTATCAATGTCCACAATTCCTTCCAGATAGTTACTTAAATGAATTATGTATAATGGACTTGCTTTGCAATTTAAACTTTATCAAACTATGCTACCTAGGCCCATTATCTTGCCCCACTATTCAGCTCTACTCGTGTTTAGCAGCCCTGCATCGCTTATACCTATAGTCATACATGTCATTCTCTCTCTCATTCTTTCTCTTTCTGTATATATATCTTTCTATCTCCCAGACCCTCTACGAAATCTAATAGCACGACCAATATAGAGGTAGTTGATTGAATGACCAACACAATTATTTCCAGATATTATTGCCTCTGCTTATAATACAGTGTCACAGTCCGCAGGAACCAGTCCACAACAGATTATAGTGTGCCATAGTCCTTCTCTTGGTAAGCATAGTCCGAAAAGTTAGCCCAAAAAAAGTCAGGTCCGGCTGCAGTGAAAGTCGGTCCCTCAGGAGTATTTTTATTTTATTTTATTTGCCTTTCTGCCATTCCCTTAGACCACCGTCGCCCCCTCCCTCCCGCCCAGCCCCATCACGACCATCAGTAACCTTCATTATTATTCAAAACGGGATGGAGAAGGTGGCAGGATAGGAAGGGCAAGGGGCGTTGACGAGGGAGGGTAATGTGATGAAGGTCGTGGCCAGGAAGAAAAAGGAGGGGCGAGAGGATAAATATAGGAGTGTTATAGGGTGAAGGAAACGGTGGAGAGAAAGAATATACTAAGGAAATGATGAAATGGAAGTATGAGTGGATGAGTGAAGAGTTAATTTAGAGAGAGAAGAGAAATAAAGAAGCGAACTGGGATATGTACGAGACAAATATACATGATAAAATAGGACTCGACTCTACCAGCATTAGAAAGTTTCAAACCACTCAGAGAGACGATAATTTTATGAACACTGTAGGAGAACTCTGTGTGGAGGAGAAATGCAGAAGTAGTGACAGGTAAACAAGGAGAGGAAAGGGAAATGTTGGAAAGCATTATGAACAATCACAAAAATGAAATATAAAGGAAGTGAAAAAAGGAAAAGAGGGTTGAGGAGTAGAAGGGACTGAGGGAGAAAACAAAAAGACAAGGATTCTACGAAGAAGAGAATGGAGGGAATGATAAAGAACGAATGGGGAGATGTAAGGAGATAGGGAGGGAGCGAGGAGGGAAGCGAAAAGGAGATTTTAATTGGAAGGAGGGACGGAAGAAATGAGGCAGATAACAAAGAAAAGGGAAATGAGAGGAGAGGGGGAACAAGTAATAAGGGAAAAGAGAGAGCAAGGAGGGAAGCAAGAGATGGGAATGAAGGGAAACGATGAAGCAAGGAAAGAATGAATGGAGGGATACAAGGAAGAGAAGAGAGGAAGGAAATAAGAAAATAAGGAAGGAATGCAGTATGGAAGAAAAAAGGGAACGAAGGAAGGAAGGAGGAAAAAAAAGAAAGAAATAGGTAAAACATGAAGGAGAGAAGGAAAAAGGGAAGTAAGGATGGAAAGAGAAAAAAAAGAAAAAAATACGTAAAATATGAAGGAGAGAAGGAAAAAGGGAAGTAAGGAAGGAAAGAGGTAAAAAAGAAAGAAATGAAGGAAAAGGTGGAGAAAGGGAAGCCTGTGGAGTGTAAACACCGCGATCTGACACAACAGGTAGTCAGGCCAGGTATTTAAGGTCCTATAACTTTTACTGCTGCCTTATCCTGCCCTCCCTTCCCCTCTTCCTTCTACCCCCCCCCCCTGATCCTTCTTCTCCTTCTCTTCTCCTTTACCTTCCTCTTTTCTCCTTCTTTCAGCTCATCTCATTCATTCCATTTGACATTTAATTCCCTTCCTTTTCTTTCTTTCCACCCTCCTTTCCCCCCCCCCTCTTCCCCCCCCCCCCCCCTCTTCCCCCCCCCTCACTCACTCACTCCTCACCTTTTATTTCTCTCTCCCTTCCCTTCACTTCCCCCTTCCCCTTACCACTCCCCCTCCTCCTCCTTCCTCTTGCCCCTCCCTCCCTTCCTCTAATCCTACCCCTTCTCACCTCTGACTTATCTCTCTCTTCCCAGCACTTCCCTTCCTGCCTTTTCCATCTCTTTCACAACCCCTGTGACTTTTCATTTGCCTCCTTCCTTCCTTATTTTTGCTTCTCCCTTTCTCCTATTTTAACTCTACATTTTCGCCAATGTCTTAACTCTCCAAACCTTTCTCTTCACTTCTTGTCTCCCTTACTTTCTCTTTATAATAATTATAGTTCATATGCATTACCTCTGTCTGTCTGTCTCTCTCTCTCTTCCTTTACTTTTCATTCCTAATCAGCACCATTTTTTTCCCCTCTCTTACAAGTTTATTATCTCTGCATCTCCCTCTTGTCATTCTGCCCTTCAACTGATTTGTCTTGTTTGTCTTACTTGCCTTCTCTCTCTCTCTCTCTCTCTCTCTCTCTCTCTCTCTCTCTCTCTCTCTCTCTCTCTATCTCTCTCTCTCTCTCTCTCTCTCTCTCTCTCTCTCTCTCTCTCTCTCTCTTCTACTGTTCGCGGAATTTATCTCTCCTTATTTTCTAACCACCTCACATTAATACAATCCTCTACGGTATACCTTACAATAAGTATAATTCGGTGCGCAATTGAGCGAGATGAAAATATTCAATATAAATTATAAATGCACAACTGAGCTTCCTTTTCTCTCAACATATTCAAAGACGTATGATATCCCTCATCCATCTGTACATTGGACATGAAATGCACCAGAAATGTTGGACTGAAGGAGAGGTGTTGTGACCTTGTGCATGCCGTGTCGCCTTGGGTTATTAAATTCTAACTCCAGACGTTTATTGTATACCAACCTTCAACTACAGACAGAAAGATAAATAAAAGCATATATATTATTAGCTCTTTCTCTAGCAGCAGCATTTTTAACACAGATATTTCATGGTACACTCAGATGGTTCTCTTCAGTTTGAGAAAAGCATCTGCCCTCATTTTGCTATTATCATGAATAGTGTGGTTTGGGTTGAAGCAGTATTTATTCACGTGTTATATCTGGGCTATATATGTACAGTTGCCGGCACTTATAACTGGTACATTCAGAGGTGTTTATCCTCTTTTTGTGTACCAGATATAAGTGCTGGCAATTGTACAGCACATATAGATAGGTTAGTTACATCAAGTGTGTCCGAAAGTGTTATAGGGAATTAATTGTACATCTATCCTTACTAACCAGAAAATAATAACATATGATTGATATAATTTACCAGTGTTATTTTTGGACATTTGACTTTGACAAACTCCAGATGATTTCAGAACATCATGTAAACATCCATGGACAAGCATTACGGGTCTAGAAATGATCTCAGTTAATAATATTTCTTAACACAGTCTTCGCCAATAAGCACATGGACTTTGTTTTCATTGTTATTTTGTATTATTTGTCCTTCCTACTTTCTGATTCAATAGTAAAAAAAAATACGACCAACCAACCCAAAATAACAAAATTCAACCGAGGAGAAACCACTGACACCCCAAAGGTTATAATTATTACAAGTGTCGCAGGATGAACGTCAGGGGAACGAGAAATCCTTACTGGCGTTCAAAAGTCAAAGAGCAAGAGTCCAGAAATATTCCAGGTATTTGTAAACCACATTTTTCTTACTGCACAAATTCTCCAACTGTTTGACTCACCAGACCTTGACAGCGATTCCATTATGTAGTGCATTTCTCTTCCTTCTCCTCCACCATCTCCTCCTCACCTTCCTCCCCCTCCACTTCAATCTCCTATACCTCCACGTCCATCTCTTCTTTTACATCCACCTCTATGCTTTTAATCCCTACCTCTGTCTTTCTCCCTTCCTTTAATTGATTGATCTTCTACTCTCTTTCTTCCATGCCAACAAATAGCTATCATTGTTAAAAAGATAGTCCAATAATATCCAGGAGGTCTGTATAGATGTAGAAAGTGTTCCGTAACTCTTTATAATATTCTTTCCAATTTTAATTATCATTTCCTTCTCTCCTCTCCTCCTCCTCCTCCTCCTTCTCCTAACACAGTGCACTATAGGTATAAAGAGTTGGTCTGGCTTACTCACTCCCTGCTCACTGGTACCCTCCAAGGTCCTTATAAGGCAAACATAATTGATAACAATATTTGCATTTAGACCTTGCAGAATTATTATCGTCAGAGCCTGAGTAAGGATCTGCACTGATTATATGTCTCACCTTCTTGTTAAGTCGGAAGGCAAAGGAAGTATAAAGATGGGGAATAAAGCTTGTCTGTTAATTTATACTTGTCCTTGCAGATGTTAATAATTAGCTATTAAGCCGGTAAAGTGAAGGGTACATAAGGCTGGGAAACCTCGGCTTGTCAGTTAGTTTCTGTTTATCCTTGCCAATGTTAATAATTAGCTATGTAAATTGGTCCCTTTTATATTTACAGAGTGCATGTTCAATTATTATTATAAATATTAATGATGCTTTCTCTTATTCACTTGCAATCTTGTTGCCATTTCTAATTATTGTAAAACACATAATTATGTTGTTTCTGATTTATAACATGTTGGGTATTTTGAATAAAAACAAATATGAAGCGCATATTTTAAGAATGTCTGGGAATTCAAATGTAGTACAGAATTTGCATGTACATTTTTACTTGATATATCAACATAATTACCACTTAATCGTTTTTTTTAACAAATTCAAAGTAAAAATATATAACTTTGCCTTAAGTATATTATTGTGATACGGCTTAAAACATACAGAGGAGATAATTGGGCCATAAACCTTATCAACTGTGGCAAGTCAAGGGTAAATACTATTTGTTGCAGGATCACCTTACCTACATTATATTGTAATGGATGGTTAGTGATGCAGAGTATACCAGGCAGACCTCTAGTATGTTTCCCTTATGTACACCAATTCAGCCAAGCAAACCCATCCTTCCTGACGAGGTTAGAGGGAGAGGAGGTTAGAGATAGGGCGGGAGTCAAGGAGGGACATAGAGATTGGGAGGGAGGGGAGGGGAGGGGAAGGGAGGGAAGGGAGAGGAGGGAGATAGATGGAGCAGGGGAAGGAGGATGGAAGGAGAATTGCTAACGGAAATGGAGATAATAATAGGAGGAAGACGGAGAGGGATATGGCATAGGAGACAAAATATTTAAGGTACAAACGGAAAAGTATGGAAGAAAATTGTCTTATCATAGAAGATTAAATATTAATTATACGAACGTAACTGAACTGTAGATGATTAGAAGAAGGCCTAGTAGACCCCAGAGAGAGAGAGAGAGAGAGAGAGAGAGAGAGAGATAGAGAGAGAGAGAGAGATAGACGTGAGACAGGGATACCAAGCATAAAGAAAATAGGAGGAAGGAAGGCACAGTTGATAATTCCAAAGGGAGTGGCTCAGGTCTGAATGGGCGCCCAAACTATTTAAAAATATTGCCCATATCACCACAGTCAATACTCTCCTAAGGGCAATACTAACGGAGCACTAAGTTAACCAATCATCAATGAATTTAGCCATTAGTGTTTATGAGCTTCATGGTCTGGGGTGCACTCACTATGTACAAATTGGGTTCAAGGGAAAAGAGTCTTGTGCTGGAAATTATAAAACAGATTCCCAACTCTTTTCTCGTATATTTGAAGCAGTCTTTTTCCTGACATACGCTGGAGGAATCATCAGCCCTTCAGTTTGACCCCAAGTGATTGCTTCCTGAACTGGTAACTAACATAGTGACTGGTCAGATTGGATGCCCGGATGTAAACAACCCACTGGCACTAGAATGCAATCCCACCTGCTCCATTGGCCGCCGCTTACACATTGCTCTTTCATCATTCCCAAACATTGTTTATGTTGACAGAAGATGGTTAAATATTTGTAGGTGACCCCTGTAACATTGGCTGGTTGGCTGGTGACTGAACGTGTAAAACAAATAGGTTGGTGCACGGTTGGTCGGATCAGATCAGATTATCTTTTTTCCTTATATCTTCTCTCGATTTAGGTGTTTGATTAAGGACGTAATACTTCGTGGAATAACTCGGAGGGCAAATTCTCCAGACTATGTAAAGAAAGATCCTCTATTAGTATTATTCGAGTAGCCTGTTTCTCGGCATAGTTCGACTGAATCTATAGTCATTAAAATCATTCACAGGAGTTTGCTATGCTCTAGTTGGTGAATTAAGTGCTGCTGATTTTTTTTAAACTATGCTACGAACCAGATCCTAATATAGCGGTTGTTTTGTGATAAACACTGGTTTAATCAGTATTATCTACTTCATTTACACCTCCATATGCTTAGACCTGTGGAATATACAGCTCGATGTGGAATATACAGTTCGATGTGGACGAAACATTCCGTAATGTCCAATGTCCCACGTCTCGCCTTGTTCTATCTCGTCTCTTAATGTCACATCTTACCAAGTTCAGGTGTATTATTATTTCAAAATTCTCTTAGTCTTTCCTATTCCACCTCATATAATTTCATTTTGTGCAATCTTTTGTTTTCATCGTGTGAAAGTGGTGGAAGCTTGATGATTATTATTTCCCAAAACCTTGGTCCTCTAGGCCTACAAACATTTTTCATGCTAGTTAAAGAAAGCATTTTGCCAGCACTGCACAGGCAAGCAGTGACGGTCCTGTTGTTCAGTTGGCTCTCATCAACATTCACCCACATGGTTTTGCGCACGTAGGAGCGAACACACACACACACACACACACACACACACACACACACACACACACACTTTCCAACGAGCACAGTTAATGGAGTCGGGATTTACAACCATTATAGGAAGCAGTAATGTCGATCTTTTTTTTGCCTTAATTTCCGCTGATCATAACCACAAGCTTCACGTAGCACATCTGGTTACATTATTTCGAAGTATCTCATTTATCAGGGATTCTCCTTATTTACAAGATGCTACGTAAATCAACATGGTTGTTAAAACTATTTTGCAAGTTGTAGAAGGAGAGAATATTAATGGTTATGGTTGAGATCCCTTCACAACTACGTTTACACTACAATGCTATAATATTGAGACAGGGAGCAATGACTACTGACTCATACTAGTTGAAATGAAATCTTGTTATACCACAACAAATTGCAAACGTGTGACTGGAGGAATGGCTATTATGGATGGAGAGACATTACACCTGATTAAAAATAAATCAATATTGGCATATATTATATTTCATTACCAGTATATCAGCTAATCTAGAACCGCATCAGATCAAGTCACACTATGGTCAAAACAACATGATTGAGTGGGTGGAATAGAGGGCGTTACCACATACCGTACTATGAGAGACTTGGGAAGAATATAATCAGGTGAGAAGAAAATGAAAGAAAACGCAGGAGGAAGGCCACGTCATCAGTAACGACACAGCTGGCCTCGTAACACATAGCAGTCAATGAGAACCAGCCACGCGGCCAGGCATACGAATGGCCAATGTATAACCTCCTACCACACACACACGCCCTCAACAACACTCATTCTGTCAGCCGCGTCATAAGAATGGACAGGGGAAGGAGAGAAGGTTCCCGGGAGGGAGGGAACTTTGTGTTTAAACAATCCCTGTTTTCATAATTTTCATTTTTTTGTTTCGTACCCAACACTATTTTTTAAGTCACCTTCGATGATAATGGTTTCATTGTACAACGGATTTGATGCTTTTTTGTAAACATTCACACAACTGATAATGTAGTAGTACTTGTCTCTGGCTGTTCCGTAAAGTTTCAATAATTCAACCAGTGTTTCATATTGAATATGAATCCCGTTATACATTAGCATCTTGTAACCGATGTCACTGATGTTTACATCACACTGTAGGGACTCCTGCCGCTCCACGCGTAATATCTCACTGTCTCCTATCCATAAGGGTAAAGCGGCCCTGCCACATTTACGGGAAGGAATGGCGGGGGCCACATGACTCCTGAAGGGGAATGTATATGAATTTACTAGTTAGTAATACACAGTAACTGGACAGAATGGAAAAAGACGAATGTTATCCCCTCCATCTACATTCCCTCCCACTTGGAACCTTTATTTCCCAGACCACTCCCCGTCTCCATCCTCCTTGTTTTCCCTCTTCATTACTACTCCTCTACCTCCTCCTCCTCCTCCTCCTCCTCCTCCTCTCATTTCCTCCTGTCTTCAGCCACATCTGTCTTCTCATGTCGCACAATGCATTTTGAGACAAGTGCTCCGGGTCTTATCTCGTCTGGGGCACGTAGCAGCTCAGGTCCCAAGAATCCAAGGCATGCCAGACAAACCCTTCCCTCCATCCTTCTCGATTATGTTGTTGCATCAATACCGGGGAGATAATAGAGGGGAAGCTGCTGGGAATGAGGAGTTGGTATTGTGGAAAGTAATTGAAGAGGGACTTGTCGTTGACCCGTGTGTGGAGACATTAATCCCGAAGATATTCATGGTACAAGGAATGACACCCCTTTCTATTATTTTGGAATATTCATGTCCACCATTTCCGACCTATTCTAATTACAAATATTTTAACCTACCGGTAAGCAAATTTAGCTTGACTAAACATTATATAATATTTTTTTTAATATACTCTAGCTCGTTCTAGGAAGTTAAACTTGACGGAACTTAGCATAGCCCCAAGTAGTTTAATTATTTCAATAGAAACAAAATATAAAAGCTTATTGCCTGAATGCACAAACATCATTAAGAGAGAGACTCCCCTCAATAGCTAGCAAGCTCTACTACCTTCACATTCTTTGCACGAAATAGCAGCTCCAATGTAGGAAAGAAAGTCACTGTGGAAAGCTATTAAAAGATAGAAAAAAGCTAATAACTTATTCAGTGACTCGGATGACCTTTCACTTATGGAGAGGTTTCTGTGCCACGCCTAATTACTGACAGAATTCCGGAAGCCTACTCGGCTATTACAAAATGTATTATGTCCTGCTTGTAGTGGCATTCGTTGGCCACTATACTTGATGTTTTTCTTATCTGACGATACTTAGCAATTTCCCTTTTATTGTACTGACCCAGATATCTTGCATTTTCATATATATATTTGCTATTTGAGGACATTAATTCCAGCTGGAGTGCCGAATGAAATAGTAGGCTGGTAAGATTTATTTGCCATTAACCCCTTATCAAAAAAAAAAAAAAAAAAAAAAAACTCATGAAATTATTACATTCCGCCTAAAATAGCAAAGGTGTAGACAGTCTTAAGCTTTCTACAAGTTGCATACCTCCCATCGTGTAATAAGAGACACTCACTGGGAATACCTGCACTAATCACCCTTGTGCAGGTCAACTCTTAGTCGCGGTTTGGTGAAATTTTACTGTAAATTCCGATGAGTTTCACACAACTTGCAAGAAACCCAAAGGCAACGGTAGCAGAACATTCCAAACTCACAACATTTACGGCAGCAAGAGGTTTGTGAACTAAATCTGAGCACATGAAAACTTTAAATGTTCTCTTAGACATCATTATGACATGCCGGTATCCAAAGTAGCCTGGTGGTGATGGTGGTGTGTGTATGTGTGTGTGTAAGTAAGTGTGTGTGTGTGTAATTAAGGGCGTGTGTGTGTGTACGTAAGTGTGTGTGTAAGTAAGTGTGTGTGTATGTGAGTGTATGTAAGTAGGTGTGTGTGTGTGTGTGTGTGTGTGTGTGTGTGTGTGTGTGTGTGTGTGTGTGTGTGTACCATCACCCACCACCATCCCCAACCAATCCTTGTTATGGTCGTATTCATGAGTGCGAGGAGCGGGGGGAAGCATCCATCCTCTTCTAATCAGATAGCTTGCCAAACAGAAATAAATATTCATGTGTGCCTTCGTTGCTGGGCCTTAGCTCTTAATTACAAGCAGGATATTTGAGCATTGTTAAAGCTGACATACTATTTGATAACAATTTTATGGGATGTCGCCCGAAGAAACTAATCCATTATCGAGTCTTGGTCTCATGTTTCATAAATAAAATCTCGATAAATGGTAGACAATCGAACTTAGGGATGCGACCCATTATTTTACGCAATGAAACCAGATGAGCACTGGTAAGCATTTAGAATTTAGACTACACCATAGAAGAGTAAACACAAACACACCAGACTTACCTTTTATTGTAACTTTCACTTTGTAACTCTAGTCTACTTTATAGATATAGATTGTACAAGTGACTAGTCAATAATTCTAGTGCCAGACTGAGGTGTGATGTACAGTACTGTAGCATCAGCTTTACAAACAACCTTTCTTTTTTCAAATGAAAATAATCATGATGATTTGAGCTGTGTTATGCATATGAAATCCAGGGTAGAATTGTGTAACTTTGCATTTTGACTAATTCTAGATTATTTCTAAAGCCAGACTCCTACACAAACCATGATGAAGTTTGGACATCCAGGTCACTTTTGGGGTGAACATATGTTGCAAAATGAAGATGTTTCAAAACAAAAAAAAGCAAACTTTCACTCTTATCCTGTAGATAACTTGAAGCAAGTTTATTCAACTGAGAGAAAACATTAGAAAACAAGAGTTAAATATTCCTAAGAATTGCACACTACAGTTACCAGCCAGGCCAAGAAATCAAGACTGTGGTCCCTGGAGGGTGACAGATTCTTATCAATGGAAGATACACTTAAAGAAGTTATAGATTGAAGTAATGCGTGCTCCTGCATGATGAGGGCAATCTAATTAAAAACAATTATACTGTTAATGATTCCTAAAAGTTATAGCCGGAAACAAAGCAGCTCCTCAGGACATGATTTGTGTATCATTGGTAGAAGGACTCAGTGGCCCTTCAATTCGTAGACAAATGATTAACCGTTTAAACCCCAACAACAGACATCATACTCCGCCAAGATTCAGGCGCAAAAAACAGGATGTGAGAGAGGAATCCGTCTGAGTCCGGTGTGGCTGTGGGAACGGCTCGCCCAGAATGTGATGAATGCCAAATAATGCAGCCTGGAATTTATCGTCCAGTTGTTTTCTTTTCTCGAGGACGGAAAAGATTATACAATTTACGCCAGGAAACGTTTGATTTTGGATTTGATGGATGGACCTTGTGTGATAGAAGGGTAAGCATATTATTATGATCACACAAATACACAAATAATTAGATAGTATAGATAATGGTTTACATGACGCTCTGAAAAACATAGCAGAAACATTCTCCCGGACCCAATGAGATAATAAACAATATTTTCCAAGGCTCGTATAAAACAGAATTAATACCACATTGTTGTATTTTCGAAGACTTACTTTGCTTCGAAAAGAGTTTTAAAAAATACATTTGATTTACGAATGTGTGTCGAGAGCGTTCTGAGATGGCATGCTAAGATGAAAGAAAGGGGCAAAGCAAGGATGATGAAAGAGGCGTACGGTAAGTGAAAGTATATATAATATTATATAACCTATTGAGCGTAACTGTTTTCCCCTTTCTATCTCTCTTCTTCTTTTCTTCTCTCTCTCTCATGCACACGCACACACACACACACACATACTGTACATACACAAACTTTCTCAAACTTCATTTCTTTCTTCCCGTCCTGTGCCCTACTTACAAACTGGAAAGATAAGTGGGATCTTTTCTCTTACCTCCCACATCTCTTTCACAAACCCCGTAAAAACAAAAAAAGGACAACTCCCTTCAAAACCTACACGACATAATTGGCTACAACATATCTCTCTATATATCATTTCTGACTACAATATCACTCACATCCTACACACCATTGCTGACTTCATAATCATTCACATCCTACATACTTCTGCTGGCTCAAAACTCCTTACATCTTACACAACCTTCCTGAGTACAAAATATCTTATATATATATATACTCTATACTAAAATACATCCCCACCCCAAACAACCAACACAGAATTCCCACATCCATCCCAGTGACACCTCCTCCAACATATCTCCCCAAATCACCTCTCTCTCCAACAACACCTCCATTTTTCATAATGTCCCGCAACTCACCCATATTCACATCCTCGTAACCCCATCGGATCATCCCTAGCCAAGCCTCCATCCACACCATCTCCCACAACACACCCTTACATCCCCCCACCCCCTCACACCATCTCCTAGCTCCTCTCACTACCAACACTACCACAGTAACTCCCGCTCGAAGCATGTAAAGATACGAGATAAGCTGTTAAAGGAATACAGCGCGTATGTTACCTCACAGCATTATCAGGGTGAAGCGGGAAAATGCAGCAACAGCATATTGTTCCCCTCCAGCACCGCCTACTACGTGTGTGCCTGAGAAGTTCTTCGTCTGCATTCACATATCAATACGAGGAATCAGAGACGGCAAAGGCTCGTCTCTCAAACACCTGGTCACTGCTGT
The DNA here is from genome assembly GCA_034508575.1 of Petrolisthes manimaculis. Classification (NCBI taxonomy): domain Eukaryota; kingdom Metazoa; phylum Arthropoda; class Malacostraca; order Decapoda; family Porcellanidae; genus Petrolisthes; species Petrolisthes manimaculis. Next base: position 176,272 of record JAWZYT010000953.1, on the reverse strand, counting down.
ATAATTTCAGTGCAGTTACATACAGCTGTGTACGATTGTATTTTATCGCAGTTGCAAGTTGGAATATTACAATTTCGAATCATGGAAAACAACACCCCATGATGAAAATATATTAACTATCTTTTACGAAATTCATCATCGGCAGTAGTACTAGTATTTATTAAGCATTTTAAATAACAACGAAGATTCATTGCTTAATATAGTCTTCATAACCCACACATTAAAACGGCATCATATCCTCTACATTACATAAGATGAGGACTAAAGGTAAGATGCTCTCTTGATGATCTCACCTATGAAGAAAGCAAAGGGTTCGAGAGGTCAAAAATCAAGTATAGTGAGCAGATATTATGTTCTTGTTTGCTTTCCCTTACATTCCATCCCATTTCGTATTGTTCGCCTTCACAAACGCCATTCCCCATCCCTTCAACTTTGTCTCACATTTCCTTTATATTGTCCTCCCGTCCCCTCATCATTCCATCTCCTCAAGTTAACTTCCACATGTGTTTGTTCTTTGCTCTCACTTTTCCATCCTCTCATTCTTCCATCTTTTCATCTCTACTTTCTTTCACTATCCCTTTCAGAGAGCGCTTCATTCCTTCACTTTCCCATCTCTTCATCTTCCCATCCCGTCACCTTCCCATGCCCTCACCTCGCTATCAACACCGCTAGCCAGACTGATTGATTCGTAGGCGAGTCATCCGTCGATCAGTGGTGATGGATGTAGTATAGGACGGCGGGGGGCCTAGAAAATATACCTCTGCACTTCCAGCCTCACTCACTCGAACACTTATTGCATCATTCACTCACTTAGGTTAAAAAAAAAATTCCGTACTCTTTTCGAAGCCTGCTCACCTTAATACAATGTCACTTCTAATTTCGTCCTTGCTATATTTCCGTACCAACCTGCATTGACTAACTTCTTGTCATTGTTTGCTTGTAATTTGACGGCTATTCAACTCTCTATTGATGCAAATAGTTCTTATTTTAGGAGTATGCTGTTTATTATTTCTAGTTATGCTAGGGAGGTTATAGCACCTCAATATACATGCAGGGATAATGTTAGTTTTTGTATAGATTGGAGAATAAAATAGCCTTCCAATTCAAAGAGAACAGAAGAACCCCATAACAATATCTGTTTTGGACACCTAATTACCTTTTTATGACTTGATATAATTATAGTACCTCGTTTCATAATGTGATTTTGATTGGATTGATGAGCATAAATAATAATTATAATATGGGACGGATTACAATTTTGTTCTTACCATGTATGTATATTTACTAGGGTTCGCCAGCGGTTGTGTACTGTATGAAACAACACTCACTCACCTCTGGCGAAAGTAGTAAATGAACGTCAGAAAAACCGGGACGCTAAGAAACAGTTCTGAACGAGAAATGTGGAGGAAAATTAGCATGGAAAATGGTGATGCGCAGTTGCCATTCTTACACATTTATCTGAGAGTTTACTGTCTCTGTTCCTCGGGTCTGTTCTCGTGCATTTTCTGAACAGGGCTGAGCATGATGGTCGTAAAGTCCAGCATAAAAAAAACTTGTTTGTGACGGAGGCTGTTGCTGCTGTCAGGAAAAGATATATTGAAAGTTGTTACCCAACCCGTAAAGTAAAGGATTAAGAAGGTGTCACTTATGAACAGGTGTAAGTAATGCATGTTGGCTCTTTTATCTCATTATAATTCCTACCCCTTCTCTCTTCATCTAGTTCCTTTTCCCAGGTTCTCTCTCTATCTCTACCTCAGTCTCTACCTCTACCTCTATGTCTATTTCTATAGCTCAATTTCAATTTACATGCTTGCCAACAAAAATCAATGAATGATTGTTAAAGCTTATGAGTATACACACGGTAAAAACCTGCATTTTGGAAAGATTAAAAAGAAAGAAATGGAGAGTAGGTAGAATAATGATAGGAAACTGATCAAAGGAAGAAGGGAATGACAAAGCAAGGTGGATGGAGTATAATTATAGGTAGGGAATGAATAGAAATTAGCTCGGAGCCGCGAAAGAAAGTTGAAAAACTGAGTACCAACATAAAAGAAGAATAGAGGTTAAAAAGTGGCGAGAGAAAGGAGAAAAGAATAGACTAAGAAGAAGCAAGGTAAATAGATACGAAATGAGAATATCATATTAATATACTCATTCCTTATAAATTATGATATATGTTCAAAAATGTTTATACAATCCGCCTCCCTAGCACGAATTATTATTTCTTATTTTATTTTAAATGTCTATTATTTATTATACCGACAGCCTCTTAGGCACAAACTACAGACATACACTTTTATGCACATACAAACATACACACCGACTCACAGACAAAAAAGCACACAAACACACAGACTTTGTTGCATTCAGGCACTTACTCATGCACACTACACCTTACATACCAACCAATGTTCACACTTTCTATACATACACACTTGGCAACACACATTCATGCACATCCTCCCACTCCCTACCACATTCGGGCTCATATTCCCTCATCCACCCACATCCCTTCCTCCACACACTCGCTCTTCTCCCTCAGTCCACCCAGTCTCTCATCGCCCACACAAATGCAATCACACACAGTTCTGATCCCGTCCTACTCCTTTACACAAGCCGTCGCCTCCATTCCCATTCTTAACTTCCTCCGCATTATTTCCAACACTTCCAAAAGGATTCCTGTTATTCCACGTACTCTTTTATCTACATTAATTATTCACCTGTATACGGACACTTCCACACTGTTAATTATTGTTTCTTCTGTTTACCATTCTCATTCTTACGTACTTTAACTCTTTCTACATCAACCTCTCTCATTCACTCACTCCTATTTCTTCAGTTATCCTACCAACTACAAGTAAACAAAATCTTAAGACCTCACCATCATTCCCCATCCAGCATAATTTCCCTCAAATGTGTATCCTCCACCCAGTCACAACCAGACCCTGCCTCGCCATCCACATAAATATCTTTAATTTCTTCTCAGTTCTCACACACGCATCTTCTTCCAACCCGTCCTTCTTCAACCCACAAGGATAAGCTTTGGTCTCCTCTTGCACACAAATAAATACAGCCTCACCCACCTATACAGACTTCTTTCCCTTGCTCAAAGTCCAAAACCCATGCTTTTTTTTTTTTTTTTTTTTTTCCCAAACCACACCTATGTCGTCCCTTCCTTCCTTCCCGTTCCTTCCTTCTCATTCCTATCCCCCTCCACCTATACTTTACCCATATCCATCTTCTTTTGTTACATGACCCTCTTGTTTTCATCACACACACACACACGCAAACACACACACACACGCACACACACACACACACACACGCAAACACACACACACACACACACACACACAGGTCATCTTCCTTCCATTTCTATGACCTTTGACTTCTATCCCTCCACTCACCCACCCACTGACACACACACACACATACCCTCCTCCACCTACATCAATGTTCTTCCTTCCTATCCTACCACCCACCCACACACACGTATCATATCCCACCCACAAACCTATACCTTTCCTTCCCATCCCTCCACCCATCACCACCCACACCACCATCACCACCACCACCACCACCATCACCACCACCACCACCACCATCACCCACATCCCGCCGCCCCTCCACCCGATGACCCCGCCCCGCCCACCCCGACCATCACAACACAACACACCAGAAACATTTTAGCCCCACCGCCCTAAAATCTTTTCCCGGTTCCGACTTTCCACTAATTAGATTCCTCGGTATATACTGCGTCTCCCTTGGATCACCGTCCGGGATGCATATTTTCCCAATTACTCTGACTTCCAAGATTATTTTCCTAGACTATATATCTAGTTTTATTTCCCAGGTTTCCTCCATAAATGTTTCTTTCTCCGTATAATAAACAGCATCGCATTTTCTTGGTTTCTCCACTGATGTGCTAAGGTTTTCCGCATCTCCTCTGAGAATGCACATCAGTCAGTCAGGTTTGGTTAGGTCAGATCAAGCCACCATTGGGCAAGGTAGAGTAAAAGTTCAAAACACTTCCTGGTAAGTAAAAAAAAAAAGAAAAAAAAAGACGAAAAACTGGCCAGATCCAGGGAATACACTGAGTTACAATTAAGTATATAACTAAGTATATATTAATGAATGAATAAAATTAATGCCTTGCTTATCATTACAGTTTTTATAGTTTATGGTGTCAATTTAGTGTTACGTCGTATTATTTGTGGCATTCATTACACACTCTTTAACTATTAGCTATTTTATATTCTCCTGCAAATCTTTTAACTGATGCATTTACTGTGTTCTTCTGGAATTTTCGTATATTTGTATGCTTCATGGTTCAGCCTGTTACATATTACCGTCCTCTTTTGTAGTTTAACTTCATCCCTCTGAAGTCTGTACCCTTCTGCATTCTATCCCATTCCTTGCATTCCACCCAACTCCTCTATATTACACTGCATTCCTGTGTAATTTCCCTGTACCCCAAGCAACAACTTAACGAGGCTGTTGGGTTAGAACACACCATTTGAGAAGGACAATAGTTTACTGTCGGAGTATCGTTACTCTTTCTTCAGGCCTTTGATCTGAGGCAACAGGAGCCAAACGTCGTCATTAGTGGTTCCTCATGAATCGCGTTATTTTACTCATCATAAACAACAACCGCAAAATCAAGGCTGGTGGTGGTGGTGGTAGTGGTTGTAGTGGTGTTGGTGAAGTGATAGTGTTAGTGGTAGTGGTAGTGGTGGTGATGGTAGTGGTGGTGGTGATGGTAGTGGTTGTAGTGGTGTTGGTGAGGTGATAGTATTAGTGGTAGTGGTAGTGGTAGTGGTGGTGATGGTAGTGGTGGTGATGGTGGTGGTGGTAGAAGTGGTAGTGGGGCTGGTGGTGTGGTAGTGGTAATAGTGGCAGAAGTAGTGGTGGTGGTGGTGGCAGAGGTAGTGGCAGAGGTAGTGGTGGTGGTGGGAGGTGAGACCTGAATCACTCCACGCCCCGCTGGCACGAGAACGCTAAAGAGCCAAGCAGCGCGAGACACGGCATTCTCCTGGTATAAGTGGTCGTCATACCATTTAAGGAGGTCATCTCATGTGGTCTAATTGGGGGGCTACTGATTCCCCCTCACTATGCCAAGAAACAGACCACTAATAGGGAATTGTTTTATAGAGCATGGTTTGAGGGAATCAGAAGCTCATCATTTTTTAACCCCACAGGAGACGTACCCTATAAACCACATGGATCTCTATAAATGGGATCATGGCTCTAATGGAGAAACAGAAGCTACTGATTCCTCCCCACTACATCAACAAAATATTTTATCACGTATACCGAGGAAATCTGTTTCAGGAAGCAGCTTGGACGAATCAGCAACATCCAATTTGTAAAAGATACGTGGCTCCATTAAGTGGTGTGTGTGTGTGTGTGTGTGTGTGTGTGTGTGTGTGTGTGTACGAGGGAGGATCTGTCTGCCTTGTTACCGAGTGCTTGGCGTGCTTGCTAACCTCGTCAACTGGAACATATTTTTCTTTTTTTCTCTCGGTTATTCTTGTACAGTTATGACAGTTCAAAGTTCGCGAGTTGTTTCTGGACCCAATCTATGTGTATGTATGAGCAAAACAAGTTCATTAGATACGTGTAACTTCGTCGTTTTTAAACGTAACTAAATTTAGATGCAGATATAATTTTCTTGTTCCGCTCTATACTTATTTTAAACGTGCAAATTTGAGGTAAAGTGCCAGTGCTCTCTACCATTATAAATTACATATACAGGTATCAAAGAAATGTAATGAATCATTTTAAATGGCAAGGAAAATGTATAGAGGTAACTATGATGATGATGATGATGATGATGATAAATACACTATTTTCGGTTTCCTTCCCCTTGTTTCTTTTATCCATTTCCAAATTCATCCATTGTCACTTTTCCTTTACGCCTTCCCTTGTCTTATACTTCCCTTTTCCCTCATTTTGCCTCCTCCCTCCCCTGGCCGAGCTTCCCCTAAATAAACAACGTCCCTTCCCCTTTTATTATCCCCATCACACTACCCATCTACACTCCTTTTATCCCCATTCTGAGACACTTTAAACATTACATTAATTCGTTCTAAAAGGTAAATGAAAAGTGGTGTTCGATGACAACGGCAGCGAACAATATGGCTTCAAAAATCTCGGACTGATGTTCAAATTGCTTCGTCTGTCGCGTCACTTGGTTTTAAGGATCAATTTTCAGATTATATTAATTAAAGTGTACATTGCCACTCCCTTCTTTCCTCTACTCAGCTCACCACTGCCGGACATCCCGGCACCATAATTCCACCCCATGGAGATCCCGCTCATTACTTATGCAAAATTTTCCATTAAATCTTAATAAAATATCAGGATTTCTTTCTCTGTATACCATTCTGTTGCGTTCAAGTTTCTTCTGTCTTAATGAAGCCATATATAATTCTACAGTATCTACCGCATGTCCAGCTTTACTAAGGTATGAGACTACCTACAAAAAATACCCTAAAGGTTCACAATACGAATGGGAGTTTCATCTTACGACAGAACATTCAGATGTGTGCAAGCCTTCATCAGTATTTAATCCCTCAAGAATGTAAAATCCTTCACAAAATTGTTGGATCCGGATCGAGACACTGATCACTACCCAAGCCTTACCATTTATTTCCTTGGATCATGACCAATATAACCACGAAAGAAAATTACCAGCTTGTCGGATAAATTGCAAACTGTCGCTCCTCGCCCATCTGCCAATGGAGGAAGAGGCTTCAAAAATCTTCAGGATCTAAATTCCAACTCAGGACACACACGGACACACACACACACACACGATAAAACTTTAATGACTACCATATACTCTACCGTTACTACACCTGTCACACAAACAGTAATTTATTGTCACAACCATACATCACTATCACACACAAACCCCAAGGTCAACACTACAACCGACGTGCACTACTACCATTACTATACACTGACGTCATCATTAACACCACCATCACTATTACAATCACTGAGAAAATCACCACCATCAACGCTACTACCCAATACTACAATCACCACTATCACCACCATCACCACCACCACTACTTCACTGTAATAGTATCACCACACAGTTAAACTATAATAACTACTCACCACCACTACCACCAATAAAACCATCACCACTACTGCCCACCATGCCCATCCCACTACCACACAACACCACTTTCATAACCACTACACCACTATCACAGACCAAGCCTGACCACCAGCCCCCCTAGTGAGTCAGACCTCAAGCCATTCAACACGACTGTCAATCACCACATTACCTTTCTTCATCGCCATTATCACCACCAGCCCAGCAAAGGGTCACCCTACCATCTTTCCATCACCACTGGTAAGCCATTTATCTCCCCCTCTCTAGCCCCGGCGGTACCATCACTCTCTCTGTAGGTGCGCCTGTCACCACGCCCTCACCTTGCCTCACTGGATACTCAAGGGACTCAACACGCACTCACTACGCTTCATCATGACTCATCACGTCCTTATCACACTTCATCGTGACTCACTAGGTCTTCTACCGCTTTGACAAGACACATCACGCCCTCACCAGGCCTCATAGCGACTCACTAGATGCTCAAGGAAGTCATTATAAACTTCCTATTCCTATAGCGCCTATATAGTTGGACTCACTACAGTGTCCATCAGTAGATGTGAATTGCCTCAGCTCATAATAGCCTACTGTTTTTATAAAGTACGTCTCTTTTCACTGTCTATTTCTTTTTGAAGATGAAAAAATGAATTGAGATAATATATAATATGAAAATTAAGGTGAAACACAGGAGAAGGACGAGATTAGAATGAAGGTGATAACAATACTGAAAATAACATAACATGATGATAAAAGAATGAATATAATTTAATAAAAGTAGCTTCCTCGGAGTAGTAAACGGATCGGGATTAGAAAACTACCAACATAAAAGAACTCGAGGCTTCCGTTACCTGAGCAACATAGCAAGCCCAAAAGGGTTCACTCCTTATCCAGCGAGTGGGCCTTCAACTTACTCGTGTCCACAATTGGTTCACAGTTAGGAGAGAGTTTATCTAGCCTTCAGTACCGCACGGCCAAAAAGGTAAGCAGCTAGGACAAATGCTTCTTTTCATACCCACAAAGGTACACAGTTAGGAGAGTTTGCCAAAGGTTCCAGTGCTTCTCCTTCATATCCACAAGAGGTACACAGGAAAGAGAGAGAGAATCAAGCCCCTCTCTCAATAGCCTCCTGATGGGGCTGCCGACATGCAGAGAGGCTTCCTGCACCTGTCGCCAGCGTCAGTCACAGCGAGCCAAGAGTGAGCACCTTTCACAAACACTCGACCTCGGCAAACATAAAACTTTCCAACCAAGTGGCCAGCTCCCCTGCATCTCATATACAGTACAGGCCTTGGATTCCATTCACGGATAGGATAATGTGCTGAAAACTCTTCCTAGACACATATGCGATCTTTTTATGTACTTTTCACTCTTTTTAAATAACGTAATCACAAGTACCGGTATGTTAGAAGAACTTTGAACTCATAATAGGGGCCTTAGGCCATCACACAAACATCACAGCTAATGTCACTCTGCTGAATCCTCTAAGTATTTCGTCTAATGATTATGTCTGTATTAAATATGAAAGATTTTCGGAGTGAAGGTTGTATTTTCATATTGTGGATGGTAATATTGCGTTTAGGTGCTGAAGTCATTATTATATTATTGTTACTTAACCTTAGATGATGAAATTTCATATGTTATCAATCCAAACATAACCCGTTCTATTGATTGAGCTAATACATTATAGGCAAATAGAGACTTTTTGTTCTTAAATCTCATTCGCAAGACAGATATAGTACAGTATTCCAAATTTTTCTTCATAAAAGGTCAGGGCAAGACGAACGTTATGGTAGATAATTATATATAGTAACGTTGGGTGAACAAACTACCAAAAAGGGGATCTGTTTTGTGATAGGGTTTGAATGACTACGTATTTTCCAAAACTAACACAACTATCTCCTTAAGGAAACCTGTTATCACTCTCCTCCTTAATCTTCTCCTGAGACTTCCCGTAGCTCTTCATCATAGAATATTGTAGAGTGGCAAGTCTAGTGTTTTGGTGTCTCGTGAATGTCTTTATATAAACATGTTCTGAATGTGTTTATATTCGGTAAATCGTCCACATTCAAATTGGTTACAATTAATTAGGAAATGTTGTTGTTCCTGGGAAATATTGGGTCGGTTGGCTCTGAAAGTGACTGAGGAGCTCATAAAATATTTCATTAACGCAGACTGATTCTAGTCTTCAACCAGCTTTCCTGCTGTAACTGTGGTCGTTCACCGATGCTTGCTATGGTGTCACTTGTTGCTTGCTGTTGGTATGTAGTTTGATGTCACTGATGTGCCGTTTGCCACTTGCTGATGCTGATGTGCCGTCTACCGCCTCCTGCCGTTGGTATGCCGCCTGCTGCCTACCACCTGCTGTGACCATCAAGACTAAGGCAGCCAGGCTGGACATCAACGCATCAATACAAACGTCTGTGAAGCTTTGTTCACACAAATGGACTCCAGGTCTGGTAGGGAGGGGCAAGGATGGCAGGACAGTGCCAACCCTCCTCAGGCAGCCCGGGCGGTAGAGGCGGGGATCCTTCATTCTGACAGTGACTGATGACCCCTGGATGCCGCGTCACGTCCCTCTCCTCTGGCCACACCACCAACACGGTAAACAAGGCACAGTACAACACCACGCTGTCTGCAGGTTAATTGTCCGCACCCGGTAAACTTCTCAGCAATTATTATTTCTCATCCCCCCAGCGGTGTGGTCCAGCGGCTCACCCTGCTGAGTGATGGCTGGGTGTGGATGTGTTGGTGGTCAGAGTGGGCGGATTGATGGTGAAAGAATAAATAGCAGAAGTGGGTGTGTTTGTCATTTGAGTAGTAGGGTTTATGACCATTGTGGGCTCATGCTGATGACCTGAATGGAGGACGTATTGGCTAAGTGTGCATAGTTGTAGTTAGTGTGGGTGTTTTCGTGTCAGGTGTGATGGTACTCTTTCATCTGTTAATGTGAGAGCCTGGATATCTGCACCAAAGTATTATGAAGCCAAGAAGTGACCAGGGACAAGGATACGAAGAAAAGGTCAGAAAATTAATAAGCAGATAGTAGACAGCCAGTGGAAGCAGGTATCAAGTGGGAACAGGTGGGAGCAGATAGCAGGTGGGAGCAGATAGCAGGTGGGAGCAGGGAGCAGGTGGGAGCAGGGAGCAGGTTGTTAACTGAGGCCACTCTCGCGGACCTAATCGGTGGACCCTTCAGGTATATAACAGAAAAAAAAGTCAAATGTCATATCTCTCAAAACAAAAGAATTACACAAGCCAACAGTAAACAGGGTAGGTTGCCAGGAAATAACCATGGAAAACATACTGAGCGAAGATATACCTGCAGAATGATCTAGATTTTCAATTATTGGTCAATCCTGCATAGACCAAATTCGAGTCTGCAAACAATTAGGCAGTCTTTCGAAACCTAACCAGGGCACACCTTCTGTACCAATATCGATGAAAATATTAGTTTCTTCTAAAACTGTTACAATGCACAGAAAATTCATATGTGGCTAAACCTATCAATAGAACAACATCCCTCCACACACACACACACAAAAAAAAAAAAAAAAAAAAAAAAAAAAAAAATAATCACACCTACACCGGGGAAATTGGCGGGTGTATCCGAAGCTGTAATGCAACCGAAGAGGGAACTATCAGGAAACTAGAGAGTGGTGAGCCAGCAGGAAGCCAGCAGTGAAGCAGCAGGGAACTTGTATGAAAGCAGAGGTGTTGTGTCCCGTCACGACCCAAAGTGATGGGGTCGAGTTCGGTGGCTTTAATCAGCGTAAATCTGAGGGCGAGTGTCTGGTCCACTTGCTGACACGCACAGGGGTCGATCAGGTTGGTGTGGGAGGGAATAGGGGAGGGGGGAGTACAAACGGAATGGGATGCAGGATTTCAAGAGGTGAATAGGAATTTTTAAGAACAGGTATATTACAGAAATATTATGAAAGAGAACCGTCAATACAGGTAAATATCAAAGAGGCTGAGAATCAATACCCATCCACCAACAGTATTTTCAATCTAATGACAGAGATTATTACATATGTACTTATGTATCAGTAAAAATTCTCACATTCATATAAAAAAGTACTGTAAAGTATTTATTTTACAGCAGTGAAGAAAGTATACACAGGAGGAGGTCGGAGCACTTTTGGACTAAAAGTGTTATCTTTCTTTCTGTGTGAAGTTACTATGAGGGGGATTGGCAGCCATATAGCTTGTCTCAAAACAAAAAATGATGGCGGTAAGAGCCACACAAATACGTCTGATTATTATCTAGTTTAGGAACAGTATAAAATATAATCAACAGCCATGGCAAATCATAATTCGAAGCTGAACGTGTAAGAAGGCAAACAGGTAAAATTCTTCTTCTCAGCGTACGGTCTTAAGCTATTCGGACTCGATATAGAACACACATACATATATATTCGCTGAACTCAGGTCCACGGAGTACTCAAGATATTTTTTTTGTCTGGCAATGGGATGTTTAATATGAGGAAAATTACTTCATAATTATTAAGCTGGAATTTTACACCGTTAATTGGATTCATGACTTTTGAAAAAATAGGCGGAGATTATGCAGATGATTATAACAAGATGTAAGGGTGCGCAATTTATATACAGTAATTTCTGCATAGTGGAGGCCACTGGTTACTCCAGACTATGCTTAGAAACAGATGAAATCAGTTAAATGAAAGTTGCCTGTCTCTTGGAATAGTTTGGAGGAAAGTGTTGCCTCAGTCTTGCTTACACTAAACGCAACCCATAACTGAGAAGGAGGAGGAAAGGTTGTAGGGCCAACACGTGCCTGCCAGCAAAGAGGTGGCGGCTGCATCACGCTCCAGGCACCGAGTACTGAATAAATAAGCATAAACGTGCCGGAGACGCCAGGCTGCGCGGTAATGACTTCATCTGGTCTCTCTACCACCCTGACCCACCACTTCTCTAGGATGTGGTGGGGCGAGGCGGGGCGAGGCAAGGGAAGGACATTATGCAGATGATGTAAAGTGATTCAGTGATAGTCCACGTAGACACGATTTAAAGGGAAGAGAGGGAGAAAAAAGAAATATTAAGAGAATATATATGACTTTCAAACAGACAGCTGGCTTAATGGTCTTGAGTGGCTGTTTGTTTATGGTATGCTGACTGATTTACCAAGGAGAGGGAAAGTAAAGTATAGAAGGATCCTCATCAGAGGAGTACACGTAGTAAAGAGAGAGGGAGGAAAGAAAGAATGGGACGGGAGGTGGATTAGCCGTAAAAGAGGGAGGTGCAGTGAGATGAAAAGGAGAAGAAACGAGATGAAAGAAATACATCATGAGGAGGAGAACATCTGACAACATAAGTATATTCCTATGGGCCTGCATGTACTATATTGTTTTAAAAGTTACAAATGTCAATTAAACTACTGAGAATACGCTCTCTCTCTCTCTCTCTCTCTCTCTCTCTCTCTCTCTCTCTCTCTCTCTCTCTTGGTCCAACCCCAATCATCGACTACACACTCCGCCTCAAGAGGTTTCACAATCGCCCCTAAACACGCCAACTCATCTTCATATTCGACGACCTTGACCCATTCCTATCTCTCTGTCTCCCCTCCTAATAGCCACTCGCTCCATATTCTCACTTTTACTCTCTCTCCATTTCCGTGTTTATATTAGTTGTCTCTCTTTTCTTTGCCACCAATATCTCTGCCACACATCCCTGTTGACGTATCTCAGTTCCCACTATGTGACCCTCGTTGCTGGCAGTACAATCCTGTCTAGCTCCACATTCTTTTATTTATTCTGTACAAATTGTTTACCTTCCTAACATTATCTCATTCCTCCCTATCTACCTGTTATCCCCTTACACTTTCAATTTCTTCATCTCTCCCTACAATACTTTCTTACTCTCTTCATTTAAAGCCTGAGTTTCATCTGACCACACTCCCCCACCTCACGACCTCTATATATGCCTTCATATCTATTTTATCCTTTTTCTCATCCTCTCTCTTATCTTCCATAACTCACAGCCTCCTTACCTCCCCACTGCTTCTCATTCCTGCGAACACTCTTCTACTTTCCCGTTTTATCCTCATGCCAAATATAAACTCTCTCTTTACGTATTGTAGCTCTCTATTTCCCTCCTAATCTATCCTACCATTGCAATCCATACCTTAATTGCTATCTCCTTTCCTATCTCAAAACTCACAGCATCATTCCATACCCCACCACTCCCTTCCCACTCCCATCCACCACTCCCTGCATTCTCTTATTATCCCTTTGTCTAAACCTCTATAATACCTTCCTGTTCTTTGGCCTCCACTCCAGCATCCCCCTATTTATTTTCCCTGCCTCCCTCCCTCTTCCCACTCTGCCTCATGCCTCTCTCCCTGCCTGGCCTGAGCGGTGACGTGGTAATGACCGGGTGGGGTGGTCCCTGTCAAGCTTGCATATCATTACCAAGTTAAATCAATTACGGTGACTTTACGCTCATCTTTGTCCCAGCCAGCCAGCCAGCCAGTCAATGTCCAAAAGCAGAACACACGTATGATCCGGTTTTGAAGTCCGGATAGTAGTGGTGGTGATGGTGTTGGTGGTACTCGGTTGGTCAGTAGTGTTGGACTGCTGTTGTCATATGTTAGCCAAACTCCTCCCCAGCACTTTTTACATACCAATCTCTTTTGAATCTTGGTTTTCGTAGTTTCATGCAGATCTCATATTCCTTCTTGAATTACATATCCGGGACGAAATAGTCGACAAAGACAATATGATGCAATAATATTGCAATGATTGCAATAATAATTGCACTTTATTGTCTCATTCGCTACGTTATATATATATATATATATATATATATATATATATATATATATATATATATATATATATATATATATATATATATATATATATATATATATATAATGTCCTTCCTTGCCTACGAATGATCGTATGTTTGTAAATAGGGTTATAAATTGATGCTCATTTTGTGTTTATATACTGTATACCTGTAATTAAGAAGTAATATTTTAAAAGCTGGATTATCTTCGTTTCCACTGATGTCTTCTTGTAGTTGCAATGGAAAGAACATATTGTGTTATATTGTGTTTGTTCATCCAAGGAGAACAACTACAGCCATTCTTCAGGTCGTTCTTTTCCTCAAACCATTATTCTTTCTCCACTCGTTATATTTATCAGTTTATACTCTTACCAGGTCATAATCTCCCAGTACATATTCTTCCCAATAATCTCCCAGTACATATTCTTCCCAATAATCATATTCCCCAGTTCCGATTTTACCGTGTTCATATATTCGTGTTCCTCTTGACTTTGTCCTTCATCTTCTTTCTCAGTCCACCCTTTGAGCAAACATTTTTACATGGTGTGTTATTTACCGAGGACAAGGTAATGATGCTGCATAACTTGCCTGTGATGAGGATGTAATTATGAGTGTTGCCTATAAGACTGACAGGACAGTTAACACGACTACTTGGGCTAATACGTATATCCAGCTGGAACATGGAGTCGTGGTCCCCTTGTCACCACCACCAAACGTTATAATCTTCACCATAATAATGATGTAGAGTGAAGCAGACAATTAGAAGAGTTTTATCTGAGTTTTCACCTTCATCTGTTCGGAACTGTACGTTATAATTCGTGGAGAAACGTACGTACGCTGGATTTCTCTTTCAATTACAGGTTAATATGGCTCAGTCATTGACCACTGAAGACATCGTGAATTGTTCCCGTCTTTTTGCTTTTTACTGACGTCCCGCCTCGCCTCACTGGTTAATTCAACAGCTATCTGGATGTCTGGCTTTAAAAGGGGTTAACAATCTGTGGGAATATTGGAGAGCTACTGACGTCTCCAAACTGTGCCAAGGAACAGATGTACAATTAGTAATAATGATATCGACTGTTTCTTAGCATAGCTTGGTGGACTCAGGTGCCCATGAATTCACCAACAAGAGATGACCCCCTCAATGTTCCTGCCAATGCACGATGGGAGAGTCAATGCCTTTAAGTATCAGTATATAATCATTAGGCTAGAATATATCGAAGTGAAATGGAATAATTAAAATAAATCTAACTCTAACATTGATAATTCTCAGAAAATTTCGCTGTCATTTTACAAACAAGTGAGTAGTAGTCATTAGAAAATAACTTAATATATATATTTTTTTGTATTGGCGATGGTAATCAACCCTTTTCAGTACCTCCCTTAAGAGAATTGGTCAAGTTCATATTAGGGACAAAAATAAAAGTGAAAAAGCCGAGAATCGCGCGAGAGAAAATCGTGAGAGAGTGTTGGGGTAGGAAAAATAGCATTAAACTGGGATAAAGGCATGATACTTCAACTCTTGAGGCCGCTAAAAAGTTGGACGCCGTTGAAAATTGGGATCACGTCTTACCCCTCTCTCCCTCTCTTTCTCTCTCCTTCTCTCTTTCTCTCTCTCTCTCTCTCTCCCCCCCCCCCTCTCTCTCTCTCTCTCTCTCTCTCCTTCCTTGTCCTTTATCACTGACTTCCCTCCCCCCCATTTCTCTCTCCTCTCCCTAAACTCCTTCCTTCTCATCTCTCTCATCCTCCACTTTAGTCCATCTTCATTTCTCATTCTTCTCCTGTCAAGTTACTCCTTTCCTTCACTCGAACTATTATTATCTCATTCTTCAACTAATTACCCTTTCTCTCGCTCATCCCCTCTCATATATTTTTTCTCCCATCTTCGTTTTTTTTTTTTTTTCAACTTTGTGTCTGTCTGTCTGTCTGTCTGTCTGTTCCTCTTCCGTCGCCCCGTCAATGACCTCTTTTCTTTTTTCACTCTCCTCCTCCTCCTCTTAGTTTTTCGTTCCCACCTTTCCCAACCCTTCTTCACTCATTATTGTAATTCATATTCTTTATCTCCTCTTTTTGCATCGTATGTTTTACCTTCTATATCATTGCTCTTTGTAAGTTTTAGCAACTCTCACCCTCTAGCACTCTTATCCTCTTCCCCACCCCACACTATCTCTCTCTCTTTCGGTTTCTTTTTCTTTCTCTCTCTCTGTGTTTTCTTTTCCTCCTCTTCTCTCCACTTCACGCACTATCTACTTCTCTCCTATCAATTTTCTCAATATTAAGAACTCTCTCTTTACTCCACATATCTTTTTTTTATGCAATTCTTCCTAGCTTCATGTTATATATATTTTTTCATCTATATCATTACACTTTTCTCTCTTCTCCAATATCTCTTTTCTTAAAACGACACGATTAATACACTGTAACACATAACTTGACTGTATATACACATTCCCTTATCGAATATATCTTTGTTTATATTCCTGTTCTTACGCTTCTTCCTTGATCTTTCTGTGTAAATCTCTCTCTCTCTCTTCCAGTCTGTATATTTGTCACTCACGCTTTCATTCTTGTCTCTACTTCCCTCACCCCATCCCTTATATTTTCACCTACTTTCTTTATCAACTCATCTCCTTTATTCTCTATAAACTTTACCATTAACTTCTACTTTTTCTCCTTTCTCTTTTCTTCTACTTTCCTTTCCTCTCCTCTCTTCTGTTTTCCTTTCTCTCCCGTCTCATCTCTTCCCCTCCCATCCTCCCCCTTCCTTTCCTCTCTTCCCTCCCAAAGTGCCTCCTTGGCTCCCTCCACCTCCGACCCCAGCCTGCTGATGGAGGGAGATAAGACAGGAGAGGCGAGGTTGGGTAGGAGTTGCCTCAGATACCAAAGATAACAGATAGAGGAGTGAGGGAGATGGAGTGGCCCGTGGGCTGAGATAGTGTGTTGTGGGAATGCTTGGTGTGTGTGTTGTCTTTTCTGTGTGTGTGAGTGTGTGTGTGTTGTCTTTTGTGTGAGTGTGAGTGTGTGCGTGTTGACTTGTGTGTGTTGATTTGTGTGTGTGAGTGTGTGTGTTTGCGTTGCTTGTGTTCTGTGATTGTGTGTGATTATTTGTTTTGCCTGTTTTCTGTGTGTTGTGTTTCTGTACAGTGTGTGTGTTGACTGTACTGTACTCTCTGTTTCTTGCCTGTGTTGCCTGTGTACATTCCTAACAAGTACAATATTTTCCGTACGCTCCGTGGGAATTTTCGAGCTCGTGTTTTTTTTTTTTTTCCACATGGTATCTTCTGAACGATGATACTTTGTTTGCTTTTGTTCATATCAATATCTGGGTTTGATACGGTTTCAACACAGCTGTTCATTACTCACCAAGAGTCAAATTACCAAGTTACTCGTAATCACACTAAAACATTTAAATTCTAGCTGTCAAATATTTGTTTTCTTAGTTTTCTAAAAATAATTTACCATAACAAGCATGGTACAGTCGCGGAAGATAGTCCTTGAACAACCTGTGATGGAAAGATGAGGCCAGCCGTTTCGAACTGTGAACACGTGGATTCGTTGCTTTAATCAGCTGCCTGATGATAGTATGGGACGCTCCTATGTTGGTCAGGGCTATCCATCACTGACTGGTTAAGGATTATTTGCCGCGACTGTACTTACCTTAGGTAGAGTATGGTTAAAAAATCTCTCTTCAAATTCCCCACTCAAATACTGAATCTTCCTCACACACCACAATCTGGTCCTTCTCACTCTCCATCATCTTTTCATCCACAAACTCCCTCACATCTCATTTCATCTTTCCTTTCAAATCTTTCCTCAACTTTCTTCATCTCTTCCTCCAAACTACACCCTTCCTCATCCCTTCTCACACAACAAATCTTCCACTCATACATCACCTCGCACCTCCACCCAAACACTTAATTCGGTTCTTTCCACCCAAATACAAGCCTTTCTCTTCCCCCTCCACCCACACCTGACCTCTCTCCACTCAACTGTAGTCTCAGCCTCCACCCACACTCCTCCTTGATCTCCACCCACACCCTACTCTACCCAAATGTTTACACAGTCTCTATACGCACCCTGCCACACCTACCTCCTTCACCCTGCCATAACCTCCACCCACACCCTGCCACGCCTTCCACCCACACCCTCAGCAAAACTAGACAACGTTAGCTATCCATACACACATTGTTACTTCATTTTATCTTTGAAAGTTTTAACAAATACCCAGCTAATCGTTTCTAATGTAATGTCATCATAATAAGTAACTGCAAACCACGACCATAAAGTCAAAATTATATAAGAGAACTGCCCCACACACTGGTCATCTGGACACATTTGCTCTAGAATACAGTACTAACAACATTGCATACGTCGGGTGAATATCTTTTGAGACATTTTCCAACAGCATTTTAACAATGGACAGACGGGGAACCGATGCCAATGCTCTAACAATCATGGTATGCATTATATAGAATCAGTATAACCTTCCAATTCGACCACCTCTTGTTTCAGCCTCCACCCACACCCTACTTTACCCAAATATTTAAACAGCCTCTATATGCACCCTACCACACCTTCCACCTTCACCCTACCACAACCTCCACCCACACCCTGCCAGGAGTAAAGTTTGTAGTCTGTTAAAAGAACGTGAGGGGAACGATTATGTTGTCAGAACGTTTTGCGTCTGGCGGACCCCTTTAATAGGTTAGTGGAGATGTTTTCATTACCGCCCTTCACGACAGTATAATAAGGCAGGCCAAGTTGAGGTAACGTCACGCATCCACCCTTCCCTACTCCCTGCCTCATTACCCTCTAACACCACCCCACCTTGCCCTCATGACTGTCTCTCGCAACTTGTACTGCAACTTATGACTTCTACACAACCTGCACTATCTCATGAATCTTCTACACAACCTGCTCTCTATCTCATGACTGTTCTACACAACCTTTTTTGTTATTACATAAACATTGGATATAGGCTTCATCAAGCCCGTTACCGTGGCCCAGGTCAACTGCTTACTCACACACACGTACACGTCACAACTTCCGAACTGGTATCCAGCCACAGAGGGAGGGAAGCGAGGGTAATTCACAAATACTGCAGCTGTTATAGTAACATTGAGGGTGTTTTACGACGTTCGGTGTCCTTATAGTTAGTGCCTGAAACTCAAATCGGAAGAGTAAATATTCTCCGGCCTTCACCTGAAAAAAATCTATCTCCAGACCGATAGATTACGAGTCCAGCATCCTAGGCACTATCTCATGACTGCTCTACACAGCTTCCATTCCAACTCACGACTGCTTTATATTTTTTTCTCACACTGCATGGACATAGGTTTCACGAAGCCCGTTAAGAGGCCCAGGCCATCATCAACCCACGTACGCACACACATACGCGTCACGATTTCCAAACTGGCACCCAGCCAGAGAGAGAGAGAGAGAGAGAGAGAGAGAGAGAGAGAGAGAGAGAGAGAGAGAGAGAGAGAGAGAGAGAGAGAGAGAGAGAATATATCAATACTTAGGACAGGTTGTTGTGGTAAAGTTACCAGAGAAGACTTCGATGAACATTAGTGTTTTGCTATAACTTCCCTTCAATAGTGAAATATGACTAAATTTTCCAGGAATGCATTTTTTTATTGCAAAACAGTTGTAGGTTTATATAAAACAAAGTTTATTAATTTGCTTGAGTCACCCTTACGTGCATCTAAACACTACAATCAACTGTACAATTCTCCACCCTCATGACTGCCTCACCCATAATCTGCACTCAGCCTCATGACATTAGCACATAATCTTCACCTCATCATTTCAACACAATCTCGAAAATGTAAGCTGGCTAATTGAAGGCTTCTCCAGCATCCATATAGGAAAAAGAATAAATATGATAAAAGGTATGGTTATTTAACGTTACAATATCATTACACAAATAACAATGCAAATAACAATATAGTATCAACATCCTTCTAAATTTATTTGTAATGTCTCTATGTTTGTTCCTACTTGTTCTGATTTGTGGCTTTCTTATTAGCAATTCCTTAAGAAATTTTAAACTTACAAGAGAGAGAGAGAGAGAGAGAGAGAGAGAGAGAGAGAGAGAGAGAGAGAGAGAGAGAGAGAGAGGCTGATCAAGTCATCATTTACCAACAACCAAGACTTAAGGACTGGTCTAGGCAAAGCGTGACAAATCGGGAGTCATGTGGTGTGATGGGAGAGGACGCCACCCCTCCCCCACCACCACCACTACCACCACCACCATCCCTTGTGAAGAAGTGGCTGCAACAGGCTCTGAGATCAACCCAAAGAAGGCAGGTGTGTATTGTACAACCTTCACTGCCAACGTCTCAATGCTCAACTCTTATCCATTCACCAGATAGAGACCCAAACATTTTTACTGGTATTACATATAATCACAGACCATCGTGCTCGTCTTGTGTCACATTGGGCTGCATTTGAGACTTGTCAATGCTCGCACAGGGATTAATGGAAAGGGGAAGCTTTATCCTGTAATCCTATAATAGTTCATAATATGGCCTGGCTCGGCTGGAATTCAATGCCAGCTCTCAATGTTACAAGACAGAAAGAAGGTGAACACATACACACAGAAAAATAAATAAAAATACAGAGAGAGAGAGAGACAGAGAGACAGAGAGACAGAGAGACAGAGAGACAGAGAGACAGAGAGAGAGAGAGAGAGAGAGAGAGAGAGAGAGAGAGAGAGAGAGAGAGAGAGAGAGAGAGAGAGAGAGAGAGAGAGAGAGAGAGAGAGTTACATAGAGTTACATAGAATCACAGACCACAACAGACCTTACGGTCCACACGGGGTGATCTGATTAGAAGGTTACTGGTAGAGAATGAATATCTCCCCAGTGATAGTCGTAGGTAAGAATAGCAAAGTAGAAGGCTCTCTCCCCACCCTCCAATCCCTCCGGCCTGAGCCGTACTGGAAATAAAGTTAGGAGTCAGAACCTTGTGGAGTTGGTAAAGAGAAAACTCCACAAGGAAATTTTATAGGAAAGATAGAAAGTAGTTGAAATTTGGCTAACTTGCCACCTGTAATGGGCAAAAAATTATTCATTAGTAAACATCGAGAGTCGGGGATTAGATGCAAGGTGTTTATCAAGGCGACGTTTGAAGCTGTCTACTGTGTTACATTCTATTACGTTACGGGGAAGCCCATTCCATAAGTTGACGACTCGGTTAAAAAAGAAATTCTTGGATTCGTGTGAGTTAAAAGATTTACCTATGATTTTACAGCCATTACCTCTCGTGTAGTTTGATTGATCGATATTGAAATATTTGTTGCAGTCCATATTATCTATGCCTTTGATTATTTTGAATACCTGGATTAAGTCGCCTCTCAATCTACGTTGTGCTAATGGGAATAGATTCAATTTATTTAGCCGCTCTTCATACGTTTTGTTTCGTAGACATGGTATCATTTTAGTAACTCTACGTTGGACTCGTTCCAATTTTACTATATCTTTCTGGTAGTACGGGCACCAGGCTTGGACACAATATTCCATAAGGGGACGGACCAAGGAATTATACAAAGTGAGGATTGTATCTTTAGACTTATACTCGAATGCTCTGCCAATAAAGCCGATAGTTTTATTTGCTTTCTTAATTACTTCCGTACATTGCTGACTGGGTTTTAGGTTACTTGATATTGTGACCCCTAAGTCTGTCTCTTGATCCACGCTTTTAATTTGATTACCATTTAACGAGTAGTTTGCAGTTACGTTACGATGTCCGATATGGAGTACTTTACATTTATCTGCATTGAAGGACATTTGCCAAGTTTTCGCCCAATTCGACAATTTATCGAGATTATCTTGCATTTCTTTAGTTTGTGCGTTAGTGAGTACTGTATTTGCAATTTTAGTGTCATCGGCAAACTTCGATATTATGCATGAGAGACCTTCATCTATGTCGTTTATGTAAACTAGGAAAAGGATTGGGCCTAAAACTGACCCTTGTGGCACCCCGCTCGTAACGCCAGTCCAATTAGATGATTTACCATTTATTACCACACGTTGTTTACGGTTTCTTAGCCAGTTCTCTATCCATCTTACGGTGTCGCCTTGGATTCTGTGAGATTTTAATTTAGTTATTAAACGTTTATGGGGAACTTTGTCAAAGGCTTTTTGGAAATCTAGATAAATTATGTCTACTGCTTTACTCTTATCATATTCGTTAAAAATGTCATTTAAAAAGTCTAATAGATTCGTTAGGCAAGAGCGTTTATTGCGGAAACCGTGTTGAGTGTCTCTGAGTAAGTTATTTTCCTCTAAATGATATGTAAGTTTATCTCGTATGATTGTCTCTAACATTTTGCATACTACTGAGGTTAGGCTGATAGGGCGATAGTTACTAGGTAAAGATTTGCTGCCTTTTTTAAATATTTAAATATTAAATATTGGTGAGAGAGAGAGAGAGAGAGAGAGAGAGAGAGAGAGAGAGAGAGAGAGAGAGAGAGAGAACTTCGTAGTATATAGATAAATAAACAAAGATTGAGAGAGATATGCAGATAGAATAAGACAGAGTGAGTGTGTAAGCTGGGTTAGAGAAAGCCATGCAAGCACCAGACTGGACCACTCTCTGCTTGGCTAGGGCGTGGGGGGACGCAGGAAGCCAGTATAATATATTAAATCTAAACACAATGATTCGATAAGCACCAAACAGGATCCATGTGCACACGGCTGCCTTAGTTTGTGAGATACTGAGTTCTAGTCTTTTAGAAAAATAAGACAAAAGAGAGAGAGAGAGAGGAGAGAGAGAGAGAGAGAGAGAGAGGAGAGAGAGAGAGAGAGAGAGAGAGAGAGAGAGAGGAGAGAGAGAGAGAGAGAGAGAGAGATGAGAGAGAGAGAGAGAGAGAGAGAGAGAAATAGAGAGAGTATTTATATATTAAAGCCTATTCCAAGTCATCTATGAATCGATATGATGGAACTTTCTTTGCTTGATCTTATGATATACTGCCCCTCTTTTATTCTTAGGCGAGAGGTGTTTTTGTTTTAAGTGTGTGTGTGTGTGCGTGTGTGTGTGTGTGTGTGTGATACAAGTTACCAGCCATCCAGCCAGCGAACCAGCCAGCCAGCGAACCAGCAAGCCAGCAGCGAACCAGCCAGCCAGCTAGCCAGCCAGCCAGCGAACCAGCCAGCCAGCCAGTGAGCCAGCCAGCCAGCGAACCAGCCAGCCAGCCAGTGAGCCAGCCAGCCAAGCAGCCCTGAGGGAACGTGAGATTCATAAGTGGTGGTCTGGAGGGATGCTTATACGGCCTTTATTAAACCTGCTTGATTATTGCCTATATTGTTATATATTAGACCACATATCGGTTCCACTCAATCACACTCTCATAAATACGCATATTGACATACACCAACATACACACACACCGAGAACACACCACACACACAAAGCCGTACACAAAAAGGTACAAAAGATACACACCCCCCCCTTCTCTCACACACACACGGACTCACACACACACACGCACACACACTTATATATATATATATATATATATATATATATATATATATATATATAT
This sequence comes from Petrolisthes manimaculis, assembly GCA_034508575.1. Classification (NCBI taxonomy): domain Eukaryota; kingdom Metazoa; phylum Arthropoda; class Malacostraca; order Decapoda; family Porcellanidae; genus Petrolisthes; species Petrolisthes manimaculis. The sequence goes on along the minus strand of JAWZYT010000953.1, from coordinate 152,792 downwards.
ATATATATATATATATATATATATATATATATATATATATATATATATATATATATATATATATATATATATATATATATATATATATATATATATATATATATATATATATATATATATATATATATATATATATATATATATATATATATATATATATATATATATATATCTTTCACACAAATCAGAAAAAAAATCACATTCACACACAACACAACAAGCAGAAGAATACACTTATAATCTGCACATTGACACGCTCTTTTGTCAACCCTGAATATATAAGAAAGTGACAGATGTCTCATTTTAGCATCTGAATATGTGAAAGGCGAGGATGGGCTATGTTGATCAGAGCATTATAGGATAAGCGGCCAATCAGATGCTCTTCATGTCACTTCACGAGACTTAAACATATCCATGTGAAGTCACATAATAATTGTTAGTAGTTACAAACTTCACGGAATATGTCCATAGATGGGTGCGCCTTGGATTAAGCACGATTAAGAAGTATGCTGCCACGTCCATACAGGGAGGTCAATAATCGACTCTATACCTTTTAATTGCCTAAGCTTGCAACATGTAAATGTAGTATTTAACAATATAAATATTTTTAAAGAGAAAAAGTTAAAACAGAATATACCTACTTATTCGGCTGGATTAAAATGATCAGTGCAAGCCAGAAAATCTTTCCCATTTTCGATTACAGTGAAACATCTCCAGTGGAAATATATGCAGGAAATTCTGAGACGTGACATGTGTGACCATTGGTAATGACTTGGGACTTGTTACGGGAGCCATATAGATTAGGGTTAATTTTTACAGTGTTGAGGAGGCAAAGTGGAAAGCATTATCATAGGGCCTTTATTCCCTGGTCTCACCCCTACCACACACACAGAGGCTTAAGACGGCTGGTTATGGAGTGTGGAAAATGCGGGGCAGAGCAGACGACAGGCAGCATGACTAATGTTGGCTGTACCCATTCGTGTTGGGGCAGAGGTATGCAAAGGGGATGGAGGGAGGTGCATCGCAGAGTGGGGTAAGGGAATAGGGTAAGGAACGTGTTGAAGAAGAAGAAGAAGAAGAAGAGGAAGAAGAAATGTAGAAAGAGTGAGTGGAAGGAAGGTTTAAAGGAGAGGATAAATTCAGTAGCATCAATTAAGGTAACTAACTGTACAAAACTTTGTAATTTTACTTAAAAATCCACTGAAACATTTAGTATTGGGGAAATATAATGAAAAGGCAAGACATTTCAGAAAGAAAAAGATGATGATGAAGGGGCTATAATATCATAGTACAGTGATAGCAAACTCAGAGGCGAATAACATCCCCAGACTATTCCATGAAACAAACTACATTTAAATTTTCTTCTTCATAGTTTAGAGGCTTCGGTAGTACCTATTTATTGCATCGACTAATGGAATCTATTTGTATTAATAAATATAATAATTTTAACGTTAGTGACGATCAATATAAGCTGGATTCCATCATGAGAGGATTAGTGGAAAGCTTTTTATCTCCCCCCCCCCCTCCTCCCTGACGACCAGATCTAACCACACCCCTCCATCTGGCGTCTGACTTGAACTGATCCCATAATTCCCATCTCCTTCTAACTGGCTCATCCTGTAGACATATGTAGTTCCTGAGTATATAGTTTACTTTATTCTCTGCCTGTGCTTCCCTGACGACAGTTGTCATGGAAACTATTAGAATTAAACTTTTCCGTCTACCAAAGAGCGAATTTGATTAAGTTAGTGTTCCTTAAAGTTGATGTATAATGAACCAGAAATGTAAACAAAACGTGCAGCACTCTTATGATTAAACGTGACATTACTAGAATATCGCCCTCCAGAATGAACAAGTTGCTTTTTAAGAAATAACTAATTTATGAACTACGACCCATCCAGATATGGATAATACCAGCATCACTAAGCAATAACTTCGACCTGGATGCATGATTAGCTTAAGGGGGAAGTACAGTGTTGGTAAATCTGGAGTAAATGATTCCTCCAAACTATTCCAAGCATCTAAACACCATTATTTTTGTTAATTTGGTCCTGTTTCCTGGTATAGTTTGGAGGAATTAATGCACTCCAACATCCCTAAAGTATACTCTCCCCTTAAGTCTATTTATATTCAGCCACCCCTATAGTGAACATTAATGTTATTGATTTCGTAATTGTTTTTAGTACTTCAAGAATATACTATTTTGAGATCATATTTAAGATTACACTCTTCCATACTAGGCTATACTACTCGTATAGTAATTTGTTTTCTGGGATGTTTTATATCATTAGGGTAATCTCCCCTGATAATATCTTACTGAGAAGTGTGTTTGGTGGAATGGAGAGTACCGGTATGTAGATAAAATAATTCATAATGGCCATTCTTTTGCCCCAGCAATAAATAATTGATATACATTAGTTTAATTAATTGGTAGCAAAAATACTAATAAAATTTCACCTTACAGGTATTTATCATAAATCAAATAATAAATTCTAACAGAATGGACGCTAAGCTTAGGTAACAACTGACCAAATTTGCAATCCTTATTACCGGCTTAGGGATGAAGATGAATTGAGGTACATAAGCAGCAGTAGTTCTCAGACGCTACAAGCAGGTAGTGAATGATTCGTATGATCAATAGATTCAGCACGGAGGATAATGATTTATAAATGCACAGAGCTAAGGTTAATAGGCTAATTATCAATTTTAACAACGAACAAACGAGATACAAATTAATATACTTTGGGTCCGATAAGAGTCCGGTTAGGACAGGATCATCGTCTGTTTGGGCATAATAAGGACTGCAGTGGAAGTAGTTAGAGTGGATAGGAGTAATGAATGTGATGTGGTGAAGGTGATTGTGTGGTGAAGGTAGCAATGATTGATGCTTAAGTGGTGAGGGTGGCTGTGTAGTGAGGGTGGCTATGAGTGATGCATGTGTGGTGAGGGTAGCTATGAGTGATGCATGTGTAGCTTAATGAATGTGAGTTGAGGGTGGCCATTCAATTCAAGCTTAGAAACATATATTTGGCTGAATAAGGTTGATTTCCCAACATCTTCGTGTATATCTTTTCTTGACATCTGCACTAGGAAACCCCACTGTGATAAAGTGAAATACTGACCTACGGTGATTATGGGCAGATTTTTTGTCTTGGCTGGAGTGTACCTTATGGGAGTACTGATGTCGTGAAGATGACTATTTATATAGTATAACCAGTTTTTATAGATTATGAACAAAAAAATTAATCAATACACTCTCCCTCCTCAGATGTTAATGATCTTTGTATTAAGCCACTGAAAAGACGAAGTTGAAGGTTATGAAATTATGACATATATACACACAAATTAAGGAAGCACTCACTATTATACAGGAGAGCTATGTATTCCTTCAACCCTTGCCCCTTTCTTAACACCAACCAGACACTATATGGCTACAGTGAAGTGAAAGCTCTGGACAATGGCTTCACGGTGAATCAGAACAAACTGGCTCTATTAACTATGTATCCATATTGGGAGACAGAAGCTGCTACTGCCAGACAACGTTTTATGGACCTGCATAGTGTGTTGGCAGGTATACAGTACATAGATTGAACAAATTCTCTACCATCACCTGCTATTCCTGCCTTGCCTTCCAATATCCAGCGTCTCAATACTATTAATAGGCCTACTCAGAAATATTTAAGACGCTCATAATGACGAATTCAGACACAAGATGTTTTATCGAATATTTTTTCTGATTCTTTCTGAGGCTGGCCTGATGTATATAATAAAAGACAATCATCATCCAAAAAAGTACATCCTCACTGCTTGAATGTTGAGTTGCGAGGGAGACTCAAGAAACCTGTACCATTCGTCAGTTTCATGACCAGTACCTCTGCAGGCAGCATATAATTAATGGCATACATGAGAAACGCAGGTGTCATTTCACTTGAGTTATGAATGAACGTACAAATACGTTCTAATTCCTTAACATTTCTTGGTACATCTGGTATCCTAATTAACTGTACTGTAGTAAACAACTCTGAATGAAGACTTGGTGCTGGGATACTCATACTCTTCTCGAATTGTAATCCAAATGTGTCTTCTTCATTTGAGGGTTTGTTACCCGCCCATGCATTTATAAAATTAGTGTCAGGAATGTCAGATATTCCCAAAAGTTCGCAAAGAATAATACTAGCAAATGTCCGCCTTGATGTCAATGACGGTACTTGGCTTCTACCTGTTGTTGGTTACACTACAAGGGATACTCTTCATCAACTAACTGCGAGTGAATCTTATAATACTTATTCTGTAGATATTTGGACTAATTTTTAAAGGGAAAATATTTTCTTACGTACTTGAACGTAATTTCTTTGAGGGGTGGAGGGAGAAACTTGAACATTATGAAGAAACACGTCTTCTTTTACATATGGCTGGTGTCATCGCTAGTCCGTGCTATTGTTGTCATCTTCATTAGTTTACGAGTAAGGTGCGAACTATCAATTTATACAAGACCAAGTTTAGTCCCGGGAGGCTGTCACTATCCAGACAAGGTTAGGCCAGGGCAGACTAGATTAAATTAATGATTTTTGTGGCATTTATGTGGGATGGAGCTCTTTACATAATTTAGATACATCTAGTTTAACTAATTTTAATGGAATGCTTGCACACTTACATAAATGTGACTATGTTTATATAATTGGATGTGCAGCCTCATTTTCAGGACCCAATGTACACAGTACTTCAGACTGCAACAGTACAAATGAGGTTTCAGTGATGAATCATGAGAAGTAATCAACTTGGTGAGCTGCGCCATTAGTTCACGCACCATTTCTCTGATATTTAAGTCATATAATGCAGATAAGGCCATTAGAAGCAGTGTGGCAGAAGAATCAAACTGGTGAAACGGTTCTTATGTCATTTATACACTGAAACGTTATATCCGTTAATCCTGTTTCAAGTGGTGATCTTGAGAATAAGAGTGGTATATGAACCATTGTGAGCGTTTGCTTGATACACCTGTCTTCTCCCAAAGGCTTCATAATGACCTTTACAATGACATGTTTCTCTTGGACTGTTGGATGGACCCTGTTTGAATCTATATTAATATATTCCTACGGGGGATACAGCAAAAAACTACTAATTGGCTTCTGAGATGGTGTTCTGATAATGGCAGTAAGCTAAGATCAGTATTTCAACACTTCATTAAACGATATCTTACGGCGGAAAGGAATCAGTCACACCATGTTGGTCTATTTGTTAAGCTAAACGTGGAAGCTGCTCCCTGTTGGATAAATTAATTGCATGTGGTTGGAATGTGAATTTCCATTGAGATTGAAGACTACTTTCTTGATTTTGTCATGGAATATTATCATAAAGAAATAATTGTCATTCTTGTTTTTGCGAGACGCTTCATTATATAAAAGGCAGCCGTATTTTGTGCAAGGGTACCGTATTTGTTCATCTATTTCGTTCTGTCATATAATACTTGAGTTTCCTGTGAAGGTGGCTGTTGTTTTAGGTGAATTCCAGAAAACTATTCCAGGAAACCGATCACTTCAAGGATACCATAATGTCCCTCCCTACACTTCAAGGATACCAGATACCATAATACTATAGTATATTTACGAGCGATGGTCAGAGCAATAGTTCGGTTAATACCAAAGGAAACCAAGATATATCAGGAGGTTGGATACTGGCCAGAGTGATCACGTACTCCCTTAATTAATGTTTGAGGATATGGAGTGTTCAGCAAGTGTAGAGGCTAATTACCTCTGGGTTAAAGACCCTGTGAGGGTATATATTATAAAAGAATAATTGTTACGATGTGCATACACGACGATGGCTTTACAAATGCTGATGGGAGAGAGTGGTGGGGAGGTTTGTAAGTGTTAGTACTCCTGATAATCCAACTATGTACTAGAGGTATGTACAGTTGGTCACAGGAATTCTTACACAGGCTGTATGGAAAGAGAGGTCATTATTCTGGAAGTATTGCAATGAACGATCTACCAAATGACTCTGTGACTCCAAAACAACAAAGCTAATAATAAATGTTTATATTGCAGTTAGGTAGTCTTACATTATCTGTATGTTGTAAACCCTACAAAATAAGAGTGTGTATACAACAGTCATCCTAGTGTTCGTTTTCCCATCTATCAGACCTCAGAGTAAAGACAGTTATCTGAACTCAATTATCTGACACAGTAAGCTACATTTCATCTATAATGTCTGCTGCGCTACAAATTATTAGAATGTCAATATGTTCAAAGTGTTATTATCTCCAGATATGAAAAATATTCTCTTCTCTCTCCTGTGTCTGTGTGTGTGTGTTCACTATGCATATGTGTGTGTTCAGTGTGTGTGTGTTCAGTGTGTGTGTATGTGTGTATGTGTGTGTGTGTGTGTGTGTATGTGTGTGTGTATGTGTGTGTGTATGTGTGTATGTATGTGTGTGTGTGTATGTGTATGTGTGTATGTATGTGTATATATATATATATATATATATATATATATATATATATATATATATATATATATATATATATATATATATATATATATATATATATATAAGGGCTCTGCAGGGAGTGTGGCGCCGGGGTAACGCTTCAACACCACACCCCACCCAACACCATAATAAACTGAACTGGAACTTAGTAATGCTTGTCAGCCCACATTAAAATTACACACACACACACACACACACACACACACACATATGCATAGTGAACACACACACACAGACACAGGAGAGAGAAGAGTATATTTTTCATATCTGGAGATAATAACACTTTGAACATATTGACATTCTATTACAGGCAGTGAATATAGATTAAACTCAGAGAACTCTATGCTTCTTCTCGGGTTACATACCAGTATATATATATATATATATATATATATATATATATATATATATACAGAGAGAGAGAGAGAGAGAGAGAGAGAGAGAGAGAGAGAGAGAGAGAGAGAGAGAGAGAGAGAGAGAGAGAGAGAGAGAGAGAGGAACTGGAGCGTTGAAGTGGACTGTTGGGAAAAAGATCAGGGGAGAGAGAATTGGAGCACGAGGAGGAGGAGGAAGAGGAGGAGAAAAAAAGGTGACGATAACACAAAGAAGCAAGGCGAGGTAAGGAAGGCAAAATAGGCGAGTCAGTGAGGACGGGGCGAGGCGCACAGGGCCGCTTATCTTGATGCCAACCTAGATCACGATTCCAGCACACAAAAACAGAGCAAAAGCCCAGCCTGGCATTGTCTTTATCTCAGAGGGAAAATATAAGCACAATGTCCCTCTTAATCCTCACACATTACCGAGCATTAAACCCTTTGCGAGGTGAGCCACAAAAACTCTGCGTCCCTCTCACTCACTGGCTGGCTGGCTGGGTTGGCTGGGTTGGCTGGGTTGGCGGTCGGGCTCAGGAACCCCACCCAGCCCGACCTGTATTATTGGCAAGTGTCTGATGGTGCGGGGAATTGGTCGTTTATCGAGGATACTGCATACATGTTTAGCTTTTGGTAGGCCATGCAGGGGAAAATGGTTTGGTTATATTTAGGTTAGGTTAGAGGAAGTTATATTTTGGAAACACAAGATTATTTTAGTCAGTGTCAATACCGTGAAATAGAAACACGTATTGTTTTCTACCCCTGTATCCTGGGAAAAAAATCGAAATAATGGGCGTTGCACTGGCCGCGTGTGTGTGTGATTACAGAGGCGCCCTGATAATATCCCAACACGCGCGCGCAGCTCCGCTAATCTCAACAACACACTACCTGAGCACAAATTGTAATAAAGTGGATGATGATACGAGAGCCGAGTGAGAGGAGCGACTGCAGTCCCACACGCGAGCCTCCGTCCCCACCCTTACCACGCCCTCCACCTACACCTCCTCCACCTCCACCTCCTCCACCTTCACCTCCTCCACCATCTTGGCCACCACAATTACACTCCGGCTACGTTCATATACACAGTTACACACCCACCCACACAACTATTTATATCCACACACAAAGGCATACACGAATATACACACTAGTAGACACACTTAATTACCTCATTATACACGCACACTTATATTCAAGCCCATATTCTTTGACACACACACACACATAGTCTATGCCCTACTCTGGCACATTCACCCCTCGAGCTTCCCTACTCACTGATCCTCCCGTGTTGGAATTGTTACCTGAAACTCCTATAAGAGTTCTTTTTCGTGACCAGGAGGTGGCCTTGTGTCCTTGTAGTTCTCCGGGCCACTGTCACACAATTTCCTACGATCATCAGTGAATGCTATGAAAGAGGGTACCACAATCGGTTTGGTTGAAGTTAAGGGTATGGATTTTTTCTAAGTTTCCTAGAAAATAGTTTAACTCTCTGATACCCTATCAAAGGACACGTTTCCTTACCTTGCTTGGTGGGGAACGAAAACTCCAGTTCCCCCACAAGAGATTACCCACTCATGTCATTATGATAATTGTTGAAGATACTTGTTCGTGTCTGAAAGATAATGTCCTTTATGATATGCAGTATCATAAGGTATATACCGAGAACCTACACGTATCAAGGACCTATATAACACAACCACCAATTTTTTAAATTTATATATCCTGTCTTAAAAAAAAATCATTTTTCATTGTTTCAATTGGATCATTCATATATATTTTTATTAACTCTGTTTCAAAACTTGTAAAGATGAAGACAGTGGGAAAAAGGAAAGTAATTAACTATTTCAGTCATAAGGTTCAGCTGAAGCATCAGTTTATATTATCAGTAACATTGGTCCACTATATTCTAAGTAGTCATGAATACAAGAAGACAGACAAGCAAATTGACAGCTACCAACATTGTGTCCCTGGAATTTGAACAGATAACGATAGAAAAAAGAAAATATTCAGTTATCATAATTCAAACAGTGTCCTGAAATTATAATGTAACCAAACCATAGTGTTCCTATCTTTGTGGACACGGCTTTGGACGATGCGTCATGCTTGCAGAACCGTCTTCCTACATGCTTTCCTTCTATGTAACCTCGTGCTCACTTTCCCATCTAGCCTGAGTGGCCACCTGCCAGGCTGTCTGCCAACCCGGCGTGCCATTACCGAGCCAGCAAAGAGCCAGGGTGTCAGCATGGTGGTAATCAGTGTCGGGGCGTGTGTACAGCTGGGGCAGGCATAGAGGTGAAGTCCGGCATAGGGGACGAGAGGGTGCCTTATCTGGAGCCCTGGCCAACAGCAGATGGAAGGAGGGGAAGGAGGGGATGAGATGAGGCAGTAAGAGACAGTTGTGCGAAAAAGTGAAGGACAAGAAGTAATGCACAATTCAGACATAGAGGCACAGACATACAGACAGAAACACATAGCTACAATCAATAGAGAAAGTGGGCAGCGAGAGACCAACGAGAGCTGGAACAGTCAAGAAGAGACACTAAGGAATGATGTACAGAGTGTACTATAAAGTTTCCAGGAAACGCACTTTGTTTATTTCAATAGTATTTCCTTTAACCTAGAAATATCTGTATTTAATTTCTCTATTCACTATCTTTGTTTACATTTATTTCAGTTGGATACTTCTTGGAAATTGTCACGACTTTTTCTACGAATTTGTTTTAGTTACAGCTTAGCATCACCTAGTAACATTGAAATACCATTGGGATGCAATAATAATAATAATTATTATTATTATTATTTTTCTTTCTCTTTTTTTGAGAGAGAGAGAGAGAGAGAGAATGTTGGCAAGTTGGAATTTCCACTAAGATAACGAAAAAGACACCCCACTTCCAACCACCCACCCCCACCTCCCAAAAAAAATACGGGTACAAACAGAAAAAGAAATAAAAGAAGGGATGGCTGATGGTGTGGGAGGCTCTGGTGGTCACGACGAGGCGGGAGGGGGTAAGGGGGAGGGGGAGTGGAAAAGGGGAGGGGCAGTGGTACGGGGAGGGGGAAGGGAAGAGAGACGGCTGGGAGGAGAGAGGGGAGGGAGGGAGGAAAGAGGGGTGGGAAGGGGGAGATTGGGGAGTGAGGGAGGAAAGAGGGAAAGAAGAAATGGAGGCAGGTAAGGAAAGATTAGATTAAGGAAAGAAAATGAAGAAGATAAGGATAGGAGATGGTAAGGAGAAACTAGAGGGAGGGAGAGATATTAACAAGGAAAGACTATAGACTCTATAGTCTTTCCTCGTCAATATAGCTGTAGTATCATCTCCCTACTATAGAGGGAGAAAGATTAGACTATACTGGAAGGTAGAAGGAGAGAATACAAAGTAGGTGGTCGGGAGTAGGGAGTGGAGATGGACACAGATAGTAGTGATGGTGACTCTGATAGTACTACTAGCCACTGTCCCAACACACACACTAGAAGCCTTTTATTAACATTGCATTTTCTATACTGTATAATCCGAGAAAGTATTTTATATATATATATATATATATTATTGTGTGTGTGTGTGTGTGTGTGTGTGTGTGTGTGTGTGTGTGTGTGTGTGTGTTTCTCCCAAACGGCTGCACTTGGCCAGCTGCAAATTGGGTATCATATGCAACTTTTCTCATGGAATCTGGTGGTGTACAGTTACAAAGTCGTCATCTACAAGGAAAATCCATGATACTTTTCGTTTTGATATAAGCTCTCCTTACACTTGAACCGGTTATCTGTCAAACTCAACTGATATCACAATACAAGTTCGTTGGCGGAGAATACATTGGGACCCAAAGAGGAATACTGACCTGCGAAGCGACCGATAATACTGTACTGAAAATGGCATCACAACTCTTGAAGGTCATGTTATGTTCCGTCTCATTTCACACACATCACGACTTGTGAACTCGTACACAGTTGCAAAGACAGGTGCATTATTAGAATATCTCAAGTTATCCAGCTGTAGTGGCACAGCAGTAATAAGCAGCTAGGATGGTTTATAGTGTTTGGTGGTCAAATGAAAATCTAATAAGACTTTTTATAGTGGTATACACACAGTAACTACTTTTCCACTTCCCCAGCATACCAGAGTTAACAATAACCTCCCATAAAATGATGGCTTCCAACTGAGACAGCAAAAGGAGGAATAAATACAATAATAATAATAAACAAGGATAGCACAAATACTGAACAAAATTGCAATAGTAGAAGGTGAATAGGAGCAATGATGGAAAGCTGATGAGTCCAGTAAGTGCCCCCAAAGCTGACATAATGTGGAATAGTAGATAGTGTGGCCAGGTGATGCTGTGGAATAGTAATTAGTGTGGCCAGGTGATGCTGTGGCCTGGTCATAGAGTGTGTGACCAGTTGAGAAATAGTATGGTTAAGTGACTGTGTGACCAGGTAGTAAATAATGTGACCAGGTGACAGCGTGACTAAATTATTTATAATGTGGCAAGGTAATAAATAGTATAGCCAGGTGATAGGGTGCCCAGGTAAAAAGCAGCCTGGCCTAATGACAGTGAGGCCGGACGACTGACGACAAAGAAGAGACCCGTGTTGCAGTGATGTCCTGGGCAGCGGGGACACGAAGGTAGTTAATAGAGGTGACAGAGTGGACAGACAAGTGAGAGTAGACAGGTGACAGAGTGGACACAGCAGTCACTCACCCACACCCTCGACTGGTGCACGTCACTCAAACATCCACTCACAGGAAGCCACGGGAACCCCTTTTTATGAAATGACGCAGGAATTTCAAAAGCCGGGAAACAAAAAAGAACCACCAGCAAAAATTCGCCCGAGTAAAAAACGGAAACATTGTAAGGAGGAAGTGAGAAGAGTGTCTGATGGGAAAATGTGTGGGGCTGGTCGTGAGATACGTCCAATTCGTGAGGCAATGAAGGGAGTCGACATGTACAGTCATCAGTGAAGGTCCTGCATCAGATCATTGTATGAAATTTTAAGACATTTTCAGTGAATCTTACGAATCAAACTTATAGAAACCAACAACTATAGTTTTCGAGGTCAAAGATGCTACGAAACTATTTCAATTATCTGGACAGTTTAATTAGTTATGGACATAAATTCTGATACACACACACACAAACACAAACACACACACACACACACACACACACACACACACACACACACACACACACACACACACACACACACACACACATTCAAGGTTAACTCTGATTCCCATAATTATTGTCAGGTACTGTTGTCACTCTATTGCTATGATTAGTGTGTAGCTGCTTGGTACACAATGAGCGGGCGATTACCTCTTTACAGATTGAAGAGCTACTAATTCCACCACGCTATGTCAGGAAATAAACTACAGTAGTACTTTAGTTTATTTGTAGAGGTTCCAATTTTTAATATAGTTTGTAGGAATAGGTAACCCTTGTTATTATTATTTTTGGTGGGGTAAATTAGTGAAAAGTGAAGGGCAATAATAATAATAGTAATAATAGTAATAATAGTAGTAATAGTAATAATAATGATAATATGATAATAATGATAATAATGATAATAATGATACTACTACTACTACTACTACTACTACTACTACTACTAATAATAATAATAATAATAATAATAATAATAATAATGATAATAATGATAATAATAATAATAACAATAATAATAATAACAATAATAACAATAATAACAATAATAGCAATAATAATAATAATAATAATAATAATAATAATAATAATAATAATAATAATAATAATAATAATAATAATAATAATAATAATAATAATAATAATAATAATAATAATCATAATAATGTAATAACAATAACAATAATAATAATAATAATAATAATAATAATAGCGTATGTAAATGACAAGAAAAATATAGAGTGGCACATGATAGAGACAAAGTAAATGGTGATCTATGTTCCACTATAGGACTACAATAAGCCAAACAAACCTCTTTGCTTTGTTAGTTCCTCGCTTTGATACTTAATACAAAATAACTCAATTGAGATTAACCGTGATACGAAGAAAAAAAGATTGAAAAAAGTATCAGTCTCAGTCAGTTTCTCTCTCTCTCTCTCTCTCTCTCTCTCTCTCTCTCTCTGCCTCTCTCTCTCTCTGATCGTAGTTTTACAGGCATTTTGATTCTTTTGAAGTCACACTAAAAGATCCTTCTGACGTCACACTCAAGACCCTCATAATGACGTCACATTTAGTATATCCACCTGACGTCACACTTAGACCCTCCTGATGTCACATAGTATTAAGTTCTACTGACGTCACCCTTCGTATCTCCTCCTGACGTCACACATTTTTTAAGCCCTATTGACGTCACACTTAGACCCTCCAGACGTCACACTACATAGACCCTCGTGACATCACACTACATAGCCCCTCGTGACGTCACACCCAGGACTAGCCAAGACGTCACACCAAGGGACCAAAAGACTATTGTTTACTGGACTAACACTATAAATTCCCACCATGTTGACTTTACCCATCAGAGTCTGAGGAGCCTAATGGTCCCTCGCAGACCGTGAGAGAGAGAGAGAGAGAGAGAGAGAGAGAGAGAGAGAGAGAGAGAGAGAGAGAGATGAGAGAGAGAGAGAGAGAGAGAGAGAGAGAGAGAGAGAGAGAGAGAGAGAGAGAGAGAGAGAGAGAGAGAGAGAGAGAGAGAGAGAGAGAGAGAGAGAGAGTGAGAGACAGAGAAAGAGAGCAAAGAGCAGAACAATAAATATTAGTGAAAATATTTTGCGCCAATAAAAATTTAACATAATTTATCCTGCGACTCCCATTGAGGTCCCGTGAGAACACCAACCAGCCTCTCTTTACACTCCCAGAGGTCCTGAAGCAATTAACAAGCAGATGGTACAGTTGGACACATGAAGGGGGTGGTACAGCCCAGGTAAAAGATACTTGTCCCATTTCAGTAACCAGTGTCTATTATCAGGTACTTGCTTTTTATTACCATCCTCAATACTGACTTATGCCCCTAATGTCTCCTATTTGGCACTAAGGAACTTGATATTGGGAGAAATTGACCATCTTTCACTTGGGCTGTACCACCCATTCATGTGTCCAACTGTACGTACGATGCGTCACTTCATATAATTTGTGGAGATTCATAAGTTCTCTGATTGGGGTCATTAATTACAATCTTTCAGCTTATATTTGACAAATGAACTTGCGTAAATTTTACAGCTCATCAATTTATCATGTAACATAAATAAAGAAAAGCTGATGGCGAAAACCTTAAATAATTTTGAATTCGAAGATGGCCTTGTCCTGCTTAGTAATTCCTGAGATGATTTACTACAGGTCTTCATGAAACTGCACGGAAAGAGTCCGGATGTGGTACAACTTAAATATATAAAATGAGTATCTAAAATTCTCCTCATCGACCAGACACTAAATGAGAAAATCTCAGATGAGGATTAAGCACACTGTACTGTACACTACTGTACACCTGCAGTATCTATGACAATGACTTTATTAGTGTGAGGTCAGTCAAGTTCACGAGAAAGAAATATAACAAAAGAACAGGTAAATAATTAAATTTCACCAGTTGCAGCCTGCCCCTCTCTCAGAAGAAAAGCTCTATGATATAAAAGATATGAAAATTGGGAAACTGTCCGTATTGAATAATTTTAACGTTCGAATACTTCAGCACGTTGCGTGTTACCCAGTCTCATATACACTTGCTACCTTCTACTTGTTTTACTCTTTCAATTTTCATTAGTGTCAGTAGTGTTTGGACACGAAAGGATCCTTGAGTCTGTCTTCTCTCCACACAAATGACCAGAATACGAAATGTATGCACAGGGATGAGAAGCAAATTAAAATGGAAAACTTATTTCTACACTTCAACAAAACATTTTTTTAATTACCCAACAGAGTAACGAGTAAAATGAGGGAATGTTATCTAGTCCCACTGTGAACCTAAATATTCCTAATTAAGAGAGAGGTTCTATATGCTAATGCTGAATAGAGAGGCAAAATATTTTGTCTCAGTCAAAGGAGTATGAATATCAGGAGGTGCAAACTATGCTTTGCAAAACAGAGATATCGAAGATTAATGAAAAGTGTACGTGGAAATTAGTAATAAAAAATTATCATTGCACATGGAGAATATTAAAGTATTGAAGGCCAGTGTGAAAACCTACATAATGACAGTGTGTGTGTGTGTGTGTGTGTGTGTGTGTGTGTGTGTGTTGCATTAAAATTTGCATTGTATAAAACTGAGGTACGAAGTGAAGAAAATGGCATTTTTAGTGGAAACATAGAGACCAAGAGAGGAAGGGAAGGGGATAGGAGTGGAGAGTAGGAGAAGGGAGGGAGAAGCTTTGTATGATGATCTCAGTACATGTAAATTAACCATGCAGTGACCGGAGTGGCGACCTTTCTCCAGACTTCATTAGTGAATTGCCTAAACTCAACGGGAAAAAATTATGCCGTGGTATTGTAACTGAGTTGGTGCCGGAGAGTTGAAGGCTTTTCATCCCACCAAACTGCATCAAGAAACACGACGCTTCATTATGACCTGTGTTGTTTGTTTTTTGACCTAGTTTGGTGCAATTAGGAACCTCGAATTTGCCGACTTAGCCTATATCCGAAATCACAGAATGCTTACGAGTAACATTGCAAGTAAATAGGGACGTATTGGCCTTTCAAAACAAGCAGGGGAAAATGCGAGTTTAAAAATATATAATGGTTCAACTTCTTGTGGTGTCGAACCAAGGGCGCTGCATTGTGAAAGCGATATCTTAAGTCATTTTTTTTTTCACAGCATAATCATCAGTATATCTAAATGAGGGCGTCCAACTAAGATGATATTATTGACCATTTGCAAGGCGGATTATTCTACCGCCTAACAATCTTTTTTTTCACTGTCAACATACAGCTCAAAAATAACAGCAAAGACAGTAATTGATTCCACTCACCAGTGAAGATAACATGCCTTTCATTCCTCGACAAGGGAAACCCTGTCTTATTACTTTTCCATTAAAAATAAAAAAATGTAAAATATTCGTATTTTGAAAAGAGTCCAACCAACCAACCAACCAACGGAGATGATATTCCTGACCACTCGACAAAGAGAGAGAGAGCTTATTAAGAGGCTCATTAGAGGAATGGATAGTGAGGCAGGGCGAGGAGTGCGTGTGTGTGTGTGTGCGTGTGTGTTCATGTATGTGTGTGTGTGTGTGTGTGTGTGTGTGTGTGTGTGTGTGTGTGTGTGTGTGTTGACCAGCAAGCCTAGAGCCGCACCCCTGCTCTCCTCACCTGGTATCTCGACACCTTTCTCATTATTCCCTCACTTCCTTCACAGCCACATTCCCACTGAGGCTGGAGGGAGGGATTGGGTATGTAGGTAGGTAAGGAAAGGGAGGGAGAGAGGAAATGGAGAGGTTAACTATAATAGGAGAAGGAAAGGGAGAGAGGGAAGGAGGAGGAAAGGGAGAAAGGGAAGGAGGAAAGGGAGAGAGGGATAAGGAGGTGGGGATGAGTGAGAAAGGTGAGTGTGATATCGAGACTCAGCGCAACCACCTGGGATAAATATAGGCTGGTGAGAAATACACTAAAAATGGGATAATGTCATAGAAGAGGGAGATATGCATAGAAATGGAAAAGATGCACTAATAAGGGGAATGAGAGGGAGATAAGGCACGAAGAGCGTTGATACAAAGTTTTTTTTTTTTTTTTTTTATACTATAGTGGCATTATATTTTCGTTTTCAATTTTAGTACTCTTTCTTCATTACATAAGAGTAATAGGTTTATGATGTGTTCAGGTTGTAGAAGAGTTACTATCAATCATGATCGTCATTTAGGATTCATCTCAGTTGCCCTCTAGATTGATCACAACAGATGACTTTCTCAAATAAGGAAGGTGACGTGAGTTTCAGGGGAGTAGAGTGATGTTCCCAGGCCCTGTGGCGTCCCTTGTAACTTGGGTGTAACAAAAAGGTGAGTCTGCATGGTGGCTCACCTCATTACCGTGGCCAGGGAGACAAAAGGTGAGGGAGGGGAAGAAAGGCCGTATCGTGGGGGTTCTATGGTAGACAAGGATCCCACGGTGGTCACCCAATGCCTCCTATTTTATTTTAGGGGGTCGTCTATTGTATTCGAACTGGAGAGTAACTGATTCCTCCATATTATGCCCGGAAAATGTCTAGTGCCTCAGTAAACGAGTAGGTTAAGGAATTTTGTAGTACAGTTTGGAGGAATCAGACAATCTCACAATTCACCCCTGAATCCATGCCTTATACCCCATTATTCATATTGTCTTGGTCCTTACTCTAAGCATCTAACACCTCGTCCCTCACACTTCATACTTCTAGCACCATGATATACTAACATGGTCTTCCCTCGTGCACTCATCAATAGTAATCCTCCCTCTCATCCCACATTACGGGACTCTGTATACAGTCTGTAAATTCGAAGTTGCTGAATCCTCCAAACTACAGTATATCAGAAGCGTACGGCTGAGGCTATACTCAGGAAAAGTGTTTATTGGTGAACTGTGAATGAATTACTAGTATCCAAATCTCCGACAGCAGTAAGACTTGCGAATCTTTTCAACTGTATCATTGGCTCTGCACTCCTCATGGCAGGTTATCCTGTTCCACTCCTCCAGATAAAATCACAACTCCATTGCCCAACTACACACAAATCTCCAACTCTCCAACATTCTCTACTTCACTGGGGCAAAGGGATTAAAGAAACTAGAAATCGTGATAGTACACCCCTCCACCGGTCCAGCTGCCAAATGCCCGGATGCTGCGGATGGACGAGGTGTGACAATCCCTTCACCACGGAACACCGGCGTGACATTACCTACCCACGGAGACCTTACTCACTCTCACACAACCAACATTGTACTGTAGACCTTAGCAGCAGGGGTGGAGGCTTGGTACAGGCAAACTATGGTTGAGTAGAGGTAGAGATGAAATTATAACTGAGATGAATTATAGGATGAGATGATGTTATAATTGAGATGAATTATTATAGGATGAGATGAGTAATTGTATAGTTGCATATACAGTAAGTTGAGAAGCAGCTGTGGGAGATAACCTACGCAGAGTGAAGAGAAAGTCTACTGTAGAGAGGGTGGATGGATATTACAGGCAATTTGGAAGTCGGTTGGAATGAGTTTGTACTCGTGTGAAAACAGATTAAATATTATGTTTCAAATTCTAGATTGTCCCATCGTTTGGCTTACCTCAGGTTCTCACTTTATTTTTTCTTTTAATGTTTTCTACCTTCTAAACACTCTTCTATTCCCACCTTTCTCATTAGCATCTTTATTTTCCTCGTACCATGTCCTCCTTTTGGTATTCCCTCTTCCCCATTTACACTCTTCAGCCATTAGCCACTCTTGTCGTATGCTTTCCTCACTTCTCTTTTTCATCTATATACCATTTTCCTTTGCCACCACTCGTATTCTTTCCCTATAGCCTACAGCCCGCTTCTTCGTTTAATAGCATCCCACACTTCGACTCCTCATTGCTAGTCAAACGATGCCTCCCAGCCAATCCTCACTACCACAACTAACACTCCCTTCCTCACTATCTTCTCCATTCCCACTCCAGCACACGGTTACCTTCCCACTTAGCCCCTCCCTCTTGGATCCCAAAGCATTGATCGTAAAAATACAAATGCTAATAAGGAGTTCACAAGTACCAGACCAATCCTAAAAAAATAGTATTATATATGTGTAATTTGCACAGTGTTGCTTGTGTTTTTTACATTATATGAAGGGAAAAATTCAATTAAATATGCGAGCTCACGCACACTGTACATAAACACACACAGAACAAGAGGCTTACATTTAATATGCCTAGAAAAACACGACCAAGACAAACATACATACACACACACACATGCATACACAAACATCTCTTCACCTTGCTCGCCAGCCTTGCACCCTCACCCACACCCACATCTACATTCTCATCTACACCCGCGCCTACGCCCACACCTACACCCACCCACACTGAGATACACGATACACACACATGCCTGCACACAAATTAGAATTTAACATACACCGGTACACAAATACTCACCAATCCATCCACCCATATTCATTACTATAGACGTTTGAATGAACATAATGCATATATACTTACATACATGCATGGAATACATAATACATAGCTCTCAACATACACTCCTATGCATAAAAGTAAACACTCACTATGAAACAACACACCTTGTATATCATGATCACACACACACACACACACACACACACACACACACCATTATATAAGTACACAATGGGAGAAAAAAATGCCATAACTTTTCCATTTGAGATATTAAGGTGAGCCGGCGACCAGATGATTACCTTTTGGTCAGTGTCAGCACAAACCTCAGTGCTGACGTGGGGAGAAGGAGGAAGAGAGGGAAGGAAGGAGGGAGAGAAAGGGAGAGGGAAGGAAGGAGGGTAAATGAAAGGAAGGGAGGGAGAGAGGGGGAGGAAAGAAAGGAGAGAGGGGGAGGAAATAAGGGAGAGAGGGGGATGAAAGGAGGGAGAGAGGGGGAGGAAAGGAGGGAGAGAGGGGAAGAGGAATGGAGAGAGGGAAGGAAGGAAAAAAAGATGAAAATAAGAGAAAGAGATGGATGAAAGGAGAATGAGATAGAGGGAGGAAAGACAGAGAGGGAAGGGAAGAGGGAAAAGAAAGGGAATGAGGGAGGGAGAAACAGATGGACATAAGGAGAAAGAAATGAAGAAAGTGAGAAGGAGATGGATAAAAGGAGGAAGTATGAAAGGAAGAGAGGAAAAGAAAGGTATTGAATAGATGTATATGAAATTAAAAGAAACAATTAGAATATAATGTAATAGAGGAAGTATATAAAGAATAAAGAGGAGATGGAAATGACGAGGAATATATAAAAGAAGTAAATAGAAGACAGAGTAAATAGAGGAAGAGAGGGAGAAGGAGATGAAGAGGAAAGAAAAGTAGAAGAGAGGAAGAAAACAACAGAATGAGAGGATACCACGCGTGGGAGCAAAGAAGAAAAATATGTCTACTACCTGTGTGTGTGTGTGTGTGTGCATGCGTGTGTGTGTGTGCGTGCTTGACAAAGGGAGGGAGATAGATAGATAGATAGATAGATAGATAGATAGATAGATAGAGAGAGAGAGAGAGAGAAAGACAAAAATAAAGAAAAAGTAGTAGAGAGAAAGAATAAAATACAGAGAAAGAATAAGAGAATAGACTAGAGAGAGAATTTTATCAAGCACATCATTATTATTATATCCTGTGAGTGTTTTTGCAAGCTCGTGTGATGTGCAGTAGGTCACTCATGCAAGCACGTCCATCATCCCAGGCCCAGGAACCAGTCGCTTGTGTGTGTGTGTGTGTGTGTGTGTGTGTGTGTGTGTGTGTGTGTGGTGTAAGGCTTATACCTCCTCTCAGCTTATTTCCTAGCGACCTTAAGGACAGTGTGCAATAGTGTCAAAATCACCACGACCATTTGATATGTATACTGGATAATGTTGTTGCATATTCTTGAAGTTGTAACTACTGGAGTAACTTCTGTGGTGGGGTAGAATAAGACCTGAGAAATTACTGGCAGTGAGGTGGGCAAGTATATACTGTATAATATATATGTAAGAAGGAAGGGAGGGTGAAAATGAATGAGTGAAGGACGAAAAGGGGGAGAAAAACGAGAAGGAAAGACAGGATTTGAGGACAGGTAGGGATAGCAAGTGGATATGGGAGTAGATGAATAACTAAATCTTTTAAGAATAGGTGTGGGCTGGAAATATAATAGATGATGTAATGAAAAAAAAAAAGGAATGGAGAGGTTAAAGGAAATATGGCCGAGGGAGAGGAGATAGAAGAGTAGAACAAGACTGAAGGGACAAGACAAAGAAGGAGAATGAAAGAAATTAAATAAATGGAGTGAGACGAAACCTTGTAAAACAAAATTATACTCTAATAGTCGTAAAATGAAGCAGTAATTAACTCTCATGTCAGTCTCCACAATATATCGGTCTGCTGCATGTTCAGTGTCTAAAAAAGTATTCACTCTTGGCTGTAGACAGTTGTGAAATTATAAGCTGTGGATCAATCATGTGGTTTCGACAAGGTTGGCAAGTATGCAGCGACATCCAAGTTCGCTAATAATTATTTTTTAGTTGTATTTAAGCAGTGTGTGCCAGCTTATCGCAATGTGATAAGAATATCCCTTATTCATATATAACAACACACAGAAGATGTAATTACTGGAAGTATAATCTTAAACAGCATGACAGCGTAGTGTTAGTGTTATGGGTTATCTTGACATGCCTATGTTCATTGCATCAGATTTTATCACATTGGTGTGGTATTCATCGTATATATAATCTATTCAGGAAATAACAATTACTTTCTGAGCTTCATTGATACGTTACACAGATATATCGCAGTTGTAAGCAACACTTAAAAGTGTTTCTACCTCTATTGATTTCGCTTATATTGGATTAAAGAATATTCAGTCAAAGAGAATGTCTATGCTGTCATTCATTCACCTCTGTAATAATACATATGCATTAAATGTAAGTTCGTCTTAACAGTATGTAATGTTTATGATAACACGTTGGATAAATATACCACATGACAATTGGGACCATCAAGGCAACCAGCATGTGTTACAAGGTCATAGTCGTGTTGCAGATCACATCTTTGATTGTTCAGTTTGTTTACCACGAAATTATTGCTAAAATTCTGTGTTTTAAGGGGATAGTATACTTTGGTACATTAGAGTGCCTTGATTCCTCCAAAGTATGAAAGGAAACAAGACCAGAGGAACAAATATAATGGTGACCTGTTTTCAGTAATTGTTTGGAGGAATTAGTTGCTCCAGAATTACCAACACTGAACCTCCCCTTGATCCTTAGTCTTCTTTGATCTAGTGTATACAACTATTTTACTCGGAGTCTCAATAAAAGCAGTCATACATTCTTTTACCTCTGATTTGTATCTCAAGTTTGATATATTAATTTGTCTAGAGAGAAAAGCAGTTTAACTATCAATTTATATTATTTATTGGACAAGCGATTTTATCAGTATCACACCACCCTATAAATGAGAAAAATAAGTAAACAAAAAAAGGTATATTTAACTTCATGTTCTAGCAAAAGATAAACACAGTGCTTTCGTTGTCTGTGATGTGGGGAGAATGGATAACACAACAAGGCCAAAAGAATCATATAAAACAGACAATAAACGAGGATATAATAAGTGGAAAGATTAAAAGCAATGAGTTATATAAAAATAGTCAAGTGTGTGAAAATATATATATATATGAGAGAGAGAGAGAGAGAGAGAGAGAGAGAGAGAGAGAGAGAGAGAGAGAGAGAGAGTTAGTGGATTTACATGTTGTCTCAAGATAAGCACCAGTGAATTGGAACTTTAGCATGGAGGGGGAACCTGTCTCTCTCTCCCTCCCTCACCTTTCTCTCACTATCTCTATAGGCTATGCACTTATCTCTCACCTATATCTATTTATTTATATCTATCTTTATCATTCTATCCACATATTTATCCATTTATCTCTTTATAATTATCACTATCTATCTATCTATCTATTATCTATACACAGAATTTTCCAAATGGTTTCATACCTCAAGATTCACCATGAACAATCCTATTACATTATATACCTCGCTCTTAGCTAAATGTGAATCTTTTTAATATAAATGTCTACATTCAACTAGTAAGTAACAGAAATATGAAATATGCTAATGATATTTTGTAAAGTTAAGGATATATATATATATATATATATATATATATATATATATATATATATATATATATATATATATATATATATATATATATATATATATATATATATATATATATATATATATATATATTCTTTCACAGCCCTTCCTTTTCATACGGAGTAACACATACACATATTCTCTTATCCTGAGAACCTGTTTTTACAAACCTCTGGATACCCGTCATTTACAGCACAAATGTAAATCCATTAAAGAGAAGAGTAGACTCCCAGCTGTGTACCTGGTGCTCAACCTATTAACAAATAATTAATTACTATCCTTTACCTGCGCCATAACTGACGGTGTGGATGGAGTCCATGAATGTGTTGAATACATAAAGCTTAAAATATGGTAGAAAAAAACCTGTGTTTAACATGGAACGGTTTCATGTCTGGGAATCATTCTAGTAGGGTGAATAAGTTTTGCTATTCTTTATAAAGGAAATGCAAATTCCTTTTATTCTGCTTCCATTCAAGGTTCCTTTAGCCTCCAAAACTATCTATCAGTTTGTAGTATTACACAGTTGTCTGGTACAGGTACTGTCTTAGGAAAAATATTCTGGGTATGGGTATAACAAATCTAACAATACCTTCATTTGTCTAAAGAGAATCCTGTGGTTGCACTTTCTGCTGAAAAGGGGATTATCAATATCTTGACTAGATGTTCATTCACTTACTTTTAATCTTTTAAACACAAAACTATTGGATTGATTTTATGCGATTTACTAACCAAAGAAGTTCAATAATATATTGTTTTCATTTCTGTGATGAACAAGAATGCGATCTCTTGGTTAGTTCGTGTAGATGATAATTATAATTAGCTGACATAATGGAAAAGAAAAATATATGAACAAGTTATCCTAATTTTTGTTTACTCCGTAGGAGGGAAAGATACACAACATCACTCTTTTATGTTTTTCTGGTGACGCCAACAACAAACAATCGTACAATTTAAATATAAACCAGGATACATAAATTTCAAAGAACAAATTCCCATTCAACACTTTTCCTTGATGAGGTTGTATGGTGATGAGGGGGTCATCTGTTGTGGCCAAATTGGACGGCTGAATATTTTTCCAATTTTTATCAGGAAACAGATTTGTACCTAAGTATACGAACGAGTAAAGGGATAATTTTCTTAATCTACTTTTGAAGATTCAGGGTTGATCATCTTAAATCGGACCGTAACTATGGTGTTGACATGTGCTAGACTGATGCTGTATTACGCCAAAATTGATTACACAAAGGAGATACAACCACTCGATTTCCTCTGACCAAATTTAACCAACATTATCGATGAGTTCAAATCCTTGCTGGACGTGTTAGTGGTGGGAAAGGACCACTTCAGTCTGACTAGGGTTGATTGCTTCTGACCCTTGCTGTTGCTGGTTAGACTGTCCATGGGAAGTTAATGGTACGTATCAATATTCATCGACAAATATAATACCACAAGATTATGTCTTTGAGTCTTTTCTCCGGCCAATTATTTTCAAATGCCTCAGTTATCACTACGTTTCCTACAGAATGAAAGGAAACAATGGTCTAACATCAATTTACAATCTCTTTCAAAGTTTTCCTAACTCTTTCAACTCTTATATAAAAAATGTCCATCATTGAAAACCATTCTTCCTATCCTATCTTCTTCCTCTCTATTTATATGCTCACTACTTCAATCAGTCATTTCTACTCCTCCTTACTTCAATCCCTTTCTCCCACCTCCTATTCTCCCATGCTTTCTACTCAGCCACAGTCGTGACCTGGGCAGCTACCAGTGAGGCCCAGGGTGAGGAGGGGTCATAGGTCAGCAGGGAAGGGGTGAGGGGAGGGAACATTTGGCGGGATGGGTATCCAGACAGAGGCATGTGATGAGGGGGGGAGGAGGGCACAACAAGGGAAAGGAGACATTAGGAAGATAACACAAGAACTAACCATCAAGGCTTAAAGAGATGTGAACCTCCTAAAATGGGAGGAGATATAACAAATATTGAAATAGTGTGTAGGTCAAATAAAATACTGCGTGTGTGTGTGTGTGTGTGTGTATGTGTGTATCATCAGTTCATAGCTAGTTAACTAATTCCTCTGTATTATCTTGTGTAGGCCTGTCGACCAACATGAGTGTTTTCATTAGCCATTTAGTTTCAGAGTTCTTCTGGCTTGGACTATGCGTAACCAATCAAGCACCGTATATACGAGCATCTACTTGGTTTTAATTATCCATCATGTTCATCGGATATTTTTTGTTACTGTACAAGCTCAAGGAATTTATGTGCAAGATGATGGGGTCCATTGTTGGGATGAGGCTGGAAGCAAATTAATGTGAGACATCAGTGTAGGTGAAGGGATTATATGTCATGGCAGTCAGGTGGGAAGTATTAGCGTCAACATTATTTACACCATGATTAATATCAGCAAAATGGAGTTAAGATGAATATGAAGTCTTTAATACATGATGACTTACAATACTTCTCCGTCTCATGGTAACTCATTTGACGCACGAATTCGTCTTGCTTTAGTCTGGTTTTATCAGGTATGGCAACAAGGATTTGATTATTAGTGGGTTGAAACGGCTTTTATTTTTTATGTGTTATTGGTCTGACTTCCTTCGGGTAATAAATCGTCTGGCTTTGGATAATCAATTAGATAATAGTTATCAGCTGTTAAAATTGGTAATCTTTTTTAACGAATTTGGAAGGCTACTGGTTACTCCTAAACATAATTTTATGGCATAGTTAAGAAAACTCGGGTGTCCTTCAATACGCCACAAATATTATCCCCTTAATTAAACAAAGCGGTAATTAACGCCCTTTAACCAAGTTGCGAATAATATACAACCATTTGACGTCATTCCAATTTGCATGAAAGTGCTTGTACCATGGGGGAATGTGATTAATCTTTATATCTCTAAGTCAATACATGCGAATGCTTGCCATAATCTCCGGTATGGATGTTTATGACTAACTCTACATTCAAACACATAATTATAAGCTTCAGGAACCAAGCACAGTCAACAACAGTTATTTTATCTCGTCAGGTTTGTATGACTTAACATGAATGAAGTGATTTGTTAAAATTGAGAAAGTAAGACTTAACAAGCATAGAAAAGAGTATTGTTATCATACATACCGTCATATCAATGAACAGAGCAAGGGTTGGGCAAGAATGTCTCCCTCTTTAATTAACCTTCAGTACCAAATAAATGTGAGATACATAATAACCAAAGGGATGGATAGATATGTAAGTAATAAATGGGGTATAATGCATAAATATAAGTTGGACAAACGAGGAGGCGAAGAGATAAGATTAGAAGAAACGGATGAAACAGGCACAGGAGGGGGAGGACGATAGAAAGAAGGACTAGGATTGATAGCATTATCAGCCGAGGCAGCCGGTCTAGGAAAGAAAGGAGAAGGAGTAGGTGGGACACGAGAAGGAGTAGGGAGAAAAGCAGAAAGAGGAGTAGGACAGGAAAGATTACCCTCGTGAATATCTGTCACCAGACCAGTCTGATTAGATAACGTCAGGCCCGAAGGCTCACAGACAATGATTGGAGAGGACAATGATTGGAGAGGACAAGGATTGGGGGGCAGGCCGACCTACCCCCTGTCCATGTACCTCAGCCGCCACCACCCCAACCCGAAACACATCTGGGCTGGTAGGGGGAGGCGCGGTCTGATAAGCATCCCCACGGAGGCCTTGCCCAGGTGCAGATAAGTTATCTAAAGGAGAAGGACCCTTGGGAGGACGGAGAGAAAACTCTCCCCGACCCTCGCCCTGTCCTATCAAAGGACGACCTCACCCTATCTCGTGATAACGAGGGGGAAACATGAGGCGCAGCATTAGATTCTGAAGGAATCGTGACAACAACCTCTCCTTGCTCCAAAACCGGGGCTGAAAGCCTGGGCGCAGAGGAAGAAGAGGCTTTTGTAAGGCCCAAAGAAAAGGCTAACGAAGAATCGACTCAGGAAAAAGGCCGATTCTTGGCAGCAGCCCATTTTCTTGCCCTTGTCCACACTTTCCTTAATTTAAAAAGAGACGGACACTCGGACCGTGAGGAAGCCGGTAAGGCCAACACTTCCTCCACCCATGAGCTGCACAAAGGGCAAGATAACGGATTGAAACCTAAGTGTGAAAAGCAGGGAGAATGCAAGGTACACAAATGGTGGCCATCAGCCGAGATCCGTGACCTACACTCTTGAATCGCACAAACAAGACTGCGAAAACAAAAAATATCACACTTAGTCACAATCCAACAAAAAAAAAAATAACATAAAATAACAAAGACACGGGCCGCGGGCAAGAAAGAAAAGATAGTGTTGAAGTTATCAAAACTGAGGTCCAGAACAACAGGCTACCTGATAACAACAGGGCAGCTGCGTGAGGTCCGAACAACAGATAAGAACTTCCTAGCTAGTGAGTAACTAAGACAGAGAAGTTACAATAACTAATAATAACTAAAAACAACACTACGTAAAAATGAGCCAAACCAAAGGAAGGACTCATAAAACAAACAAAAATATAGTAGTCGAACCAAAGGAAAGACTACATACTAACACGCCTAAGAATAAAGCAAGGCTAAAACATGTTACTAAGTCTCTACGGACACTAGAGAGTAAGTAACGCAAGCAATTAACACAAAACAACACACAACAAGAAAAGGAAAAACCTGGCGACCCAACACTGTGTGTACTTACCATTTCAAGTGCTTTTGAGGAGCGCAGAAAAGTACGTCTGAAAGCGACACACAGTAAAAAAAAGTGAGTGGGAAGGGTATTTCCAAGATGGCGGGACCTTATCTGGTTTACTGATATTTGTGTATTCAATAGTTAGCGGCTTATTCCAAAAGTTTTAATTACTTGGGATAAATGTACTGTGATAGTGTCTAGTGCGATTTGAACGATATTCAAAGGGTTTTGAACAATATCTCGTATTTGGCACTATACTACAACCAATGCGCTATTTTTGTAGCATAAAATGCATAAATATAAGTATCGTCTTTATGGCGAGAGGTTCGATTCTTAGTGAACTGTCACACTCACGAGCAATATAGCCGACTGATAAGAAGTATAATGGTGTCAGTTTGAGGTAGGTTGGTGACACATGCAAGGGTATAAGAGAAAAGGTAAACAGGGAGTGAGTAAGAAACTGAACTCAGCTGGATGTAGGTCATGGTGTTTGGCTGGAGTTGCCCAGGGCAGGTGGAGAGGGAGGAAGCTGGAGGAGGTTTGTCTTACCTGTAACACAAAGAAAGGAAATATAAATCGTGGGAAGTAGAGTCGATGCATTGCAGAAAATTTGTTTACTTGTGTGTTCAAATTACGTATGCAACAGAGTAACCAGATAAAGAATATGTCAAGCCTACCATTCTAACTGTGCAACATTATAGTTGTATTAAATTTATTATAAGTACCGGTAGCAAGAAGGCAGAAAGAAAATATACACAACATCTAAAAAATATAATATAAGCTGCCCAGTTCTCGGTAAGGTTTGAAACTACAATTCTTACGATAGATCTTCGCAGATCTCAGAAATAAACAATGATTATATAATATAGAAAGCCCATCATCAATAAGTATGATATTATATATATATATATATATATATTTAAAGACTTCTGCGGGCAACTAGTATCAAGTGTTAAGCAAATATTTCTCCTGGGAAAAGAATATAAACTTTCAGTATCGGACGTCATTCATCATGCGTGAAGGTATATATAAGTATTTATAGGAAACATCCATCTTGAAGCACAAACATCCAGAGAGTCAAACTTTCCCAATGCCAAATCAGGGAGATGGTGACCCGACCTGGCCGAGGAAGCGAGCCAGGTGGAGACAAACCTGACACGACAACAACTGATAACAGAGATAGATGAGGGACTCACTGATACCACCACCCCGTCCATCTCCTCTTGTACAATTGTAGACAATATTCCCTCTTCATAGGTTATCATCTACTCCTGAATTATGTTTAATTCTTTTCCACCCATTTATATGAACCGTCTATTTGAACTTACATGTATTTCATTGCAATGATATGATCTTTTAATCATGATTCTTTTTATAAATCCTCAACTTTATAATCAGATATTTTGAAAAGCTGTCACGGATAGCTATAAGAAAACCATATTCCACATTCTTCCTCTCTCTATGTCAATAGGTCTGTTTCTCTCTCTATTTCGAAGAGGGATTTATTTGGTTAGGCATATTTTAATGTTTAATTTTGTCAGTTAATCGGCATTATATTTATCTTCCATCACCGTTACTACATCAGTACATATACATCAGTACATATACATGCAAGAAATTATATACATCAGCATAAAAAAACAGGGAATCTGATATTTTAGCCTTGTTATGAGGAACCAACACCCTTTCATTTCGTCACTACCATGGATCCTTTGACTGAAGATGGAGGGAGGTACAGGACAGCGGATTTATTCACAGCTTTAATGTTCCATTTCTTTAGAATCAAGAAAGCAAAATTGAATACAAATATAGAATACGCCTATTAAATTATATAGAGCAGATAGATGCAAGCTTATCGATAATGTGAAAATTATCGAGTCAGACAACCGCTAAGGATTTAATTTGAAGGAGTGGAGGACCTGCAGCCTCTGTCTCCTTTAAAGGGACTGATAATCTGTTGAGGGTAGTAAGGAGCGCTACTGAATCTTGTAAAGTATACCAGGAAACAGATTACTACTTTAGGATACATGTAGGGTATCTGTTTTGGAGTTGTGTGTGGAGGAACCAGTAGTAACCTTCCAATTCGCCTACAAGGGATGACCACTTAAATTTAAAAACATATAAATAAGGAATTGCCTTCGTCGGAAACAGATAGGCAAGTTTTTATGTGGGTCCCTCCTCCACCCTGAACCACCATAACAAGAGCCAGTGAAAGGGTGACTATATAGGAGTGAGTGAGTTGTGTGTGAGTTTGAATGTGTGTGAGTTTGAGTGTGTGAGAGTTTGAGTGTGTGTGATATTGAGTATGTGTGTGTGTGTGAGATTGAGTATGTGTGTGTGTGAGTTTACGTGTGTGTGTTTTGTGTGTGTGTGTGTGTGTGTTTGTTTGTTTGTTGTGGGTGTGTGTGTGTCTGTGTGTGTTGAGAGAGATGTTGTCCCCAATATGGCTTGTGCTACACTACATCGCTATCTCGACCAAGACAGCATACTGATGTCCTCTCTCTCTCTCTCTCTCTCTCTCTCTCTCTCTCTCTCTCTCTCTCTCTCTCTCATTTGTTTATTCAGACACACACGCCTTTCACTCTCTCCCCCCTAAACATTTTTTCACTCTCACTAACCCCTCCCCCCCCACAATCGCACTCCCCGCACACTCTCACCTATTCACTGACACATTGCCTTTCACTCACTCACTCACCCCGACACATTTACTCCTTCCTTCACTCTCTCCTTCTTAATCCCCCACCCTGACATCCTTGCCCACTCAATCAGACTCTGTGTCACTTTTGGTAGTGGCAGCAAAATTTGTTATGATTATTGACTTTTGAAACTGGTTGTATACTTCATATGTAAGGACATCAAGAAGGTGTCATGCCTTTAATCTTCACCTTAAGATATGAAAAAAAGACTCCAGATTTTTTCCATCTTACTTCATCTCATTCACACCCATCCCACATTATCTCTGCTTCTCTCACTTTCATTCAAGTATTCCCTCTTCTATTCTCACGTCATTTCAGGTAATACTCCCCCTTCTCCATTCACTATTTATTACTCACTCACATCTACATATTATTCCCTTCCTCACTCACCTTCATTAATAAGATCCCTCCACCACTCCTGCCAGCCCATCCACATAATAATACCCCATCCTCTCCTCCACTCACTGCCGTCAAACTCTACCAGATCTAACTCTCCCGCCTGAGCCACACTCTTCTTAGTCCAGTTTTTCTTGCGTTGAGTTAGAGCCATTCTTTTCTTTACACTCTAACTTGAGTTGTTTACTTGTCTAGAAACTGCATTTTCTGGTTTCTCTTACGCGCAGACACGAACATACACACCGTAGTGTACGTATATGCACTAGAACACCCATTCTTTGTATATGTTGTTAGACAGGCAGAGTGACAGTGCCTACAAACACAACATCTCCAATTCCTCATGAACCCAGCATTGACCACTCTTTTACCGTCACAAGCACCACCATCATCAGTCCCTCTCTCCAGTGTCACCTTGAAGTGGCAATTTGTTTCCATAAAGCTGGGAGTGGCATTGTGTGCATGTGCTTATCGCTGCGGGTCGTCCAGTGTAGATAGCTTGGAAGGTGGATGATCGGCCTCCCAGCATGTCCCTAGATGGTTGACGTCATTCCCAGCTGTACACTCTCTCATGCCATAAAAAGGATACTAAACAGGAATAAGTTAATACTCTTTCTGCCTGTGCCAGTATATTATGGCAGATTTAATTATACCCATGAAAGGTACATGAATGTCAAAAATAGCGTCTCTGCAGGTGTCGTCTAAAACAATAGTAGACTCAAATGGCCACGAAATGGATAAGAATGGAAAAATTAACGTCTCTCACAGGTGTGGGTTTAGATGGCGTTACTGTACAGCTACAACAAGGACATGAAGGGCAAAGATAACGTCCATTATTATTATGGTTGAAGATTGCGACACATCTACTATGAACACGAATATATTAAGAAGGGCAAAACAAAATTTCATGTGAAAATCAAAGTGTTGGGTAATGGCTGAATTTTTACATTTGCAGTTGAATAATGGCTAACCTGGATTCTTTCTCCGTCATTTTATCAGTTCAGTTATCATTACAATCCTAGTATGGTCGCCAAGAATAATAGGAATGTATCACCATTACCATTACCATCAAATTATTAGATAGTTCAAATAAATGCGGACAAAAGTACAACATGTGACATAAACGTGACACAATGAGAGGCAAAGGAAGAGTAGTGTATTATTCTGAGATAATGTAGAGAAGGTAATGTGGTAACGATGCCTTAGGTGAACTGGATGGCTAGTGATTCCTCCACATATTCCTGGACTCAATCTAATACCTGAGGATACAACGAATGATCTGTTATGTACTATAGTTTGGAGAAATCAATAGCCTCTCAATTTTTCGTCTACAGATTACACCCCTAAGAGTTATTTTATAAACCCCCGTGGCCTAGAATCAAGGTGACAGGAAGAGTTGGTGTCCTGTTTGTAAATATTTTGTCGGCCCTTTATCTTGTCATATCTTATCTTGGATCTTGGGCTGTCCCACGCCATAACTTTGAAATACAGGGTTTGGTTGATCATTATGATGGCTATCTCTTCATGCAGCCTATTTACAGGGATCCTGCCGTTTCTCTTCACCTTTTAAACACCCATCTATTCTTACCATACTCTATCTCTCCAGACCCTATATTCATGTACTTTGCCCGTACCCAACACCTCATTACCACACCAAACTTATCCCTCCTCCACAAAGATCTCGGCTGGTTCTTAACTTGCCAAATCTCACTACACCTTTCTCTCACCCCGTCCCATCACAAGCTGCCTTCATCTCTCCATCATCTCGCCTCACCTCACGTGTCGTCTCTGCTGTCCGTGATGGCATCTTATCTCGCACTGGTTAAATCATTCCCTCCAGATTACAGTCTCGTCCTTCACGGTGGAGATATAGGGAGCCGGATGATACATCACAGCCGGAATAAAATTGTTTTAGCATGATAATTACGTCCGTCCCAGGGTCTGAGTTACTG
This sequence comes from Petrolisthes manimaculis, assembly GCA_034508575.1. Taxonomy (NCBI): domain Eukaryota; kingdom Metazoa; phylum Arthropoda; class Malacostraca; order Decapoda; family Porcellanidae; genus Petrolisthes; species Petrolisthes manimaculis. The sequence continues at coordinate 120,414 of JAWZYT010000953.1, read as the reverse complement.
TAAGGAGATTACTGTCATTAGTGCCTTGTTTACACCTGGCCACACCTGAGGTGTGAGCCACCCGTTAACTCATAGCAGATTAACGGCTCATTTTCACTATGCTTGCTTTAAAATTTCCTCTGACAGACAAGCACCGAAATGGAAAGATATCTGTATAGAGATTTCTATTTTCTTAATGACCAATGTAAACTGGCTTTCTAAGCAACAACGTTTCGCCTTGATTTCTGTACACACGTTCTAGGCACTTGTAATGATCGAGGGACTGCAGATACCACAAAATGATTCTCTCCATGTAAAATTGGCTTTGATAAACATTAATCTCCCTTTCCTATAATTTCCCTACATTGCACCTGGTCACCTAAACTGTACCCTGGGCACTTTTATTTTATCACTTGTAACAGGGTGACAGTCGGGCATCCCACTGGTTTTATTGTCCATTATCTTTCTTATTGTCTATTCCCTTGGCTTGTCTTTTCCCTGCCCCCTCACCTTCATTGCCCCTCCAGCTCATTCTCTTTATCTCCTCCATCACTTCCCTTACCGTTTGTTCTTGTGGTCTGTAGTCTCCCAGCCCCTTCACCTTCCTTACCCCTCACTGGCTCACAATTTCTCCTTATACATTCTCTGTTCTGTCTTCCTCCTTATTCACACTAATCCACCCCTATAGCTCATTTTCTCTTTAAGGACCCTGTGATCGTGTATGAGAATTGGAGGCTTCTGATTCCTCCTGAATATGCCACGAAACAAGCTCCTTCCATAAAAGTAACCTTCAGTGCAATGCAGCTTTTCTTCGTTCACAAATACCTTATTAAGTTAGAATAAATTTCCTACACACTGTGGGATAAACATTTCTCCAAGCCATGCTACGAAATAAACATACCAAATTAAATAAAACAGAGTAACCTCCACCTACGATTCGTTTAGACTTTAGAGGAATCAACTGCCTCCAGATTTGCCAAGCGCTCTATTACTCGCTTTGTGGTGAGCCCTTCCTTAGTTGTTATCTACCTTAATGAGTGGCGGTGGTGGCAGTCGATAAGCGTAAATCTACTGCAACTAACTAACTAATCGGTGTCCGTGTTCCCACAGCTCAGGTTTATTACTGTAGTCTTACTCTTACCCCCCGCCTCTCTCTCTCTCTCTCTCTCTCTCTCTCTCTCTCTCTCTCTCTCTCCATGCTTATTTCTTATTACTTCTCTCTTTCTTCGTTCTTACTACTAATTTATCTTTCTCCTCATCGTTATTACTACTCCTCATACTCCTCATTCTTACTACTACTCACTTTTTTAATTTTTACTACCGCTTTCTCTTTCTCTTCATTCTTACTACAACTCTTTCTCTTCATTCTTACTACTAATCTCTTTCTTCATCCTTGTTTCTTCCTCTCTTCTCATATATAGAAAAATAAATATAGAGAGAAGATATAACGGCAAAGAAAAAAGGAAAAGGTAAGCATGATGAAGGGGGAAATAAGAAAGAATGAAGAGAAGGATTTGGTTGTAGGGGGAGAGGTGAAGAGAAACTGATGAGATATGAATGAAGACAAGCTACTACAGAGGAGAGAGGGACTAGATGTTGACATAATTGAAAGAAAAAGAAGGATAGAGGAACTGCACTGAGCTGAGTAAAAATAGCCAGCCAACCAGCCAGCCAGCCAGCCAACCAACCAGAGCGGTGAAGGAGGGCAGCAGAAATGTCACGAATACCGAGAGGAATGAGATAAGAGGAAGAAGATAAGTGATCACGATAATGGAATCCAACGAGAAGCTGCAAGTGGAGGGGAGTGGACTGGTGGGTCTAAGGTCACCCACACCATGTCAGTCAGCAACTTCAGGGAAAACATTCATCTTTCTCTCTTATTCTTATTTTCTCTCTCAAAATTTCGCTCTTCCTCTGTATATCGTCGACCGGGAGAAGAAATTTGCTATATTAAAAAGAGAGATCTGCTGTACATGCTATTTTCTTCCGATAGATTTGGATATCTCAGGATGATGCTTAGACATGTTCTACACTCCATGATAACATAATATTTGATTTAACTCCTATGTTCTACACTCCATGATAACATAATATTTGATTTAACTTCTAACAGAAAAAAGTTATGTAATGAAAATAAGAGAATATTTTTCTCCATATTTTTGGGCAAGAAGTTTGCCCACCCTGGGTTATACATTTTCTGTCACCTGCATGTACCAGTAACATTAAGGTACCTAAGTCATTAATTAATGTGTGTTTGGTAAATATTTAACAATTATAATGAAACCACGACACTAGGACACAAATAATGGGAACAGGAAGTCATAATTACAAGCACAGTAATAATTTTACAAATATCGGGACACGAAGAGTAGAAAGTTGAAGGCAAAATTTAGTACTTATACCAACAATTACGGGAAAGCCGACTTTGTTTTTAACAGAAGTTTCAAACAAACGGTAAACAATGATACTTTCTAATAGTAAAATCAATATGTCAACCTACACTCTGTCTTCTTATTACGGACCGTATGCAGAACACACGACAAGAGAATTTCAGTGTACCCTAAGACAACTTTATTCTAATATATAAGGTTCATGGTACAGAAGTTTATGGTTGTTTCTGGAGTCTACAGCGGTCATCATGGTGACACATGTACAAATTCAAAAGGAACAAAATTATTCAATCATAGCTTTTACAACTCCAGATCAATATTAACAAAAGACGATCTGGTTCTTCACCAAGTCATTATTACGAAATGCCTTATAATACGGTGAAGAGTATCATTCTCCCAAACAATGTCGCCTGAAACAATTTTTGCTAATGTGACGAAATCTTGTGTCCAAATATTTCTCTCCCGCCACTTAAGTATGTAAGATTTTGACCTAACAGAAATTTTGACCTAACAGAAATGAATGTAACCAAACCAAAACTAATACCGTATTGCGTATATGTTTTCATCATCTAGAGACAAGGGGGTCCACTCTGTACTATGAGAGACTTGGGAGTAATACAGCAGAGGCAAAAACCTGCACCTGGACAACACAAGAGACGATCGAACGTGAAATGGAGGCGATTAAGAAGAAGTGTGCGACAGGGTAATGAGAGGTGAGTGGGAAATGATGGTGATGGGGGAGAGAGGGAGAGAGGTGAGGGGGAAGGGAGAGAGGTGAGGAGGGAGGGAGAGAGGTGAGGGGGAAGGGAGAGAGGTGAGGGGGAAGGAAGAGGAGTGAAGGTGGAGTGAGAGAGGTGAGGGGGAAGGGAGAGAGGTGAAGGGGAAGGGAGGGAGGTGAAGGGGAAGTGAGAGAGGTGAAGGGGAAGGGAGAGAGGTGAGGGAGAGAGGTGAGGGGAGAGGGAGAGAGGTGAGGGGGAAGGGAGAGAGGTGAGGTGGAAGGGAGAGAGGCGAGAGGGAAGGGAGAGAGGTGAGGTGGAAGGGAGAGAGGTGAGGGGGAAGGGAGAGAGGTGAGGAGTGAGGAGGGAGGAGGAGAGTGGAGAAGAACCTGGTGAAGTTAGGAAGAGCTTTGGTGTGAGGATGTTGGGTTGGAGGTAGTGGTAGTAATGGTGAGAGTGGTCTTGGTAATGGTGATGGTGGTGATAGTAATGGTGGGAATGATCTTGGTCATAATGGTGATGGTGGTGATAGTAAATGTGGCAGTGGTGAAAACTGTGAAAACAAATCAAAACAAAACAAAACGCTGGTAAATAGAGATGATCAATAATAGACACCATTATGAAACAACTACGAGCCACACGATAGAAGGTTTTAATATGAGGGGGATTTATAGGTTAGAAATACAGGGTTAAGGAAAGGATGACAATACAGGGTGCAGGGAAGGGCAAGGCTCCTCTTCCCCTCATCCTAAAAATTAAAATTCATTGGGTTGTCCCTTTTAACGTCGTGGCACTATTTGTAATGAGTTGGAGGGTGAGGTTATAGATAATGGTGGTGGTGGTAGTGGTAGTGGTGGTGGTAGTAGTGGTGGTGGTAGTAGTGGTGGTAGTGGTAGTAGTGGTATTGGTGGTAGTGGTAGTGATTAATAAAAAGTACAATTAACTACATGAATTCCTAACAACAAGAATTCCGAAAGGTATCAATTGGTTTGGTTGTATTAGAAAGATCCTAATTCCTCCAAAGTATCCCAGAAAACAAATCACTCTGGGATACTTTTAGGGAATTTGTTTTGTTACAATGTTTATAAGGATAAAAATTCTCCAAGTCGCCCACAAGAGATTAACTGCCCCCTGATCCCCTCCCGGGATATTTAGCTGAAGAAAAAATTATCCAAACATTTCGGCAAAAAGATATTAATGGGGTTTGTTACGGGTTCGAAAATATGAGTCAAAAGAGAAAAAAAAAAATTACAAGTATGCGTGTTCTGTACATAGATTATCCATATTTTTTAACTTCAGAAAGCGATAGTTAAGGCTCTTCGTGTAGTCCGTCAGCATAAATCTAATCTTACCATACCATTATCTGCTTCTTCATCAGCCAACTCTGTCACTATCTATGATGCTGGACTTAATTTACCTCTATTAGACCTCAAGTGGATGGATCGAACCTTCGTGAGCCATTATTTTTACAGTTTTGGTTGTCGATAGTACAGTCACGTTTAACCTTCGCATCCGCTGCCTCTAGAGTTCAGTTTTATACCCTGCATGAAAGTGGGTGGGAATATCAACGTTGCTTTTCATCATCCAGGCGTGGTTCTGTAGTTAGATTGAGTGGACCCACGACCCAAAGCCATTTATGGGCTGTGCCAAGTTTATTAGTTAGCATAAATAACGCAACATTAAATCACATGAACATAGCGATTACTGACAGCGATTAAAAGCCATTACCGTACTTCATCATCATGTTAGTTGATAACCGTTAGGGCTTAAAAGCTGGGAAAACACCATCCCACTAACATCATGCAAATTACAAACAGTAGATCACTATGCATTCATTCATGACGTCTCAATTATATTACCTCATGTGTACTGGTAGGATATCAGTAAGTTCCCCTCATTTTTGTCCGATTTTGTTGTCTGAATATCGTTGTAAATTTCTCTGCTTCCATCCAAATTATCTTCATAAATTCCAATAAGAAATAAATGCCACAGATATCCATTGAGTTCAGCACAACATTATTTATCCCCACTTGGCCCCAAATGGCACCACTTGGCTTCACATGTTCAAAGTGCTTCTCTGTAACCCCAGCTGCCTCCATATAGCACCACCTACAACCACCTGACACAAAATATCACACATCATGGTGATTGCTGCGCTACCTCCACTTATCAGCACTTTCTACCACCTACTAGCACAGTGTGTTATGTAATAAGCTCCATCCAACCACCACCTGCATTTTACCCAGCACCACCTAGCACCAACAAGCAGCCCATCAAAAGTCAGTATACAGACCCGGAGTCAATTACCTGTGCTAATTAGAAAAGGAGTCTGCTACCGCCACCTATTAGAACATGCCGTAAATACTAAACATGGCCCAACCCTCCGGTACAAAATGCCCACGCACATACAGACGCATACAAAAAAAAATTAGAAGAGAGGGGTACTGAGGAAGATAAAACAGCATGTTACAGTTACGATACTGCCCGTAAACGCTCACGCAGACGCAACCAAAGGAATAGAGAAAAATATAGAAGACGAGAATCAGCTTAGTACTGTCACATGCAAAACTCCTGCATCAATCGGATGACCCTGACCCATTAGAATAATAATTCTCAAGTACCAAGATTATTGAGCCGTGTATTCGAAGGCGTTGCAGATTTATTACTTCATTTAACTGTACCTTTCGATTATTTTTATTATGATGTTAAAGTGACTAATAGGATGGCAAGGAGATATGTGAGTTAGAGTAGAGTAAGTAGCGGGAAGATAAGACAGAAATGTAAACAATTCCTCCTCAGTAATCGCACTCGCTTAATGTTTAAGTTCATGTTGTTGGAGAGTTAACCTATTCCATGTTACTAAATAGGTAAATATCTCAGTGTGAGTTAGAAAGGCCTTTAAATGTTTCCATGATTTTATTATAATATAAATAGTGAAGGCAATTGAACACTTAAATGATTCCTGGATGAGACTGCAGTTGATAATGAGGAACTATTATTAATCAATTCACCCTTCTAATGCCTTTGAGTCGTAAAGAATACTCTCTATTGATTCAATGTGAGAGAGAAAATAAGGCGGCGAACAATTGATGGTCATGTTTGTTGTCAGAAGGTAATGAAAAGTGCAAGGTTATGTATCAGAATCGGAGTAAACTTATTAAACGATGGGATAGAAGGGAATGTAGTGATGGTGGTAATGGTGTAGCTGAAAAATAATGAGCAAAATAAAAAGTAAGATGGAAAGAGATTAACGCAGACAGCTTTATCTCCTTTGTGTCGGAGTGGTTGCTGGCTTCATTTATAAACACCAAACGTTTGCCCAGGTAAAAACTTATAGTGAGGGGTGTAATTATGCCGAAGGGTTTAATCAAAAGAGTTTAAATTAAAGTAAATGAACCTGAAGGAAAATACGAAAAAAAGAAAAAAAAAAGAGTTCTAGTGTAAGGATTAAAATGAAGAACTGGATTTAGTTTTTTTTATAACATACTTCAGTACAGGTACGGTACATGTTCATAAGCGTAAAAACAATGAAACTGGAAGGATTAAAAAAAAAAAAATTGAGGAATAGAAAGAGATGAGTATGAAAGGAACGAGAAATTAACAGAGTGTAAAATATATCTATGACGAGCACAGTCCTATGCCTCAAGAGTAGCAAGGAGGTGAAGGGAGTCAGCCTGGTTTAGTGTACAGTATGTGGCAGGTGAACACACGCAAGGTAGAACTCCTCACCTTAACCCTCCCTCTCTCTCTCTCTACAACTCTTCCTACTCTCCTCTTTCACCTTTCGGCAAGTGACTGATTGACTAAGGATGAAAGACGAACATCCTGGATTTGTGTAAGATCCTGTATATAGCTACGTACGGCATGGCATGAGACGAGATGTCAGAGATAGAAAGGTGGGAGGGCAAGCATGATAGAAGTAGAAGCGAAGGACGGGTAGTTGAAGAATTGATAAGGAGTACTTGGGGCCGAAGGGGCGCCCAAACCACTTCACCGCAGGTAATACTCCCCCTACGCAGTTTCAGTAAAATACCCATCACCTTTCCTTCTTTTCAACTATGTAAACTTTTAATTAAGCATCGTTCTCCTAATGCCTCTATACAAACCCTACATATGTTTCTTTTACTGCTTCCTCTCACTTTCTCCACGACCTAAATACCACTCGTGTTTATTTCATCTACCTGCCTCCCTAAATCCCACTCGCGTTTATGCCCTATACCTGCCTCATAAAATTCCACTCGCGTTTAATCCATCTACGTGCCTCCCTAAATCCCAGTCGCGTTTCTTCCATTTACATGCCTCTTTTTCTTTGTGCTGTGTATAACATCTCTTCCTGCATATTTCGATACATTCATAGACAAATCATGATAAATACATCATAGGAAACTGGAGATGGTAAAGGTCACTGAAGGGAACGAAGAGAGTATAGGAATTAATATCCATATTCAATGAAAGAGAAGCAAATAGAACGGGGCACTATGTATGTTCCTTTCTCAGATTGTGTCCAGATGGGTCGGAGTGAACGAGAAACTATTAATTTGTGTCGGGTTATGTCAGTTTGTTAGGATTTGTTGCGATGTGTTCAAGTGTAGCAGGGATTGTTAAGGTGCGTCAGTGTTCCAGAGTTAATTGGTCTGTGTGCGGTAAAACATTCCTGTATCTCTGTACGAATTGTATAATAATCTCATACTTTCAGCTGCCAGCGTATATCCAACCATATTCCAGGCAGTTATAGTATAACATTATATTATGGCTGAGACGTAATTGATTGATTGATTTATAGATGCCACTAGGCAAGGCCGAAAAGTAAGGTTTCTTCACAGCACTGATTATCATGGAGAGCATAAAACTGATTTATAGTACTGAACATAAGCACATAATATAATAACACTCATCGTACATGACCACCATCAGCAATTAAAGCCATTAAGCCGCGAGCCTCATCTCCTACGACAGCTGTGTCTTGCTGGCCTCACTCCCGCGGTCACTATATAAACAACACATTTGATGGCTAATAGCTTGTAAACCACTCACGCTACATAAATAAATGATACTGGATATTGAAGTATAAACCTTTAACTGTCTCCTGATGTTCAGTACTTGTGAAGACTAAAGTGACATATGTTGGATGGGTAGCCAGCTCAGACTGACAACTCAAAATTCACTTTTACACTTTATACATATCTAAGTAACCTACATTTTCACACTCTAATTTCCTAAAAAACATTACACTTTTCAACACATCAATATGAAATATAATGTCACTGTCGTTTTTACGTACATACAGTATATGGTAATTACAGGAAAAGTGTAGCGATGAAAAAAGGTGCATCAATATCAACATGTCAACTACCAACAACTCTAAACTAAACACAATGAACCTCAAACCATATGCACAATCAATATTAAGTAACCACACAGTATAATACACATGCATATAACAAATAACACCAAAATATAATATAATAATGACCCCAAAATTACACACACACACACACACACTGACTCACCCCACCATCACCACCAACCCTGCACTCTCTGGCAGGCGGGACACAAAGGCAACATATTCACGCCGTCTGTAAATTTGCAAGACAGAAACAGACAGAGGGTCAATACTGCACATCCGGTGTTGCGCTTGGCTGGCTGCTTGCTGTGTTGGGGAGCGATGGTCGAGGTGGTGTTGTGGGGTAATGAATTATTGTGTTGCGGTGTTGCACTGAATTTGATTAGGCTTTGTACCGGGCAGTCATGGAACGAAGTACGGTACCGATTTCAGTGGCACCCCCATCACCTGTATATTATATACCCTGGTTACAAGGACGTCGTTGATATTGAAGTTAGAGTAAAAATGACTGATCGGACCTGCACTAAGTTAATTAATATTTGGACAAACAGGGATCTCCAAAACTTGTCTAGAAAACATAAAACAAAACTGAATAACACCCCCTCCCCCCCCCCCCCACACACACACAAACAAACAAACAAACATATCCAAGGCAGCTGTAATATACTGACGGCGTATGAAACTCTCAGCTTCCCGAGGTAGACAAAACAGGGACACAAAAATGCTCTCCTCGACAGGCTCTACTACTCATGAGGGTCCAGATCCGGTAGGTGGACTCGAGTTAAAGAAGCCTACGGTGGGAAACTCATTGAAGTGGGGAATTTTTTTTACCAGGTGACAGAGAAACACACTACAGTACATTAGTCTGTTCCTCCCACGAGTTTCTTATCTTAGTACGCACAGAATCACAATACCCCCAACACCCGACCTCACTCTCTCTTATTCATATTACACACAGAAATATAATACTCGTAGGCTCTTCCTTTATCAGTTTTTCATCTTGGACTCGGAAACTGTTGGGAATGAAAGCAGAGAGCAAATGTGGACAAAGAGGAAAGAACGAGGAAAGAAAAAAAATATGGATTCTTATGGGTAACATATTCTTGATGTGTATTCAGGTGGATGTCGGCTGGTTGCTGTTTTTTTGTGTTTTTTTTAGTTGTAAGTTTATATACAGGGAGGAACACGTGAGTGTATATTTCCGTTGTTTTTCTGTTTGAATTATCGTAACCCTTCCAAACCATTCAGTGTAATGTAATATAACCGAACTTAAACAAGAAGTAACTAAACAACCTGAAGTATACTTTTTCAAAAGGAAAGTAATCATACTTAAGTGTACACACCTAAGAAGCACATAGCTGGCCAACAGAGTGTGGGTTTACTGGAAGAGAAAATTGCCCAAAATCAAGCATATTTGGGCATCATTAGCGAGAAAGGTGCATTGTTGTATTGTGCTCTGTGTGTGTGTGTGTGTGTGTGTGTGTGTGTGTGTGTGTTTGTGTGTGTGTGTGTGTGTGTGTGTGTGTGTGTGTGTGTATGTGTGTGTGTGTGTGTGTTTCTCTTTGTGAGTGTGTAGTTTTTTCTGTGATGTAGCCTGAATTGATATGGTGTGGTGTTGTGCAATCAAACGTGTTGTTATGCAATGCTTCATGGTGCAGTGTAGTGTAGTGCAGTGCTATATAGTGTAATGTAGTAGTGTCGTGTGACTTGGCATGGTGTGATGTGGTGTGGTGAATTGTGGTATAGTGTTGTGTGGTGTGGTGTAATGTATTATGTTACAGTATGACATGGTGTAAATCTGGTGTGGTGTATGTGTGGTGTGTGTGTATGTGTGTATGTGTGTTGTAAATCGAAATAACGTGGGTGTGTAGTGGTGTGTTGTAATTCGATCTAGTGGGAGGTTTTGTGGTGTGTGTGGAGAAGGCTGACGGCTTGCCCAGTAAGATGGTTGGTGGTGGGGTGCAGTGAAGGGAGTGTTCCACGCTCTGCCACCAACTTAAGCCAGTTAGTAATGCCTATCCTCACCTATCTTCCTTACTCTTCGACCCCCTACCTCCCTCCCTCTCACATGAGCACAACCACCTCCTTCCCTCTCCCTTCCCCCCCGTTACCAATCTACCGCTCTCTCTCTCTCTCTCTCTCTCTCTCTCTCTCTCTCTCTCTCTCTCTCTCTCTCTCTCTCTCTCTCTCTCTCTCTCTCTAATTGGTAAAAAAGCTAACCTTGACACTACTAAAAACTTTTATACTTACACAATTATAAACGAATGGAATAGCCTGCCATCATTAATAGTCAATAGTCTAACCATTAACACATTTAAAAAAAGACTCGACAAACATTTTGTAGAAAAGGGTATAGTATAGGAAATAACCTATAGGAAATGATGTATGTATATGTGTATGTATGCATGTGTGTGTGTGTGTATGTATGTATATGTGTATATGTATATATATGTATATATATGTATGTATATGTATGTGTATGTATATGTGTATATATGTATGTGTATTCTTTTTTTTATTTTTACTAATCCATATTTATATATTTTTTGTATTTATTTGTATTTCATTTTTTTTTTCAATGTTTGTTTCAATTTAAGCCTACTTTCCAACTCTCCTATAAAATTTCCTTGTGTCTGTTTTTTTCCTGCCACAAGGTACTGCTTCTATCATTACTTTCATGTAGGGTGTAATGCCCGAGGGAGAGGTGGGTGGGGAGAGAGCCTTCTGCTTTACTATCCTTTACTATCCTTCACTAATCATTGATATTATTTTTTTTCCCTTACGTTAAGGCCGGACCACCTCGAATGGACCGTAAGGTCTGTGTGGCCCGTGTATCTATGTAATTCTATGTAATTCTCTCTCTTGTTGTTATGCGTGGGTGTGGTGTGAGGAAAAGTGTGTTTTGGGAGGTTTGTCTCCTGTGGTCATATTAGAAGGTTATTGACTCCTCCAAAGTATGCTAGAAAACAAATTACCTACTCCAGTACTAATTATTTCTGTTTCTTGGCATAGCTTTGAAGAAATTAGGAGCCCTCCAAGTTAAATACCAGCGCATACCCACTCAAGTGTGATACTGTGTTTCTCATGTGATGTAGAATCTGAGAGTAGTGACACATAAGTGAGAATTGTAACACTGAAGTAGATATGTGAGTTATTCCACTTCACCATTTCCTGAAACTCCTATAAGTGTTACGAACATTGTTGAAGTGTACCAAAAAAACAAACAACGGTGTGTATTGATGGTGATGATGGTGATTATGATGGTGGTGATTGATTTGTGAGCTGCAAGGGGAGTGGAATGTTGTGTGAGTTGCAAGGAAAGTGTAGTACTGGGATCTAAGGCAGGAAGGGTGCGATGTGCTCTTGTTTGGTGAAGGTAAAGTTAGGGATGATGTACGCACTTGAGGTGGTGCTGTGAGGTGCTGACAAGGTAGTGTGTGTGTGTGTGTGTGTGTGTGTGTGTGTGTGTGTGTGTGTGTGTGTGTGTGTGTGTGTGTGTGTGTGTGTGTGTGTGTGTGTGTGTGTGTGTGTGTGTGTTAGCGAGTGTGTGTTTATTCATTTTATTTTATTTTCTAACAGATAAGGCTGGCCGAGGTTGGAGAGTGGTTACAGGTGGGTAGATGAGGTTGTACAATAGATGCCGTCCACCTACCCGCCCATGCTATCCTTGGCCCCCATCTACCTGTCATCCTCTATCCTACACGGTCCACATAAACACCTTCCACCCACCAGCATCTTATTTATGTGTCTGGCATATACAGTACACTTCACACGACGATTTGTTGCACGTGAGAATTTTCAGCTATGGTTGGCGAGATGTTGTCAGGAAAAAAAATATAGTGATAAAGTAGACCAAAATGATTTCACGTAAATAAATATTGGTAAGGTGCTTTGGATTTTAGGATTATCATAGAATGTAGATTGCTGTGGACTACTTGGGATTATTAAGGGACCCTGTGATGTAGTCAGAAAGTTGGAGATAAATAAGTCTTTCAAATAGCGCTACGAAACACGACCTCTATATGGAAGGAGTTTGTTTCGTGGCATGGTTAGGAGGGATCAGAAGCCTTCAATTTCCATACACGATCACAGGGTCACAGGGTGTAGGGGATGATAAGAGGCGATTAACAGGTCGATTGTAGATGAAAGTGAGGGGGGGGGGGGCGAGAAGCGGTGTAGGACAGGTGGAGAGAGTATGAAGGGTGACGGAGATGAAGTGAAGTGTGGAGTTGATGCTGGAGAAGAGGGCTTGGGAGGGGAGAACTGCTATTGTGAGGCCCTGAGGAGAAAGTAGTGCTATTTAGTGAGGAAGGAAAGATAATGATATAACCACCTGTGCATGGGGATTAAGTGCTATAGCTAATCTCTCGTTTCACTCAGGAAGTAGTAAAGCATCTAAAAATGTAAAAATATAATGTCTCGCTGTAGTGAGAGTGAATCAAATCAAGTAGAAAGAGAGATGAGGATTGATATTGAACTGAACATTAACTTTGCTTGTTGCCCGAGTATGTTCCTTGTGATCTGCTTTCACAGTCTCTCATTCTCATTCTACACGCTATTCCCAGTCAGGTCTTGAGTACAATTCTCGTGGTAGGATGGCGGCCTAGATCATTTCACATCTCTGGATTTAGCCTATTCTTTCTTTCTCTCTCTCTTTCTTTCTCTCTCTCTTTCTCTCTCTCTCTCTCTCTCTCTCTCTCTCTGTCTCTCTCTCTCTCTCTCTCTCTCTCTCTCTCTCTCTCTCTCTCTCTCTCTCTCTCCTCTCTCTCTCTCTTTCTCTCTCTCTCTCTTTCTCTCTCTCTCTCTCTTCTCTCTCTCTCTCTCTCTTCTCTCTCTCTCTCTCTTCTCTCTCTCTCTCTATCTCTCCAATATATACAAATTTAAAGTCATTAGTTCAGTTTCTTTCCCCTTCTCCCTAACTTATTTGTATTCATCTGTCACCCAACCCGAGCCAAGATATATAGACTCAGGAGGTTTGTGTGTGCCACCCCACGCTGACCCTCACCCCTTGTACACACACACACACACACACACACACACACACACACTGATATACGGAGACTTTCAAACATAAGTATACGTCCGGATGTACAGTCACGTGCAATAATTATTCTGCAACAACATCGAATGCAGACGCCTCTATTTTTCGGTCGTAAGATTAATTAGAATAGCAAGATTTATTCATTTTTTTTATCCAGAACTTTTGCTCAGGACTCCACACAAGTTCGCACACAGGCATGAAAGGACACTTGAATATACAGTACAGTCGGCGGCAAAAGTCGTGTCGCTTTACTCAGCACTTTTGAAATATTAACCTAAAGATTAATAATCTCAAACACATTCGCCATACAGAAATACGATATCCAGAGGGTATATTAATATATATATATATATTTTTTTAGTTTACGAGCCCTTAAAGCTTATATTACCATACATACTTCATGACTTGGCAGATGTGGCGACAGGACATTTGCCGCCGACTGTACAAATTCGCACACATTCCTACACGCACTGATTCACACATACGCATATGCACACACGAACAGAGACACGCACACAACTCCTCATGGACTCGTGGCTGCCTTAAAGGGGGAAATTGTGTCGATAAATCTGGAGCAACTGAATCCTCCAAACTATTCCAAGCAACAAAACAACACTATTATTTTTGCTCTTGTTGTCCTGTTTCCTAGCATACTTTGGAGGAATCAAGGCACTCCAATACATACAAAAATAATTATTACCTTAATCACAGTACAGAGGTTGAGGTATATAAAAAACCTAAGACTTACCAACCAATCCATGTCCAGTACGTGATGATCTAGGTTGTGTCACTGTGTAGTCGAAAGCAAATATTCTGCATCAAAAGGAAAATGAGCCACTAGAATTAATCTTACCTCACAATCCAAAATTACAGACACCAACAGCTATTGATTGCTTCACGTCATTTTTAGAGGCCGTTTCATTCGAAGGTTTTAATGAAAAATTGCACGTGTCTGTCTGTACCTTTAACGAGAAACATGTAACTAATACTAGTTTCGAGAATTGTACAAGGTGCATTGACGTTATGGTACCTTAATATTTTCTGAGCAGGAAATTTTGCTTGCGATATATAATCCACAAATAAACACAAATCAGGCATTAGATGAAAAAAATAATGAGGTACAACAATGTGGAAATTCTTTGTCCTTTATACCTCCCAGTTGACCAAGATATTTACCGGTTCCACAGAAAATTGGAGACAAGTGATGATGATAAAATATAATGCTTAACGCTGTCCCTTCTCTCTCTCTTACCCTTCCATTTAACTTTACTCTTTGTCATTCAGTGATGTGTGGCTGTCGGTCATCCATGTACGTCAGCAATGGAGACGACTGAATGACAATTACCGAGGAGATGATGTCATGTTAAAGGGAGACTGAGAAAATGACCTGCATGTGTTGGGATGATGAAAGGGACAATGAACTAGTTAGACACGAGGAATTAAGGTGGTAATTCACTTTTGTTACATTGGAGTGCCTTGATTCCTCTAAAGTATGCCAGGAAACAGCAGAACCAGAAAGACAAAAATACTAGTGTTCTGTCGCTTGGAACAGTTTGGAGGAATGATTTACTCCGGATTTACCAACACTGTATCCTCCCCTTAACACCCGTCCAAAGTGTAAGACTCCATAAACCCACTTACTCCTCTTTCCAGTCAAACCAAAGATAGGTCTTGGAAATAACTGCGTATACCAGAACACCCACCCAGTCTCAGTTACACACCACCAGAGGCAGTGTTCCGGGTACCTAAACCGATTAACGATGCTGTGGTGGCCAGTGAGGGTGACGGGTGCGTGTCCATCGTGTTGTCGTGGTGCTGAATGAGTGTATAATTATAGAGGTAAAGGTGGCCGATTATGGGGCACCGAGGGGGAAGGGTATGGTAGTCGGAGTTGGGTATGGTAGTCGGAGTTGGGTATGGTAGTCGGGGTTGGGTATGGTAGTCGGGGTTGGGTATGGTAGTCGGGGTTGGATATGGTAGTCGGGGTTGGGTATGGTAGTCAAAGTTGGGTATGGTAGTCGGGGTTGGATTTGGTAGTTAGGGATGGGTATGGTGGTTAGGGTTGGCCAGGACACCATCGAAGCACCTTAATTGTCGTCCAGCGACGCGATAATCCATTAAGGAATCATTCCCAAGTGACTCCTGCCGCCTCCACCGCCATCACTGCCACTTTCCGCCACCCTGGAATGTCACTGGATTTTACGGTGGCTGGACTAATGAATGGAAGTATTATGAGGCCAATTAAAGGGACAGTGATCTCATTTTGTCGATGGTTATAGGCAAGCTATGGTGGGAGAAGAGAGGGAAGAGGGAGAGAAGAAGGTGCAGGAAGAGACACGTAGGCTATATGAATAAACTATATACGAAAATAGGAAAAGAAAACTTTGGTTGAAGGAGAAAGCTTCATCGTAGACTAGAACCAGGAGAGATAATTGCAGAAAAAAGGAGAAACAGGAAAGAAAGAGAATCAGGGCAGTGACATGGGATGGACACTCAGTCACGTGGTTTACAACAAGGGTCTGTGACTTGCAGTTGAAGATGCTGACTCTATCAGTATATATATAAAGGATGAATTAGTTGCAAACTTAAAAACATAAGATTCTTCTCAGCTTCAGATACGATTAAAGTACAAATAAGTTATATCTTACTATTCATTTCTGTAGTAAATAAAAGTTTAATTTTTTGTGATTAAATTGTGAGAGCTACTGATACCTCTTAACCTTGTTAAAAAACGATCTACTTCAGGATACGAGTAAAGGATCTGTTAAGTAACAAAGGTTAAAAATAGTTATCAATACTCCCAAGTCACCTGCAAGAGATCGCCATGCATAATGTGTGTCTACAACCAGAGAATGCCATCACCAACAAGAAAGATTGTGAAGCCTAGTGACAGATTTTAGGAATGTGTCTCGTTTCAAGAAAAAATTGAAGAGACATTGAGGGCCAGCACGGTACCATGTATGAGAGGATAATTAGGATGTCAGTCCTGGCTGGTGGGATGGTTCCTACTTTCTTATCTCATTTGCATACACTTACAGTCGCTCGTCTATAGTGTATAGTCAGTCATATGTGGTTGATTGAGGCTGGTGGTTTGTTTCTCATAATATCTTTAGGTAGATCTCTTTCCCTTCACTCACATTGTTGCCTATCCCACAAACTCTACCTTTTACCTTCACTTACAATATCCCTTACCGAACTCTGATTCCCTTCACTCACATTGTTCATCTTTGGTTGAAGTTTTGAACAGTCCACCAATTTACCAACAGACTAATTCCAATGTTGATATTATTGTGCATTTATTTACGGTCTCTAGGTATTCGAAGCTCACCTGAATACTTATTAGTGCTCGTGACTGTACATACATCCTTCGCCAAACTCTCATCTCCCCCTCTCTCTCACAATACTCTAAATTTAAACTCATTTTTACCATTCCTTTCCCTTTCACTAAACACTTATCGTTTCTTTACTCTCATCACACCTGAATATCACACACCTGAATATCACTTATCATTCCCTCCATTCCCAACATACCCAAAATGGAGGATGACAAATTACTCTAAATTATGAAAGGGAACAACACACTGCTTCAATATACAAGTTGATGATTTATTTTGCTCGCTTTAGAGTAATCAGTATAGTCCTCACATTAGGCCATACCAGCAGAATCCTCTCACTACACACTTCTTTATTTTCATCCTACCATGAGGGGTGCCAGTATACCGTTACCTCCACCGTTGCGCTTCCATAGATAACTTTTTATTGTAGCTCATTAATTCCTCGCGGTCCATTTAACCCATTCATACATAGGCTTTTCGTCTTTTATATTTCTTCCACTAGCTCGTCCTTGTCACCATTTCCAAAGTTTACAATGACGGTTTTTACTTATGACTCTTTTTCACGTGCTGAAATAACTGTTGTCCCCTTTGATTATAATAGTTTTGCAGGTCAGAGTTGAAGCGGTGGTTGATCTCACTCGAATAAGTTACGAGAGAAATACATGAGACAAAGATATATTTTGTTTTATGTTAAAAGTAGCCAGCCTCATTATAAGAATAATTATAGGATAGTATAGCTGATAACATGAGTTTCGACAACCCCAACTTAACTATACAGATGCAATGCCTTTGTTTAAAATATCCTCTTTGTTTGTATGTGTGTGCCCATGATATATTATGTGCGTTTGTGTGCGTGCACGAGTATGCTGGTGCCTGAGTGTGTTTTGGATGTTTATTTATGTTCAGAAGATGACAAGCGTCTGATGAGAGAGAGAGAGAGAGAGAGAGAGAGAGAGAGAGAGAGAGAGAGAGAGAGAGAGAGGAAAGCGTGGTACCAGCAATTGATTATCACACGGGCTGAATGACTTTATCGGAAATCATTTGCATAAATAAGGTTCCTGATAACCTTATACAGAGGCCCCATCCCCTCACATCACAGCCGGTCTCTCTCTTTCTTAGTGAGAAAGTGAGTGAGTGAGGGAGTGTTCTACCACTCTCCCCTCTGCCCTTTTTAGCTAAATGTGAAGGTGATTATTTGTTTGGGGAGATTTGGAGTGCTATTGATTCCTTCACACTATACCAGGAAACAGCCCACCTCAGTATAGAAATAGGGGATCAGCTTTGTTGAAGTGTTCAGACGGCTACGTATATGGACTCCAATACACTCACATAAAACAATCTGCTTGAGAGAGAGAGAGAGCAAAAGTAAGGGATTGAGACTGACCAGTTGGGGGTTGAGAAAGTGGTAACTATTAGTAAAACAAACGCACACACACTCAAACAAACAAACACACAATCCATATTATCATTTTTTTTTTCTTAGGTCTGGGGGAAAAGAATACTGAGAGACATCACACACATACTTGGGTCTTCTCCGGAGTCAGTGTCCTGGGGTTTCTTGTCATCATCCCTCATCCTGGAGGTTTCTAATTGTTGATTTTTCACAGCACCTTACTATACCAGGAGTCAAGCCACTAGACATTCCCAGTCCTTACTACCTTACCTGTTTCTCATTAACCTACATCTGCCACAGCCACCAGACCGGTTCCTGCCCTCATTTCCTCGCACCTAATGATAGTAACTCACATTGTTTAATTTTTGCCACTGTTAAGAGTAGTTTTGTAATGGAGGATAATTGGGGGCCTAATTTCAAAATTAGTACCGGTACTTCTTTTAAGCTCTATGAAATAATTTGTAGGTTTGTTGGTGTGCGTCCGTGTGCGTGTGAGTCTGTCTACGTATTTGTCCATGAGTGTGTCCAATTCAGACTAATTTGCAGAAATATGAATGAAGAGATTCAGTTCACAAATGGATCAGAAATTTGGCAACGAGTACAACAAATTTAACTCCAACGATTGGTAAGTTATGTTCCGGTAAATATTTCAGTGTCTAACAAATTCCAAGAGCTTTATAAAAGAGCAATGGAATATTGGAATACCGCAACGAAATAAACGATGAATTAAGTACAGATAGAAATATATGGTTAATGGAGATAGATAAATAGATTGATTGATTGATGGATGGATAAATCTATATATAAAGAGAAAAATAATTTACTATAATATATTATTGTATAGAAATTATCTACATAATTATCTACATAACAGGTGAAGGTGTGACGAGAAACTGAAGGCAAGGAAGAGAGAACTCGCGAGGCAGTCTTTGCAACACGCTACTCTGGCTGAAGCATCTCACTTTATTTTTCATTATAAAGGATGATACTGAATTTCTTAGAGAGGAATGTTTTTGTCAGGACGCCTCACACGTCGAGGTGATAATATTTGCTGAGAAGAAGATGTCATGGTTGGCGCGGGGACTGCAGGAGTGGAAGTGAGGAAATCATATACTGTTGCGCACATGAAACAGCCCAAGTGAAATATACTCGACCCACTCCAACAACCAGTGACTATGGCCCAGACATTGGTTACCATTGCCATCACACTGACTTTGGCTCCTGTTGTCTCCTACGTGGCACAGAGCAACTTTCGGGGGTAGCACAGTGTTCTTAAATCTGAGGCAACTGATTCATCCAAACTACTCCAAGCGACAGGTCATCATTATTTTTGTTCATCTGGTACTTTTTCCTAGCTTATTTTGGAGGAATCAAGGCGCTCCAATGTAACAGAAGTATATTATCCCCTTAATCCTGGGAGGAGTAGAGCATCTTCCACCTGGGCTCTATCACGAATTCATGAGCACAACTGTATTATGTCGTTACTTTCACAGAGTCGT
This sequence comes from Petrolisthes manimaculis, assembly GCA_034508575.1. Lineage (NCBI taxonomy): Eukaryota > Metazoa > Arthropoda > Malacostraca > Decapoda > Porcellanidae > Petrolisthes > Petrolisthes manimaculis. The sequence continues at coordinate 100,717 of JAWZYT010000953.1, read as the reverse complement.
GTAAAAGTGTAGTGTGATGGGAGAAGAAATTGTCGTTAGTTAATCATGACCTTGGTCTGAAAGCATATAATGAATCAAAATTATATAGAAGATATCGACTGGCATGACTAATCCCTCAGAATAATTAATAAATTTGAAAATGTGGACCAAAGAGTCGATATTACCTCCTAGCATTTCTAATCGAGAAAAAGTCTTATATTGAAGGAACAATGGGTCTCATTCTCTGGATCATCAGTTCTTAGTATATTGGAGAGGTATTATCTCGTCTAAACCTTGCCTGGAAACAGACCTGTAGTTCAGTATAGGGTGAGGGACTTGTTCTGTTGCACAGTTTCAACCAATATAATAAAAACATTTCCAAGCCGTCGACATCAAATGACCCTATCTACCACCCATATCATACAAGAAAGGAGATTAGATTGAAGACGGGAGCCCGTATTACAATCCTTTAGGTTCGCGTGGATGGGGGGCCTAGTTGGTCGCTGAGGTGGGTAAGAAGGAGCGGGTAGATTGGTTAAGTTGGTTGGGTGGGTGAGTGGGTTGGTGGAGCCCGCGGGTTCACCAATTTGGACAACAAAACATTACAAGTCGTGGCCACACACCCAGCGTGAGATTCCAGCCTCAATTGTCTCCCACTACTGCCTTCTCCAACTTTATTTATTATTCTTTTCCTGCCACTCAACACAAGATGATACTTGAGTCAGTATTTATTATTGATTTCGCCACCAGCAGACCAATGATTTCTCTCCCTTTCGGCCATGCAGGAAGTCGCACCGCTTATTTCTCTTTTCACGGGGAGCTTTTTCTCTTTCTTTCTCATCTTCGGAGAAAGGTTGTTGTCTTGGGACTTTTGCACAGCTGCTGCCTGAGGACGGAGTTTTCGTGACTCTCTGTCGTCCTGGTGGTCACGGCATTTTTCCAGTGCTCAATTTTCATATCGTTTGTGTAATCGAACGAACAAGGTTCAACAACTTTGTCAGCACCGCCTTGTTATATCGTGAGCACACACACACACACACACACACACACGTAGATTTTTACTCACGCACTCAAGCACACGCACACATAATGGCAAACACTCTTAATTAATTTAAGGGAGGAGTTTCGCACTCGTCACTATCAGGCTGCTGCTCATAATATCATAATGGCTGCCTATAATGAAAGGTAAAGAAGTTTTAGCAATATCATTACTGTACATCGGAAGAAATAATAGATCAATGCTAATAGACCACAAGAGATAAAGTAAGGTAGGAGCGAGTAAGATTATATGACAGGGAGTTCCAACGTCCACTCAAACTACAAGTATGAGAAAAATATATAATAATGCTATATATACTGTCTAACTCATTACTCTGAAAACTGTAGTGTGGGGCCGGATATGTATAGTGTACAATTTCGGAATAGAAAGAAAAAATTCTTTAGCCTTCCCACAATAAAGCTGAGAGGTACAGTGACAGTCCCTTTCAGTTCTGCGTTCACACTACTGCAGTATACATATGAGAGAGTGAACATTATATATTGAAAAAAACAATGATTCAGGCTCTGTATTGGTATGAAATGTACGTTCGGCCACAGGAATGTTTACACAGGCTATATGGAAAGAGAGGTCATTATTATAGAAGTACTGCAGTGAATGGTGTTCCAATTGACTCGAGATAAAAATATATAACATAATAATAATGTTATTGCATTTACGTAGTCTTGCATTTTCAATATGTTGTAAACCCTCGGAAACAACAGCATGTGTATGAATTCTTGTGGCCAATAGTACATCATGTTTGGTTAGTGTTTCAATATTTTTCACAACTTATACTGACTCTGAAATGAAGAGGACTGAACGATTAGGCTCAATTATTCAGGAATGAATTTGTAATACTTGGTTTAGTATGCCATATAGGCATCAAACACAGCAAAATCATTAGAAATTATGTTTCTTATTTATAAATGTAATGGCTAGTTAGAAAGGAAGTTCAAACGTGGTGATTAGGTTAACCATGAAATTTTATTTGATTCTGCAGTTTATATTATCTCGACGATAAATGTGAAAAAATCTCGTATATTATAATTATTGTGCATCGAACTATAAAGTCATTGGATAATTAAATTTGGAAAGCGCTTTAGAGAAAGGAGGAAAAAGAAGCTGACATTTAGTGGCGTTCGGTTCAGGTGGAAGGTAAGGGTATCTCAGCTAGGCACGAGAACATCATCTCAAAGTCACTCATGGTGCAGGAAAACTCTTTTCTGAATGTTAGTGTTCAGTTGGCCTTGTCGAAATGTGAATAGACCTTAGATTATTAGTTGGCCAAGTGTAGTATAAACGTTTCTGAAGAAAATTTAATCTACAGGATGCAGTTTCTCCTGAAGTCAAAGAGTCACTGCACCATGATAGACTTGGGATTAACGTCACATGGGAGACTCCAGGTAAAAGCGTTCAACACGAGCATCACGGGAGGCATCACGAGGCTGGAGAGGGTGTCAGGTTTTCGATGGAGGTGGGACGGGATGGAATAAGGAGAGGGCCAAGGAAAAGGAAGTAACAGAGATAGGGGGATGGTAAAAAAGGAAGGGAAGAATAGGTAAAGCCACTGAAAAGTATAAAAAGAATGCAAATGATAGGGTCAGAGAGAAGGAAATGAGAGTAAGGAATAGAAGAAGAAATGGTGAGATTTAAAACAGGTGAGAGGAACCACAGATGACGGAATAAAAGCAGATTATTTATAAATAAATATATATATATATTATATATATGAATGATACGACGTTAAGAGAAATGTCGGCCTGGAGACACATAGACGTAGGGAGGGAAAGAGGGAGAAACGTAGAGAGGGAGGGATGGGGGAAGGAAAGATGTTTGTTTACCTGCAGGAAGTGACTCTGGCCTCCCTGGTCTTTGTCCTGTCACGCCCCAGACACTCAACACCAAAAAATCAAGGAACCAACAACATCCGGACTGCCAAAACCTGCTGAGACTACCTGGCTACTTTCTTCCTGGCGGTCATTGTTTACGCTGTGCCAATCCCAGTCGCAAGCAGACTATTCCCAACATGTTAAGTGAAGAGACAGTTTATTGCAGGCAGGTTGAAAAGTTACCGATTCTTCCAAATTATGTTACGAAACATTTTCAATGTGCGTATACTGGAGTAATTCGATCCGAAGTATAGGTTGTAGAAAATAGTACGGTAGCACTCCAATTTGACAATATGAAAAACTAAGGTGTTTGTTATTTTCTTGCTTAATGAATATTCCCTAGGATCATCCTCGTGTCTATCAGTACAAACATCATTTACCATAACGCAATATATAGCAAATTAAGTCATAGAAAAACGAGCTTATATAACTAACACTATCAGAATATCAAGATGCAAGGAAATCAAAACAAGAGGCAGGTTGGACTGAAGTTCTGAGGAGAATTGACTGGGTCGCCGAGGAACACAGGCGAGGACGGCAGAGATCAAATGAAGATAACTGGGTTTTGTGTAGGAGTAACTTGAATGCAAAGCTAACTAGGTGGAAAAGGTTGCATTGGTGTGGAGCTGTGATAAAGTGCAAAGATGTGACAGGCTGGACAGTTAAGTTTATAGTTGGCACTGGCATGTTGTAAGGTGGTAGGAGAGGTAGGATTTAACTGGAATATAAAGGATTAAAGAGGGTAGGGATGGCTTTATTTTGATTGTTAATATTTGACGACTAGACATGGGAAACAAAGTCCGAAGAAGTAAAATTTGATAATGAAATAAGTGTAAAAGAGTAAGGATGGGTAAACTTAGTTTGGGAATGGCAGACCAGCTTTATTGGACAAAAAGTGGAGTGAGTGAGTTTAGAGAGAGGAAGGGCAGGGATGAGTAATTGTTAGAGGGAAACAGCAGGTCGTCGACCTTCTTTATACCCGACCTTGAGGGGATGGAGTTAGGTAGGAAATATATAGGGTAACAATAGGAAAGACATGTTTGTGAATAGCAGATCAATTATTGTTATCCTAAGGCTGGAGAGACAAAGTTGAGTTGGACTGAGGATTGCGGGCTGAGTTAAGTGGGCCTTTTGTAGTGGTCCAATTAGAGGACATCGGATTCCCCAAACTGGGCTAACAAACGGATTTCCTACTCGTACCAATCTGTTTTGGGGATAATTTGGAGGAAGAAGTAGCCCTTCAAATCGTTCTATAACCTGGGCTGGTGGGCGAAACAGAGCCTGGCGGTACAGAACAGGGAGGCCTCCTGTCACACACGCCACCTGCCCACTGGTTAACTTACCTTTTGGCTTCTTTACGAGACTTTTATTGAGTCAGTTGGAAGCTTTGTGGCCCCGGGTGTGTGTGGCCCTTCGTTTTTGTCCACACACATAAACGAGTGTGTGTGTGTGTGCGTGTGTGTATCTTTGCGTTTATATACGTGAGTGAATGCTTGCAGACTAGATGTTATTATTAATCACTGCATAAAACTGTTTGTGGAGTGATTGTTAGCAACTTTTGTTAGATGTTCTTCCTTGTGTGATCTGGGTGAAATCACAAAGAGGTTATAACGAATTTAAAGTCAAGAACAGATGGGAATGGTAATGAGGAGACTGATATCCTTCTCTATTATTATTAATGGTCCATTGCTGCTGCAGCCAAAGAAAAGGTGGATTCTGAAGTAGGGAGGATAGGGAGGCGTAAAGGTAAGGAAGCGATGCAAAGCTCGATGAAACTCAAAGCACACGTTCAATCCCTGCGAAAATTCAACACACACACACACAAACACACACACACACACACACACACACACACACACACACACACACACACGGATACACACACACACACACACACACACACATTGAGGAACAGCATCGACAACAGTAAGTACAGCAGAATCAACAGGTGGGCGATTGGAGAGTTAGGCGGGGTCCCTCAGATGTCTTCATTATCGTGGTTACAACAATTAATATAGTGACTTGGCGACTCCAGCTCTTATTAAGAACTAGTGACCATACTGGGAGGCCCCTCTCTCCTCCTCCTTTATATTCTTTTTCCTCTCTGTTACTCCTTCTCTCATGCCTTCTGCTCCCTCTTCCCAGTCTTTCTTACATTTGTTTGTGATTGGTCCTCTATAGTGACGTAAATTTGCTCTATCTCTTCCCTGTTCGTTTTGTCCAGGCTTCTGATAATCTCATATCATTCTTCATGTTATTTCTTCCCTAACATTACCAAATCCTCCAGCTCTTAACGCGATGTATCTCTCGTGCAATAATATCTGCTGTCCCTTTTCTTAGTAGGTACCTTACACTGCCCTTCTTGTATTAGTCCCTTTTATCCTCCTTCCACTATCCCTTTCACTACACCTTATTTCCTCATGTCTCTGTTTTACCATTTGCCAATATCCCCTGCTACCCAATCTACAATATTTTCCATTTGCAATAGTTGTGTCCGGTGCCTAAAACAACGATATGTCTTGGTGGTTCTTAATTCACCCCACATTCAAATGCCGGTAGTCGTGGTGGGTGGCTGGTCGCCCCGGGGACCTGCCTTGCTGCTTCCACCTACCACTAGGTACCAATCATATGAAGCCTAAAAATGAAGTTGCTCTGAATGTTACTTAATGGTATTTTAAATTGCATGCTTTTCTTTAAAGTTACATATTTTTATATAACTACTTTTATTTATTGCAACAATGTCTTTCTTTCTGGAAAATATAGATTATAATGGCCATTATCGTTAAGGAAAAAAAATTAGCAAGGAGATTTATGGAAAATCATGCATTGCCCTGCCAGTGTGAAGATTCAGTTGCAAACGCAATTATACTCTAATACTGAACCTAGCTTCACTTTTAATAATACTCCGGTTTCTTACGTCCATTAAAATGTTAAAGCAAAAATAATCTGGTTGATCATCCCCAGGCAACGAGATGGAGCTGATAAGAATAATACATATCAGTTTGCCATGAGAAGAACGGTATCAGGTCATGGCCAGTCACACCTGTATTCTACCCTGGAAGAAGTCGGTAACATTAGAGATAAACTTAGTAAAATCATATGGTAATATTGTACTACAAGTCATGTTACTAAATATTATCTGTCTCTGGAGTATATTTATAACTGTTACAATTATGTTAACAACTTCCGTAGCTAAACCATTTTCTTAATACATTCCCTTAGATTTACATTTGTATTGTCGTAATGTCAAGGAGTGAAGTGAAGTACTGCACTCTCCAGCTGACACAATGCAACGCTTTAATTAAGGGAATCATCTGATGTGGTAGAATTGGAGAGTTGCTGATTCACTCAAACACTTCCAAAAAACAGACGAGTTATTATTTACAGTTCCAAAAGTGCATATACAGTGGCAAAAAGAAAAAGAAATAAGAAGTAAAATATTCCGCAGGGCTAAGCATAAAAGCTCCTCGGTACTAAGATATAACAATTTGATGCTCTCAGTCTTGCACCAGAAGTTAATTTCGTAATGTCTTGCACACACTGGAACTTTCAACCCGACTATGATGGGGGATAAAGGAATTACCTGACCTAGCAACACGGTACAGAGTCATTGGCCTCTAAATGTAATGTGAAAATGCTATCCTTCAATAGACACTATATGTAATTACAGAGTGTGCAATATTCCGTCGCATTTTGAAATGCTTGTAATAATAGCCTTAATAGCCAGGTAGAGTAATAGTGACCGCATTAACTTAATTCATACTGACCTCATGTCTTTAGTAATATTGCTTTAACATTATTCAATGATTTCTTGATCGCTTGCTAAACCAGAAAATGGAGAACTAGTTAATAATCAGCAGTTGCATCCGTGTTTAAAGCTGATTAGATAAAGATCAAATTGGAAGAAGGATCCCCAGGGAGAGAAGAGAAGAGAATTGCTGACGGTGGCCAAAGGGAAATAGAAGCCAGACCGACGCTCGTCACTCTTGCTAGGTCAATTTATTACCAGACAACCTGGGTGTAGTGGGGCAGATTACAGGCAAGAATTGAGCTGTTATCTTAATGTCTGGGAGGGGCACTGACTCGAGCACCTTGCTAATCGCATTCGTCCCTCACCCGCTTCAGTCGTTATCAAGGTATCAGTGCTTCGTCACCGCCCTCATCGTCTTCATCAAGGTGCAAGCCGCTGGGGTCTTGTTGCAGAGGAGGCCATGACGGGCTGAGGACTTAGGAGGAGAACACTTTGATCTAACAGAATGGTGACCACGTAAGAGATGGAAGCACACGAAAAATATGTTAAGTCAGCAATTCTCTTGATGCACTTCCTTGCGAAATGAATATGTCGAGTCTTATCATAAGTGGTCACTCACTTTGGCTGTCAGTCAAGCTTCACTCCGACCCTCATTCAGTACTGCTACTCGCCAGATATTTGCCTTTAAATTTGACATACATTCAAGGCTTTTGCCTCCAATGCAAGCAAATATAATAATGGGCATAACTGTTACTAATGCAACCAGATGACTACCTTGAGAGGGAAATTTCGTATAGATAAATCGGAAGCTATTATTTTTTCAAGAAACAGACTACTTTATTATACAAGTAAAGGTTCTGTGATATATCAAAGTTTGGAGGAATCAATAGCCTCGCCTCCAATCTAACTGTAAGAAACTATTCCATAATGAGTCAATGTAATGGCTGCTACAAGTTGTATAGGAACATAGCATTAAATTGATAATGACTGATGATACTGGGAAATCAACCTACAAGAAAAAAGAAAACGCCGCTTTCAAATCTGTCAGGATCTAAGGATACACTTCCATCAAACCTGTCCTGAACTGACTAAAAACAGTAGAGTCAGGCATTTCGTATCACCCCCTTAGGGCACATTGCCAGTGTTGGGAGGGTAATGAGGTGGATTTAGTGTTAAGTTGGTGTGGTGGTTATAATGGAAAAGGTGTTGAGGTGGTTTGTGGTGGATAATCGGTGGATATTGATACCGTGACCTATGAAATACCCTCCGCCAATCTCCTTCAAAATCACAGCTACCAGACATGTGGCGTCTTGCTTTTGTCTCCGATCTTTCGTCAAGCCCCAATGTTTCGTGTGGTGGAAATTCGTATGTTAAGAATATCTCCAAACTACTCGGCGAAAAAATCCAAATTAACTCAACTTAGACATTCGGTTTATTGGATCAAGCTGGCCTGGAGGAACGAAATGATCAATATTTTCAAACTCTATAACCTCCAAGAGTTCTGTTATGTAATGGATTTTAAGATGTGTGTGTGTGTGTGTGTGTGTGTGTGTGTGTGTGTGTGTGTGTGTGTGTGTGTGTGTGTATGTGTATGTGTGTGTGTTCTCTGGCTGTGTAACGTTTGGATCAACTTTCAATGGTTAATTTATTTTTCTCTGGTGACGCAGCGTTGAGGACCAGCTTGCAGAACACATATACATTATACCGGTATGTTTTTTTTCTTGTTGACACTGTGAGTTGGTGGGTGAGCGTCATGTTTGTGTCAGGGTAAACGACCCTTCATTTCTCGTCCCATTCTCTCCATTCCTCCTCGTACGTCTAACAGCGACCTTGTCCTTCCGTCTCCATTCCTTCCCTTTCTTTCCCCATTCATTCTGTGTCCTTCATCCCCTGACCCTCTAAGATTCTTGTCCTTTTTTAGTCTCTCTTCCCATTCCAGTTTGTCCATTCCCATCTTTGACTTTTCATGTACACTTATTTTTTATTTTATTTTTTGCAAATTAAACTGTACGACCTTCTTCCTGACCAATTTATAGATGCCCTATAATATTTCATTTTCCCAACTGAAAAACGCCGAATCTCCAGTATTTATTTTCTATCCTTCAGTCCACATTTATCCTTGAGTGAGTATCCTTTTCTGTGCCCTCCTTGCAAGCAGGTGAGGTGGGTACAGAGCGTCTAATTTACCTTCGCTATAATTTTCTCTCCCCACCAGAGTATTATAGTTTATCCTGCAACATTGTTTTTGGCAAATGACACACAAGACGTTTCAAAGTATAAATCCTCGTGACATCTTGTAACTCCCGTCTTTATCCATTTATCTATCTATTTGTTTTTTCTATCTATCTCTTTCTCTCCATCCTTATTCTCATTCTCTCTCTCTCTCTCTCTCCCTCTCTCTCTCTTTCTTTCTCTCTCTCTTTCTTTTGCACATATACACATACACAAAAAACTACACACACACACACACAAACACATCGTCTATAGACTTATGGAAATGTATGCTGGGCTCCACACACACAACCTCACATCCCATCGCCACAAAAACTTCCTCAAGACTCTTCATCTCCACTCACATCACAGTCTTCAACGTTAAAACACATCTGCTTAGAGATTTATCAGACAACCCACTTACCGTAGCTTCATTTCCCTACCACAAGTTTTTTAAATGTTAGATGTTGCAGTGCTCATACATTTTGGAATCAGAGCTATTTCTTTCCCTCCATACGTTTCTTAATTAATATAGTATTCCATTGGTGAAATACTGGAACTATGCTACTGAGACCATGAAAACACTGTTAATGCCATAAATATACAGTTGTACATTGAGAAATTCTCTTAAGCCAAGGGTGCCACTAGGATACTTCTCTCTTCCTCTTCATCATTGCTCTCACAATAGTAATCACCTTCCCTCATCATCCACTTCAATTCTCCTCCTCCTCTTTATCCTCCACCTCCTCCTCCTCCTCCTCTTTATCCTCCACCTCCTCCTCCTCCTCTTCTTCCTCCTCCCTTTCCTCATCTTGGCGGCTTCTCGACCAGTCATCAGGTGGGCCTGGGGTGCCACTTAAGCAAGACTCTGGTCCACCTGCCTTGATATCTTCATCTGACGGGTCCAGTGACTCTCCCTCTATTACTCTTCACCATCGTACTTCCCCACGCCTCTTCTCTGTACTTCTTAATCACTTCCAGACTTCTTTGCCTCCATCCTTCCTCCCTTATTTTTTCCCCTGCTTTTATCTCTTCCTTCTTACCATCCATCCATATGCTCTTCCTTTTTACCATCTACCCTTTTGTCCCTATTTTACTATCATCCGGTCCCCCTCTCCTCGTTATCTTATATATATATATTCCCTTATTTCTATCCCTCCTTATCACGTTCCCCTTCCCATCCCTCCTCCTTAAAAATGCTGCTTATCCCATTCTCTCCTAAGCACCATCTCTTCTTATCCCCTCCTTCTGCTCATTCCAACTTCTCCGCTGCACCTCGCCCTATACCTCTTCATCCCCTCAACTCACTAGCGATAACAGTGGTTAATGCCACCACAATCAACAGTCATAAAGCACGCTCTGTCAGACATACTGAAGTTGTGAATGTCAGTTACGGTCACACCTTCAGGGCCTACGAGGGTATTGCAATCACCTCATTTTATCAGTCTGATTGTCAAATTTTCCGTCCGTTTGTTTGCAAATGTTTCTAGAGAAGGTTGTAACCAGGCTTCGTTTAACACTCAGCAATAGGGAGAGTGCTATGATAACATTCACTGATACCATCACAACTCTGGTATAAGAGGAGAAAAATGAGAGAAGGAAATAAAAAGAGGATGAGAAGGAAAGATAAAAATATAATATAACAACAACCACAAATATAAGAAGACGACGATGATAGAAATGGCAAGTATAAAGAGTGGAGACTTTCAAAATGAGAAAAACAGCAATATTTATCTTATTTATCTCTCCTCATTCAAGTACTCTTATTACGCCTTTTATCCTCCTCTGAATTCGTCTATTATCTCATCTATAGCACACACTTTAACCACAATCTTATAATGCTTTTTCTCTCTCTCTCTCTCTCTCTCTCTCTCTCTCTCTCTCTCTCTCTCTCTCTCTCTCTCTCTCTCTCTCTCTCTCTCTCTCTCTCTCTCTCTCAGTACCATATACATCCAAAATCTAATTTTTAGCTCCATGTCCTCCTTCATGCTTCAGTTTATGATAATTTCTTTATTTTACTTCCACTTCATCTTCTCTTTTCTCTCTACTGTTTTCTTTGTCGTTGCCATACAGAGCCTGAGGTACCCAGTGAGGTAACCGTTATGCCATATTGTGCTAATCACTGACGTCAAGTACTGTAAAGGTTCTGTTGATAGACATGTAAATTCTGCACTTGAGGCTAAACGGTGTTTCTTTGGTTCAGATGGAGAGGAAGGTGAAAGTGACGAAAAGGAGAAATGATGTATATGTGGACACAAAAGAATATGAAAACCGCAATGGGAAAAGAGCTAAAGGAGGGAATGATCGTGATGTAGAAAGTAATACACAGTGTTTTCTAGATTCTTGCATTATTGGATGAAATGAGTCGTATATCTAATTTCATAAACTATTATATACTAGCTGCTCCGCCGCCCTTCGGGCGGCTAGGAGCCGCTAGCTCCTGCGGAGGGCTGGCGGCCTACGGCCGCCCTTCGGGCGGTGGAGGCTATATGGAAGGAGCTTATTTGTTTCTTGGCATAGACAGGAGTAATCAGGCAGAAGCCTCCAATTTTCATACACGATCAAAGAGTTCTAAATAAACAAAGGATATAATAATACAACACTGATATGTAGCAAATGCAAACTGCACTACCACCACTACTACATCAACCACTACCACCTCCACTACTACATCAACCACCACTACTACTACATCAACCACCACTACTACTACATCAACCACTACCACCACTACTACCACTACTACAATCACCACCACTACTACCACCACCACCACCACCACTACATCAACCACTACCACCTCCACTACTACCACCATCACCTATTCCCGCACCCCCAACCCCCCCACCCCAAGCCTTGTCTTACCTAGTGTATGTGTGTGTTTGTGTGTGTGTGTGTGTGTGTGTACGGTAGGGATGTGTGTGTTTGTATGTGTATGTGTATGTGTGTGTATGGGGCATGCTTAGGGTGTGTGACGGTAGGGGACAGGCTTTCCCCCCCCCCCCCCCCCAGCCTGTCCCCTATTCCAGCACCCCACAAACCCCCCCACCCCATGCCTGTCCCTTATTCCCGCATATATAGTCTATCTCTCTCACATACAGTCTCTCTCTCTCTCTCTCTCTCTCTCTCTCTCTCTCTCACAGTCTAGCTAGCTATCTATCTCTACCTCTCACACACACTATATCTATTTTTCACTCTTTCTCCCCCCCCCCCCCCCACACACACACTATCTCTCTCTCACACACAAATATAACCAAACCCAGTATTACCTCTCTCGCTCACACACACACACACCCTCTCTCTCTCTCTGAAATTAAAAATAGAGATAGAGAGAGAGAGCCTGTGAGGGAGAGAGAGAGAGCATGTGAGAGAGAGCATGTGTGTGTGTGTGTGTGTGTGAGAGAGAGAGAGAGAGAGAGAGAGAGAGAGAGAAAGAGAGAGAGAGAGAGAGAGAGAAAGCTTGTGCGTGTCACTAATCCAGGGGTTCGAATCCTCCTCAAAACATTAACATTTTTTGAAAAACATGAAAAACATTTTTTTTATAGGTCCAAAACACTCCCCAAGTATTAGCGATCACACCCATGTAAAAAATTTCACTCTAGGACGAAGGATCTTGGCGTGCATAGAGGACACACACACACACACACACACAGAATTTCGGCTTTATGTATATAGATAATGATATTGAAATGTGTGTGTGTGTGTCCGCAACGGCTTGAAGAAAGTTTTTTGTTGTTAAGGCGAGGGATTCCTCCAAACTATACTAAAATATTATCTGTGGTACAATCTGTTTCCAGGTATAGTTTGGAGACTTCAGAAGTCCTCCATTTAGACCAGCAAGGATCACCCCCTTACCTGGCAAGACCCACCACCTTCGTCTGCCCCTTCATCTCCATCCAATCCTCTTTTACTAAATTGCTCACAAACGCTAAACATATACGAGAAACTTTTACGATCCCTTGAGTTCTGGCACAGCACAGAGGAGGCAGTCGAGAAAATTACATAGACAGGGAGCATAACAGCGGCAGTATACCTTGGGAGGCTGGTGCTAAAGGGGACAGGTACACAGACAGGCAGGTAGGTACAATGCAGTGACAAGTAGACAGACTGTGTAGTTATGGAAACCGGTCTGTAGGTAAGTAGGCATACAAACAGACACGTAGGGGAAGGTACACAAGCTGAAAGGTAGGTAGAATGACTTGCCAAAGAAATACTGTAATAATTAATATATTATATGGATAGAGTGAGTGAGGAGTCTCTGACCCAGGTCACCATGATAGGAGGCTGGAACTTTTCCCCTGAACCAACCCGTATACACGTACGTATTCACGTACGTATTTTCCCCTGAACAGGGAAAGCGGGTACAACAGTAGAGAATGTAAATTGTAGGTACTGGAGTAGGCAAGAAGGACAAAGTAAAGATGGCTAAGTGGAAACGGTAAGGTGGCAATGGCAGGATGGCAGGGCGGCAGGATGACATGATGGCAAGATGGCAAAACGGCAGGATGGCAAGACGGCAGGATGGCAGGACGGCAATATGACATTATGACATGATGGCAGGATGGCAGGGTGGCCGTTGAACTGAGCCAGAGGAACACGACCAGAATACTCAACAAGGAACAATCATCACTCCAGTGGTTCTGTCTCGTAATTAGTCATGTGAAACGTTTCCTCTCAAGGTTCCGGCTTATCTGCAGTGACAGACTTGAATGTCAACCTGTAGGGGTTCTTGTCTCTCTCCAGTAATAATATCATTCACCGTCAGGCTCCTGTCGGGTGCTAGTTACTCATCAGTAACACACTGGTACAGTCTTGTATTATTGATGCTATCGAAGAACAGGTGGTAACTGAATCCTCCAAAATGCACCAAGGAAACACGATGATTAGTTACAGAATGGATTGTTCGTTTCCTGGTATAATTTGAAGGAATCTGTAACTTCGAAATTGCCGCCTTAGATCATTGGCCCCATAAATCTCCAGTGCGACACACTTCGTTAACTTTGAAAGGGAGATGCACTTTTCATTACCTACACAACCAAAGGTGCTGACCCTAACAAGATCAACTGTCACCAATTAGCAGCCAGAGTGACATTCCCTGATTAGACAGACCACGTGCCCCTCCCAGTGATAGGACCAGCTTCAGTTTTGTGACACCATTCCTCCCACTACCACCACTACCACCTCTACCATAATTAACATCAAAACCTTCACTGTCGCTACCACCACCACCACCACCACCACCACCACCATCCTTACCACGGTACTTATGCTACTACATTTTAGAGATAATAACACAATTCTTATTAATATGATACTGTACAGGACCTATTATAATACCACAAAATAGTACCAGGATCAAACTAACACATTCATTCTTGTTATACGTGCCCAAGGCCACAGTGTATTATTACCCCTTCAGCGTCCAGGTTTAACCACAATCACTTTTCAGATACTTCATGATATTTCTTAACTTTTATATTGCATTTTAGGAATAAAAACACGAAGATGAAAGAAACTCATGCTTATTGAGAGTCCAAGATATATAACAGCATATAAATGCAACAGGCAGAAGTATCTGAAGGAGGAAAGGAATAGGTGTAGGTCTATGTAACTCCTAAGTAGAGATTTACACAGCTTGTCGTTATTAAGGATAATATTTGTGTTACCTCTTACGAAAGTCAATATTACCAGGTGTATAATTTTATTGAGACTACCAACAAACTCGATGTGTCTCGTACAGAAGTGTAATGAGAGGAGACATGACTGTAAGCACTACACCCTCCTCTTGGTGATATCAAGAAGGAATTACACCCTCCTGCTGGGGTCACAAGGGAGGTATTACACCCGCCTGCTGGGGTCAACAGCAGGTAGAGGCAGGAGGGAAGGAGCCCGGAGGTAAGTGGTGAGGGATGGCAAGATTACCCGAGTGCTGGAGGGGGGGCAAGGCTTGGTCAACAGAGAGCCAAGCCTCACACCAGCCTCTCTCACTAAGTTCCTTCTTCTCATGTTAACTGACGTCCCTGTCGACCCTAGGTACAACTACCTGTACAGTCCTCTACAGTAAATCGATTCAAAGCATGTTCTCAAGCTCCTTATCATCGAGAGCATTATTGTAGAATATAGCTAATTTTTAGCTTTCATAATGCATTGTTCTAACTATTTAAAAGTACCACATGAAGTTCCTGAAGATTCGAGTAAGTGGTGTCTATATGTTTTCTATTTTATGTTACAAAAACGTACTGCATGTGGGTGTACTGTGGTAGAGTGGCTGTGAGGGCAGAGGCCGCCTGATCTCTGAGTAATGGAGACTCTTTAAGCCACACAATCAAGGCCATATTTCAACCACGATCGTTAGTGTGTGTTTAAAAGGAGATTGTAAGATAAACAGATAACCAGCGCGGCTCCCTGACACCACAACATATTAGCAAAGCATGTGACCGCTGGTGGGTAACTGGGAGGGAGGAAGAGAGGCAGGGAGAGAAAATGTAAACTCCCCGTAGCTTAACAAGAGAAGGAGGGGAGAAAGTTGCACAATAATTGACAGGTGGTCCTCGGTGACAACAGAGGACAGGATATCTAGAGTACACTCGACAATAAGATCTGTCGTCGTTTATCATACGAATATCCCTCACTACGAATCTTAAAAATAAATCCATTGATTCGAAAGAAACTATGACACAGAAGACACGAAAGTACTGTGGTATAATACAGTAATTAGTTTAGTATCATGTTGCTTTGATTTCACGTGTTTAACTTTCAAGCTCGGTAAGGAAGAAGCAGAAGGGACAACACAATCCAAAACGCGTATCCGATTATTACTGGAGTTTAGAATTCTGTGAGATAACAGTGCGCCAAATTCTATTGATTATCCTGTCTTATGGTTGTTGTAACTCCTTTGCTAATATTAGGTCATTAGAGACAGACCTGCATACTAATTTTACATCAAGTTTACACAACCGACATTATATATGCACTACAATGTATCTATCATATCAAGAAGCATATGATTTTCTTGGTCGTTATTTTGTGCCATTTTTCATTTAATGTCATGAACTTCAGGCAATACATTGCTTTCATAAAATGTATGCCATTCAGTTCTTCTTTCAGGATATAACCACGACTCGATCTATGAACATGAGTACGAAGGAATACTTTCTTTCTAGGCAATACTGATTCACCTGGGAATCCTTTACTACCTGCACCTTCGATGAGGTAACTTTCATGAGCCAGTGAAGCAATTGTACCATGATGTATTTCATGACATGGCAGATTATGGTGCTTTTGTTGTCGGTGGTATATGGGGAGGTGATATATCTTGTAGAATAGATAGGAAGAATTAGTAATCCTTCACTTCGCTCTTTATATAACGAAAAATAAATACAGAGTACACGAATATTTTCAGGCTGGTAACAGTAAAGGTTTAAATTGCTTGTAAAGTCGACTTTGCGACTTTCAAATTATCTGGGTCTGTGAGCTAGGAGCAAAAAAAAAAAAAAAAAAAAAAAAAAAAAATTGGTGAAGAGTTATCTGCCTCATTCACTTCCCCCTCCACCCCACACCCCTCATTCTCCCTCATCTTCCTGCACACAGTCAGCTGGGTTTCGTGTTCGCCAGCTGTCTGCACATCACTCTAACCTTTCAACTCTCAGTCCTTCCCTTTCTCCTTCCTTTCCCACAAATACTTTCTATCGCATCACCGTATGTCGTCACCTACATCTCCTTCTGCCGTCACGAGGAAATTATTACATTCCATGCCAGACATCTATTAAAACAGACAGGAATACCATAATTTTAGCAAATGTATTTCCATTCACCTTCTTTTTATAAAAAGTATAGCATTTAGAAATAATGACTTGCGAAGACTAGGCCAAGGATAGAGTAATGGGACTATCGCAAAATATCTAGTACTTTTGAATAGAAACCTCTACCTTAGCTACATCTTTCCATTCTGTTCAGCAGTTTTAAACTGTATATGAATAACAGATGTCAGAATGTAATATAATCTGTAAGGAAAGCAGGATGAACGGTGATGTAAGTATCTGGGGCCGGGATGGTCAGTTTTAAAATTGGAAGCTTAGCCATCCATACAAAGGAAGGCAGGATGATATTGAGACAAATACAGGAAGATTAGGATGGTGGTTAGTTTAAGGACCAGGAAGAAGAGACAGACTGCTTGGACAGAAAAGGGGTAAGGTGCTCAGACCAGCTGGGCTAGTGAGGAAAGGCCGCCTGTGTTGTGCCCGAGGCAGCATGGGCCGCACTATAGCCGGGATGGCCGTGAAGGATTACAATCAAGATTTATTCATGTGAGTTGCGTCGTGGCCGTCATCACTGGCCATGGCCCTTGGATGCCGCCACTATTACCACCTTGTTATCAGGATTTACGGGGAAGGGTAATTTATGAGGGTAGGGTAAATCTATAGAGGACCAGCAGGTCGTTGGAATCACAGTAATTACTTTACTGTTGCCTCAGTCCAGCATTTCTGGGGAGTGACATTGCCATCGACCTCCCAGTCCCACCCTACCTCCTACTATAAGCACCGCATAAAAGGCTTACATTCTCTTTTAGACCACCATATTGGTTTACAGAAGAAAGTTTCAGAAAAAGGGTGTACTTTTATGAGTACGAGATATAATGCCTATTCATGGGTTTGCTCTGAATGCATTTCACATATAATGAGCTTTACTTGCATTCCTTTCGACGTGGGCAGCTCTCTCTTGTACACACACTCCCAACTGACTCTAGGGTTCTTGATTCAGTGCCAAAGCAGTACTTAGCATCATCACTAGTCATTTATGGTTGTCAGCATTAAGAAATATTCGTTTAAAATTTCTTGTCTGTTTATCTACATGTCTGTCTGTCTGTCTTTGACCATCTCCCGCCATCTCCCCAAGTATTCTAACTCCCCATTTTCCTTTTCCCTCCCGCTTCTATCTCTATTTCTTTTGAGAAACTATTTGTATACTACGATACTTATTTACTGGCATTGTTTGGATGCATTTACAACATATTCATTTTATTTTGATTTACTATTTACATCCAGTACGAATACTAACAGCGCCTTCATCTGTCTAGTAGATGTGAAAATGTTAAAAAAGACATAATATTCATTCAAAATAAAAAATAATTGAAGAAGGTTAGAAGGCACTCACCGAAAGGGTCTCGTAACACCAAGAAGAAAAGGAAAGCAAACCAGTCTCATTACTTCATATTCTGACAGTCATACCAATAATATATCAAATTATATCAGATTCATTAATTTTCTCTGTTGTAGTTTTATTCGACGAATCTCTTACATCAGAAAGTGTTTGATCGTTGCCTTGCTGTGACATAATTGTATTTCATTGGGAATTTGTCATCACTCTCCTAAGCGTTTTATAAAAGTTTATGTTTCAATGCTGGATATATGTTTCATGAAATATTCTACTGAAGCATACGGGTAATCTAAATATACACAAGTGACAACTTCCTTATTTCCTGATCTCCCGGGAAATTTGCTTATAAATTATCAGCATCTTTGTAAAGTTGACCAAGATCCTTCTATACATGCATGGTTAGGTCTTTATTTCAACGGCATCAAGAAAGGTGGCTAGTGGCTATGGAGCTAAATTTCTAGGTCATAACTTATACGTCACTTGGAATAATGGCCTACCTCTCTGATCCAAGACTGGTCATGTTGCTGAGTCGTGTGTTTAGTTTTAGACCACGATATTTTATCCCGGTAGCGATAAATAAGCTTAATAGTGGGTGTGGCGGGGTATAGCTGCATGGTCTCAAGATATATGTAATCATTCTATATACCGTCTCTTGAAATTCGGATAAGTTCAGTGTTTGAGTATTAGAGTGAGGGTTATCTTGTATACACACACACATACACACACACAAAATGCATTGCAACACACACACACATACATACATAAAATGCAATCCAAAACACACACACATACAAAATGCACTCCAACACATACACACGCTCGCACACACACACACACACATACATACACACACAAAAAAAATGCAATCGAACACACACACACACAAAATGCACTGCAACACATACACGTATACGCCCATCATGCTTTACTGTGGTGAGAGTGACGTGAAACAAAGCTGTGTTCCCCCACCAGTCTCATTCATCACATATCCCTCCGACAGTTACTATGCTGCTCCAACCATCACTACACGGCATCCACCCACACACACACACGCACACACGCACACGCACACACACACACACACACACACACACACAAGTCCTGCATCACACACACACACACACACACACACACACACACACACACACACACACACACACACACACACACAAGTCCTGCATCACTCACTCACGAAACTCTATACAAACCTTGAACAACTGTACACATTTACCAACAGAGCATCTTGCAAGAACCCATACCAACTCACTCAATCTGTTTATGCTAAATAAATAAATAAATAAATAATCAAATAAAATTATAGATATATATATATAATACCTCAGTCTAATCTTGCTTTATTGTACTTCGAGGATTTCTTGGTCTACAAATATCTTCTCTCAATTTAATCGCAGCCTCGCCCAGTGTTTCTCTCTTGGCTCTGTTCACCATACCACCTTTGTCCCCTGTCTCTCTTTTCACCAGACTCACCTCTCCTCCTTTCTCTCTCAAACTCTATCTATTCATCTATATATCTATCTATAATTTTTTTCTCTCAACTTTCTGACATACCGCTTTTTTATTTTAAAATGTTTTCTTCTCCCTCCTCCTTTGCCCTTTCCTCACCCTACCTCCATTAACACACACACACACACACACACACACACACACACACACACACACACACACACACACACACACACACACACACACACACACACACACACACACACACACACACACACACACACACACACAGACACAGACACAGACACAGACACAGACACACACACACACACAAACACACACACACACACATCCCCCTCCCCCCCTTCTCTCTCACTCGTCTCATCTGCTTTACTTTCCCTTCACTGCAGCCTCGTACAACACAAAGAGGGTGGATCCCAGTTTAGGCTACGGCTCTCCTCTCACACCTCAAGTATAAAAACCATGTATATCTCGGCTGTTAGGTTTCAGTTCATTATGGTGATGGTTTTAAGGGCAACCCCGCTGTGTATACTGTCCGACCTTCCCTGCCACACCTTAGACAAGCCGTGCATAGACACACACACACAGGCGCGCGCGTACACACACACTCACATACACTCTTATTCATTCACACTCACGCGCGAGCACATATACACACTTATTCATATACACACACGCATGCATACATACACACTCATGAACACACATACAGAGCAAAGTCGTCAATGTACAGCTTCGTGCACTATGTATATACAGTTGCCAGCATATATAACTGGTACAGTCAACATTGCCAGTCTTGCCAGTCCCCTTCTCTTGCACCAGTTATAAGTGCTGGCAATTGTACAGTCCTATCCTACAGAATATTTTCAGTATATTTAGCTGCGCATGAAAAAGGAGCTATATATCGTATACCTGAGACGCACACTGACAAACATGCACCTGACTCAGCTCGAGGAATCAGTCGAGAAAAGTTGAGTTAGAGTCATCAGCTGTTAGTGAATTAGAGGGCTATGCCAAGAGACAGAAGACAGAATAGAACCTCAGTTATACGATTGGAAAATCAGCTTTGTAACATAGTTTGTAAAATTCAGTCTTCTTTTCATGCACAAACAACAATAGCGAGACTCCTTGCTGAGGGCTGACAGAAGGAAGGGAGGGTTTGGGGTGGGGGGTGAAGTTGGGAATCGTGAGTTCTGAACAATGACTGGATCTTAAACGCTTCCCGGAACACCAGACGCCAACAGCAACTAATGACCCACACAGTTATCTTGAAGAAGGAGTAAAAGGAGGAGGAGGAAGGCAGAAAATTGTCTGTATGCTATGGAGGCTTGGTTTAGTGTATATAATAATGAAAAATAGTGTTGATTATGCTAACCGTAGTTATAATATTGATATATGTAGCTAAGCTGTCTCTCAGACAGTCTCATAAAACCGGATGAATAGAAGTACCAATACTGCTCAGCATATAGTACGGCTAGCGGAACTTGGTCACTCGGACCCGGATTTTCTTTGTGTATTTTTCTGAAACAGATTTGTTGAAATACGGCGACGTTGTTTTTAGACAAATACAGAAACAAAAACAAGTTATCTTGTGCCCTTATTATATTAATGGATGGATAGTATGTATTTTTGGATGTTTCCGCCGGGCCACTAAAAAAAAATTCTATGTTTTGTAACTGGACCAAAGCTTCATACATTTTACCGAGGTCCAGGCCTCAGTAACCTACTCACTCATACACACACATCCCGACACAATTTCAGAAATGTAAACTTACAAGAGTACAGAGTAAAGAGGTAATTGAATACAGTCAGATAAAAGCTATATATTCCTGTGCATATTTATGACACTGGAAACATCATCCTAAACGAAGACATGGTAAGGGAGAGAGAGGTCCAAGAGCTTATGTCGTATCAGGTCCTCTGTTGGGTGAACTTAATTGACGTCCCTTGAGTGGCCGAGCTTAGCCAATTGACGTCTCTTGTGTGCCTGAGTGGAGTGTACATTTCTTTAGCTGTGCTTACTTGACGTTCTTGGTTTGTGAGAGTTCTTTTGGCATCTCCGGTGTGGCTGAGAGCAGACTTATTTTATAATTAATTTGTATTTAGGGGACAAAGTGACAGTAAAGGGAATATTACATACTCGATTAGCTGCAGGGATCATTGACTCCTCTTACTACCCTCGACCCTTAGTAACCCCATCCTACCCACCCCACACACACAATCACACACACACTCGCACACATCAAAACATATTAACTGATACCAAGCTGTAGAAGGAGGGATATGCAGGATTTTGTCGAATCCAGCAACTTGAGGTGTCTTACGATCACAAACATGGCTTCATTTAGAGGTAAGTAATGTCCCAACCTTGAGTGGAATCGAACCTCCTTCTACCACTCATCGGATTGCAAACCACTTAGCCACCCCCCTGATCTGATATCCTTAGCATGGTTGCCGAGCTGACCAATAATATGCCTCTCCCACATCCCCACACGAAACAAAAAGAAGACAAGATAAACATCCTCAACCCCAACCATTAGCGGACCCACAGAGATCATTGTCGTGTTTTATGGACTCCCTTTTAAAGAATGGATAATAAACTTCGAGTGAACATGCAAACCTTTAAAACGTAACCCTAATTAAGCAATAATCCAGGTTGTGAAAATGCATATGACACGTTTCAAATTCTCAGGGGGGAACATTAGAATATCTTATAGAGCACATCAGTGGGCCGAATAAAATAGTACATGATAGGATATTTCTGAATTGACCATTACATAAGAGTTTTTAATAGCAGCCAGGGTAGCAACAGAGAGGCTGCAGGGTAACGATGGAGTCGAGGCATGCAGGGTAGGGCAATATTTTGTAGTAAGGTTGCGGAAGGGTGTTAGGATAGTAGTTGGGTTGCGGTAGGGTAGTGTTGGGTAGTGGTAGGATAGTGGTTAGGTAGTGGTAGGATATGGTTAGGTAGTGGTAGGATAGTGGTTAGGTAGTTGTAGGGTAGTGGTTAGGTAGTTGTAGGGTAGTGGTTAGGTAGTAGTAGGGTAGTGGTTAGGTAGTGGTAAGGACACGGTAGGGAAGTGGTAAGGTAGTGGTTGGGTTGAGGTAGGGTCGTGGTTGGGTTGCGGTAGGGTAGTGGTTGGGTAGTGGTTGGGTAGTGGTAGGGTAGTGGTTGGGTAGTGGTTGGGTAGCGGACATCAAGCGAATCAAGGTAACACTAACAGCCTCCCTGAGAGATGTGTCGTGGTGCGGGCCGCGACGTGTGATACCTGGTCGTGAGCCAATTAGCAGGTGTTCACGCTCCATGTTAAACCAGACCTGTGGACCAGGACCTATAAGAATACCCAGTTGTGATCAGGTTGAGGTCATTTTCTCTTCCAGGAGAGCTTATAACAGAGGAGTTAAGGAGCTACATGTTGTTTTCGCTTAACTATGCCAGTACACTGACTACTTCAGTACACGAGGAGGGATTTTGTTTGGTAGTTTAGTCTGGAAAAATCAATAGCCTTCCAATTTGCCCATACGAGCCTGTCTCCTAAACATACCTAGGCTAAAATACTGTATATCCTTAATTAATAAACATAGGATAGATTATCAAGCAAGGGTACGTCGCATTTTTTTTTATAAATATTCATGTAAAGAGGTTGTGCTTTGGCTGAATTGAAGAATGACTGATTTCTCTAAACTATACCGGAAAAGAGCTTAGCAGTCCATGATCAGAATAACAAAAAGAGGATCAGTTATGAAACAAAATGTACACCATGAAAGAATCAGTAGTGACACAATTTGCTCACAACAAAATAACGCACTATATCAATAACTTAGTATTGGTCAGTCAAGATTTCAAGATCAAGTAAAAATCATGGGTTAGATAACGTTATGACGGGTCACTCTGAAAGAAAAGATGTTGTTATGGATTGGTTGAGTATCGCTATATAGTAAGGAAAGAGAATCCTACGTGTGAAAGAGAGCCAGCGAGAGGAAGGGAGCCAGCGAGAGGAAGGGAGCCAGTAAGGGGAAGAAGTTCGAAGGGAAGGAAATGGATGAGCTCAGTGGATGGATTAGAAAAGTTTCTACTTAATTTGGGAACGACGTAATGGAATGCGTAACTAATAATGGGAATTCATAGAACCCGACGACTCACAAGGTTAAGGCAAATAAGAGGTACCTATATGGAGAGTGAAACATAAGCACTACATTAAGGGAAAACGTTACTTCGATGCCCTTAGATCGAATACACTTGGGGAATGTGGCGTGTGGATGTGGATGAGGGCGCCTCTGTCGTCCGCACTGAGGGGGTCGTCCGCAGGGGTCTTAATAGCCGTCATATTTGCAAGGCGTGCTCGTAAACACAGCTGACAGTAGAAGGCAAGCATCCCTCCTTATCCTGGCCATCTCGCACGTTGAGGGAGGGAGGGAGGGACGAGGAGGGACGAGGAGGGAGGGAGGGAGGGAGGGATGGAGGGAGGGAGGGACGAGGAGGGAAGTAAAGCAGGAGGAGGGAGCAGAGAAGCAGGGGCTAATGATGAGGAAAATCAAGCCGGGGAGATGAGTAGAGGGAAGAAAAATAAAGGGGAAGAGGAGGAGAGTCATGAAGTAGGAGAGGTAAGGAGGACAGAGAAGAGGGTCTAATGAGAAGGAGATGCAAGCCTGAAAATGTGAAGAGAAATGTTACATTAGAAGAGAAGGACTGAGAAGCATGAGAAGGAAGACGAAAAAAGTAAGGAGGGTGTAAAAGTAAGGAGGAAAGAATATAGAAAGGACGAAAAAATAAAGAAGAAGTAAAATGGAATGAGAAATAAGGAGCAAGTAGAAGCAGAGATATAAAATGGGTAGAGTGTGGTAGATCTCAAGTGAGTGAACAGAAGAGTCTAATGCTATATATATATATATATATATATATATATATATATATATACACACTGAGAGAGAGAGAGAAAGAGAAAGAGAGAGTCTCGTGCATATTATAATTCCTTCACCGATACCTGCTGCAGATAAGTCAGAGATACAACCTCCACTCTGGACTACCCATGCGGGTCGTATAAACAACTGAGTGGATTATTAATTATCTTCCTGAATATCTATTAAGTGGATAAAGAGAGACACAAGGAATGTAACTAACTCTGGCCAGGCAGGTTTAATGGAGTCCCAGCCAGGGCATTATGGAATATTCATGTCAACAATTTAGAGAAAGGAAGTGCGAGGCTGGCGTGATCATACAACAACGATGGTGTGTGTGATAACCGTGTGGGGAGGCGTGAGTATAGCAGCTAAACTCTACCCTGGGAAGGTGTATACAGTAACGGTGAGGTTGTCATGCAAAGGCGTGAATATAGCCGAGTCTTATTTTTCTATTGTTCAGAAAAATGTAAATGTAGCAAGAACACACTCAGAAGAAAGTAGGTTGAATAAAGGCCAGATTAACTACAATCCTCTGAAAAACGACTGTGGCCAGTATAAGGGAACAGTTGATAGCATATATAAATATTTCCAGAATTATCTATCCTGATATTGTTTTCTTCCCTACCAGCGTAGAATAAAAAACCTTAATAATATTATGTGCGAGTAAACATTTATTAGATTGAACACTTGCGACTGTAATCACAGCAGTCATGGATGCATAATTTTATTCATTAAATGTTTATATATATTTTTTCAATTAACTATCTTTCCGAATCGCAAAAACTAACTCCTTTTATTTCCGGAAAAAAAATATTAATTGTATCTCTTGTAATATATGTTCACTTTGCAAATAACTTTTTTCCGAAATGCAGCGACTAACTCCTTCTCTGAACTATGTATATCTTTTGTATTTTGTGTTCATTTTGCCGGGTGAGTGGAGGAGCGGCGGGCGGGGCAACTCGGACTCCTCAGCTGCCAGCAAAAACCGTGTTCATGTGGACGTTCATTCTGTTTTTTACCAGGTAATATAAGAGGGACAGAAATTAGTATGCAAGGAATCGAGGCTTATCGCAATGTACGTTGGTAATGGCTGCCTCGGAGGTGCGATGGGTTGGGTCAGGTGGGGTGAGAAGGGGTGGGGGAGGCAGGGGCGATGGTGACGGAGATAACAGAGGGGGTGATGATTGTATTGCTGATAGTGGTAGTGACAGTGGTAATCAGAAGTGTCGTTGCATTACTAGTAATATCATAACCACTACCACCTGATAAAAGGCGTGACTTGTGGTGGTGGTTTTGGTGGTGACTGTTGTGGTGATTGGGATGATGATTGTGGTGAAGGTGGCGTGTTATAGTGATTACAGTGATTGCTATGCTGATAATAATAGAAATCACAGAATTGACGGGTATGCGTAGACTGGGTAAATATCCTATTCGTTGTTAATGTTGTGATTATGATATTTGATTTTGCCAGTAGTGGTGGTGATAGTTATAGTGGAGTGGCAGTGCATAATTATTATGACGTTTTGTTTGTAGTAGTGATTCTGTGGTGAGTTTGATGGCAGTAATAACTGCGATGATGGTGACAAAGTACTAACGCAGGTGGTGACATTAATTCATATATTTACATAAGTGGCAGACAATATTGTGATATCTGTAACTGTAATAGTTAGATTATTGGTAGGAGTGATTCGGGTAATGACATTGCTTCTAAACTATTAACAAAAGCATCAATGATATTGGACTCACGACAGCCACTTTTCTCTGATCGGATTGTATATAGATTAATTTAATAAAATGATGATATAAAATAATTACAGACGAGCAGCACATTAGCACATGCCAATAAGAGATTAATTAATTTGTAAAAAAAAGAATTATGTGAATGATATACACTTGGTGTGTTTGTGATTCTGTGTCCAGTCTACATGAGCCGTACACAAGTAAAGGAGTTGGGAAATTTGGAGTAACTGTTTCCTCCAAACAATTTCAAACAACCGTTTATCATTATTTTTGTTCATTTGGTCCAGTTCCCTGGGATATTATGGAGGAATAGAGACACTCTACTGTACCAAAAATGTATTACCCTCTAAAGCACCTCTCCTGCATATCGAACTTGTGCCACATAGTCGTCTCCTCTGTATTATGTGTGCCAGTTACGTTGCATGAGGTATGTTTGTATGTCAGAATAATGAAGGACCATAGTTGGTACCGATGTGCTAGTAACTGTTGTCACCATTTTTATTAAGATTCTGACACATAATGTGGTCGTAGTGACATATACAGTATATGCCAGACCATATATTTATGTCAGATCACAACACTACTATGACACCTATTGACGTGACACCTTCTGGACTGATTATTATTACTCTATGAGATACATAATAGTATACACAGATATTTCAAAGTATTTCGTCCCATATTTAATGAACTTTCAATAATTTTTCATCAATAATTTATAATGGTCATGGATATTATTAATTTTATTGTTGTACCTTTTATGAGCATCAACTACCATTTCATAATTATAAGGATTTCATATAAGGATAACTAATACAAACTGTTTCTTGAATGTAAACAACTGAAATATGTGCCATCACTTTTGTTGCATCCTTCAATCTCCAGGTCCAGCCTCATTCATTCACTGACCCTCTGGCTCATTTTTTTGCTCTGGTTAAAAAAATGTTCTACTGAACTTATCTTGACAGCAACGAAAAGCGTAACTACGGATGCCTGTCTGGTATGTAATCTGCTACATGATAATAGGGGTGTGGCTTGATGTTCAATATATGTACCGTACAATCTTATACCAATATAAACAATGCATCGCGTGCCCTGTTGGGTCCATCGGAACTTAAAAAAAAAAAAAAAAAAAAAAAAAAAAAAAAACAGACACTATGCTCGGGGTACAACAGGGTAGCACCTCTAACCATACGAATCAAGCCTAATGACCTTTATTTGCTGTGGTTTGGTAGGCTATTTACAGTATTGGTAGACCGTAATACTCATCCTAATGCCTAGAAAAGGGGGTAATAAATGTATTTTTCTCTGCCGGCTGTTGTTATTTATCACCAACTACTGTAGTGATCTGCATACATTATTTGACCACGAGGAACTCTAGGTGTGCAGCGAGGGTAATGTATGTGTGTATGTGTATGTGTGTGTGTGTGTGTGTGTTTTATAATGAGAATGTATGGGCATAATGAAGGGAATGAGCGTGTATAGAGGGTGTGGTGCATATAGAGTACGGTAGCTTAAATTTGCAGAAGGCAGAGCCAGCATTAAAGATTATAGTTACTCTACAACAACACTCTATTCCCTTCGAGTGGTAATTAGTATGCTAGGTGTGTTCGCTCTTGTGTAAGTTCTAAGACAAAACCTTTAACATCAGGTCGCATGCATATTAAATAAAGGTCTCGCGTGTGCCCTGTAGACTAGATCATAACTCGTGTGTCAGTGTGTCGAGGTTTAATGTTTGTTGTGTGTTGCTGCCCTGGTTGTGCTGTGCTGTGTTGTGTTGTGTTGTTGTGTTGTGTTGTGTTGTGCTGACCAAGGATGTTCCCTTCTCAGTGTCTACGCGGATACATACAGGTGAGTAGATATGTGTGTGTGCGTGTGCGTGTGCGCGTGCGTGCGTGTGTGTGTGTGTGTGTGTGTGTGTGTGTGTGTGTGTTTAACTTCTGCCTAACATTAAGAGTCTCTCGTGTGTGTGTGTGTGTGTGTGCGTGTGCTTACCTTCAGTTATCATTTTTAGCTTTTCATTTGTGTTTATTCTTTCTCTTTCTTTTACCAACTGCATCATTTTGGCACAATTCCTAATACTCTTCTCCCTCTGTGTTTTCCTTTGTCTTTCCCATCATAGATTACATTCCTATTGTTCATCAAGCCTACTTTCTCCCTTTCCCCTTCCTCTGTTTTCTTCAACCTCTATTCTCTTTCTTCACAAAGTATGAAATTGCAATTCAGTATTTGACAATGATATCACACAGTAAATATATATCTGATTCGAAGGACTTTTATATAAAATCCTCTCCTAAATGATGCCATCGTAGTAATGCGAAAAACAAAATCTTCCTTCAAGTCTAAAATCTGCGAGTCTTAAACGTGTACATGTAAAATATCATAAATTAAACACCACGAAGATATAAAACTTTTAAAACTTTCCACTTGCATATGAGGCCCAGGTGGCTATATTAATAGAATAAAAAAGAAAGAAGTGGCGTTAAGAGGATCTGGCATCTTAGCCCTATGATTTAGACACGGTAAATACCCATCAACCACAAAGCCTGGCCAGTAATCCATTTTCACTTGACATGACTGTGAGACAAGCCGGGTTCCTCCCTCGTGGTTACTCCTGCCTCCCACCCTCATCCTTGCTTGCTTACTTGCTTGCTTGCTTGCTTGCTTGACTGGCTACCTCCCTCCCTGCCTACTTGTTTAATTTTATACTTACTTGGTTACGAGTATGCGTGTGCCTGACTGATAAAGTTGCTTGCTAACTGCTGTTGCGTAATGGCTTTTTTCTGCCTGATTACTTGCTTGTTTTGTGTGAATACTATTTTCCTGCATGCATTCTTGTTTATCCATCTACCTGACTGTAACCTACTGTATCATCCAATCTGCATTCCTGCCCTTGCTTGCTTGCCTGCCTGCCAAAATTTCTGCTTTCTTGAATCGCCTACTTCTCTCCCTTTCTTCATTTCCTTATTTACTTGGCCCTCCCCCATCACACTGACTGCCTGTTCCACTCACAACGATACGGTAAGTGGGGAGGCAGACAGACAGACAGCAGCTAGCTATAAGGTCCAGCTGGTTTCCCCGGCCCTCGTCCATAAGAGAAGTGCAGTCAGAGATCAGATCCCTGCCTCAGATGCCACCAGACGTTTCACCCATCTACGGAAACTTGCTCCTCCTGAACTACACCTGCAATATTATTTAAGGTGTGTTCGTTCGTGTGCTTTATTCTCCACCATTCCCCCTTTCCTTCCTTCCTTCCTTCCTTCCTTCTTTCCTTCCTTCCTTCCTTCCTTCCTTCATTGCTAGTTATATTCCTTCCTTTCCTCCTTCCTCTTAGATTCCTCCCTCTCTTCCTACCTTAACTCCTTCCTTCACTTCTTTATTATATTCTATAATTATACGTTTTATACTACCATTTTATACATTATTCTCTGTTGTCTTCTGTCTGTGTTCCTGCACTCCTTTTTCTCTGTGTTTCGTTCAATTTCGAAATACACATCTTCTCCCCAATCCTATTTCATTCTCTCTTTTCTCTCTTTCTCTCTCTCACACAAACAAACTAAGACAAACAAACAAATTAACAAACACACACAAACCACGTACCATCAATGCAAACTAAGTGTCAGCAACACAAGGAGGAGGCTGTCAGCACGGCGTCAGCACCTGTCAGGCACCTGGCGTTGATGGGTATCGCTGGGGGGGTCTTGGGCACGTTGTTGGGGTGGCCAGATAAAACCCTCCCCCCCCCCCCTCCCCCCATCCCCACCAACTCACCACTTTTCATCACCATACTCATCATCACCACAGTTGTTACGATGCCTTAATGTGTCTTACGTCACCTTCACCACTATATAGCTCGTATCAAATTTATCCCTGCCCAATTATCATCGGTGTATAGAGTTATTGCAAATACCGGTTTATTATTATTATTATTATTATTATTTTCTTTTTTAATTTTCGATGCGATTCTTCAGTAGATTTTATCATTATGACTTATCTAACTATCACCTTTAGCAACACAAACGTTATTATATTTACAAAAGGTAATCTTATAAAATCTCTGCACCAACATCGTATTTTTCACCCTCCGCTACGGATATCATAAGCTAACATGAATTTAATCCTCCGTGTAGACAATCCCGCAAACACAAGGGGACGATTTTCAGGATATATATATTGTTGGCCGGTTGTTTTCTACCATTCGAAAAAAAAAAAAAAAAAAATTATATATATATATATATATATATCAGTTTTAGGGCCAAATCTGGATCGAATAAACTATTAAATTTCCTGGTTAGATTAATAACATAGGAGTAAAAAGTGGATCTGAATAAACTAATAATTGTTCTAGTTAGATTAATACTATAAGAGTAAAAAGATGGTGTTCTCTAAAGTTTTTTTTTTTAGCTAATATTTATTCGCACCACAACATATGTATACATTTAATTTCTGTCAGCATCATTACTCTTTAAAGTTACGTTCATTATCATAAATTTGCAATCTTTCAGCTTCATCGCTTTTTTATTAGCTTCCTTCATCCCTCTCCAATAAACTTCACAGCCTTCATTACCTCCATAGTTCCAACGCTGCCTACATCCTACATCACTTCTATCATCACCATCAGTAAATCAGTATTACCACACACATCATTGGCCTATTAATTATATACCCTTAGGCATCACCACCCGTATCCCACAACATCATCCATCATCACTTGCATCACCACAGTTGTTATGGTGTCCACGTCACCTCCACTATACCATCATCACTGTTATCAAGAGTAAAAGCCATCACTGCTATTAGTTTTACACATAGTATCACCCACACCAATTTATCAATAGTATGAAACAAAACAAGCAAAATGTAAAGTACAAAATAATTATTCCCTCGAAGTCATACCTCACCTTATGAACCATCCACACTTTCCATTTTATTAAACATATTATCATCTACTTTTAGAATTCATCTCAATTAAAATTTAAGAGGATACTTTCTTATGGAAAAACAATATCTACATCCTGAGGAACCACCTATGATTATCTGTAAAACAAATTTTTCCATGGATTTACTAATTCCTGCA
Organism: Petrolisthes manimaculis; assembly: GCA_034508575.1. Classification (NCBI taxonomy): domain Eukaryota; kingdom Metazoa; phylum Arthropoda; class Malacostraca; order Decapoda; family Porcellanidae; genus Petrolisthes; species Petrolisthes manimaculis. Next base: position 69,488 of record JAWZYT010000953.1, on the reverse strand, counting down.
CTTCTTTAATCCATCCTGTCCTTCGCTCCGGGTAAATTAGCGTGTGTATGTTTCTTAATGACTAAATAAAACCGCAAAAAGTACGATGAAACATAAATTAAACACCTGGTAGTAATACTGATAACGTAATCTAATTCTCGAGAAACACCTCGTCAGAGAGACATGTTCGTGTGTCTACTCATTGTCTAAAACTCGCAAGAATTACATATAAAAGAAGAAGATGGATGATACACTACTTCGTTTATTCTATTCATCATTACTAGCCAAAGATACGAGTTACTAAGCAATTGCACCCAAAGGACTCTCCCCCCTCCCTCCCCCTCCCTATTTGCACCTCCTCATCAAACCCAAACGACCACTCCCCCCCTCCCTATATGCATCTCCTCATCAGACTCAAAACACACTGGATCAGGAGCCACACATATCGGCGTCACTTTATATCTATGTTAGTGCCGAGCTGAACACCTGTCGATATGGCCAATTACACAGCCAGTCACCGCCAGTTAGTCCAGTCAGAACCAGTTACGATACAACTCCACAACAAGCATCCCGTGCAGTGATAAGGTCTCTCCGCATCAATGTTGGCCACTCGACTTATGCAGATGTACACTTGTAATCCAAAATATGTATCCAGGCTTGCTTCGAATAGCCTGATCGAGTATTAAGCGAGTTCAAACAAATATGAAACAGGATAAGCGTTGTCATTGCTTCACTACTGGTATGTCAATTAATTCGAAACTTCAACATAACCAGGATACACATTTTGGATTGCGAGTGTACACTACATGAACTTCTGGCAGAGTATAAGGAGTACAGACATTTTTCCAATCCAGTCACTCCTAGAACTAGATAGGGAGAGAGTCCATCAGTCACTAAACCAGTCAATCATAAACTAGATAGCTAGCCACTCAATCACCTATACCTAACCAGTCAATCACCTAACCAGCCAGTCAATTCATATCAGTTCATGAATCATTTAAGGCCAACCTAAAAGCTGAAAGGTAAAGGCCAGTCACTCAGGAAAGACAACCGAAAGGCTTAGGGAGATCAACTCAGTCAGTCAGTCAGCCAGCCAGCCATTCAACCAGCAAGGTACAAATGAACATTTGCTAATTTATATAGCTTCCCCTTAGAAGAGAGAGAGAGAGAGAGAGAGAGAGAGAGAGAGAGAGAGAGAGAGAGAGAGAGAGAGAGAGAGAGAGAGAGAGAGAGAGAGAGAGAGAGAGAGAGAGAGAGAGAGAATGAAGGAGGGTTCCTAAGCTTTAAGTGGTGAATGACTTTGTAAAACTTACTTAGTACCCTCAGCCATCAAATGATAACCCAAGTACTATGACTACATCTAGAATCCCCGCAGAAAATTGGCGAAAGCACATTGAATGGTAAGATATATAATATCGTGTATATATATATACCACAGAAATTATTAAAGCACACGAGTCAAAACATTGCCATAATAAGTACAGTTTAACAAGGTACCAACAGGAATGGGGTGTTAAAGGTTATTGTAGACTCCCGTATGGAGCACAAATGTTGACGATTATTTAGTATTTCCAGGTTTAATACAAAACACACTAACTACCATCCCATAACAAGTTGATATCTTGATTTATTATTATACTCTTCAGAACTTCAATACTCACAAATTCACCTTGCTCTAAAAACACCCTCATCATCTTACCTGAAAAAGAAATTTAAGAAATTAATACATAATCAGTCATAAATATTAATGCTTAAGAATAATGCAAAAATAAGAAGAAAAAAGGGGATTTTTTTCTAATGGCAGAACGAAATAATCATGAATTAGTCGGCATTATATAGTTCTATTTTTTTTTATATTAAATTACTCACTATAGGTATGTACAGTTGCCCACACATTCTGGTTTGGCTGGTTACTTGTGAGGTGGCTACAAAAGAAAGGAAAGTGAAAAAACATGAAGTTTGTTGACAGGCAGACAGTAAAATATTTTTAGTGTCTTCTTGTTAACAACCTATAACTTTTGCTCACTTTCGTTTCTGTTGTAGGTATCTCACAAGTAGCGAGGCGTACCATATTCATGTGTAGGCAACTGTACACTCGGCCTCAGGAATTCGTATTCATCACTGTGACAACAAGGATTCGTAACAATTAAAATATTTAGTACATTAATTTCCTAACACCAAACTTTTCTAGTGCTGTACTGTTTTTTGGCCAAGGGTTCAATCAATCAGCCGAACAATCCCTACAGTATGTGCAGAGTAAAGACCCCATTCAACTAATGTGCTGAAAGGAAGTCAGTGTGGAGAGGGAGACAACGCTGAGGTAGAGTCAGAGTTGAAGGTGGAGTCAGTGTGGAAGGCGAAGTCAGAGTGGAAGGTGGAGGGAGTTATTGTGGAGAGGAGGGGGAGTGCCAGGGGAAGGAGAAGGAGTCTAAGAGGAGGAGATGATGTAAAAAATTATCAGGCAGCTGTTCTTGCTCAGTAACGCCGGGTAGTATGGAATAAATTAGATGTACACTTTTGATATATGAAGCAGAAGAGGACGCGCACATTATATCCAGTGGCTTGTCTTCCCTGTGTGATGAGGAGCTGCAGTCTTCCCTTAGCTCTTAGTAACAGGCATGAGGCATCGGTACCAAAAGCACATGGATAGCCCACACTCTGTAGTATTCGGAAATTATACTGACTGTTGTTCTCCTAAAAGTTAGTGACTATATTTTGCATACTGATATAATACATAATACAGCTTCTGTATAATAAACTCATGCATATTGTATCCTATAATTTTACAGACTTTGGTTACATTTCCTATCCAAATTTAGCATCTAGCCTTACGTCACATCCCGAGTTGGGGGATACAGTATCCTTGTCAGCCCATGATTACACTCTGGTTGTTCAATGTTACATCGTTTGGAGGCAAAAATCAGTAACGATGAAAATAACAACTTTAATGTAGGCCCCTAAATATATATATATATATATATACTTACAAACCCATGGGGACCGTATATCTATGATACGGCTATATTTCTTAGCTGTCTTAAGAAAATGAGACCGCAGGTAGCATCCAAATGCATCACTAATACGCTATAAAATGGAAAATTACTAAATAAAGCTTAAGTCCAGTAAAGAGGAAAAAATGATTAAATAATGGGCTTCCATAGGAGACAACTCTGTTTCCCACTGAATGCAAAAAAATACATACATTACAAGAGATACAACAACCAACAGCATATATATATTATATTTATATATATATTCCTCCATGACACACATCCCTCTTCAGGAATTCATCCACTATGGGCGAACTGAAGAGCTGCTGACTCTTCCACACTATGCAAGGAAACATACTGGACCTTCAGGAACCGAGTCTGGGAATGGTTTTGTAGAATAGTTTGGTGGAATCAGCAGCGTCCATCTACTCCACAGTACATTACATATCCTTGCATGTCCCCTAAAGGGAACTATAACGTTGTTGACGAACTGAGGGGCTACATATATTGAGAGGGATGCCTGGAAAAACACACCATTCGTATAAACATTGTTTTGTGACATAGATTGGAGGAGTTAGTAAAGCATCTCATTTCTCTACAATACAGGGCTGGCTTCCTAAAGGAACACACTACTCCCATCACAGTCCTGGCAGGTGAAATATCCCCTGCGTTGTGCCAGACCCCACAACTTATCTTCAATGACCTCCTTTCTCTTCTTTGTTTATGTATACATGCCGACCATGGGTGCTTGTGGGTGGGCTGAAGGTAGGTGTGTGTTTGTGAGTGTATGTGTGTACTTGCGTACCTGAGTTCTACTGAGGATAGTGTGTTGTATGGACCGTGGTTGTATGTATGTCTGTGTTTGTGTGATTGTGAACGTGCGTGCATGTGCGCGTTTATTTGTGTAAGTATATGTGTGTATGTGTGTGTGTATACATGCATGTCTGCATTTATGTGTGAATGAGTACATGTAGCTTACATGCGTGTGTGCATTCATGCGTGTTTGTGTATGCCTAATTTTTGGACCAAGGTATTATTAGTGTAGTGTATACAGCCATTTATACTTCACTGTTGATCTTCAGAGTTCTGCCACCACCTCCATTCGTCAGCACCAATTGCCTCTCATCAATCATCACTCGGGGCAAACATTCATCAATCATCGGTTACCATTCATCATATCGGTCATCCATCAGAGACTACCATTCGCCCGCCGCTGCTACCTTCATCATGAATCACTACCACCGATAGTTCAAGTGCCATTCATCACACTTGCAACTCAAGTCATCATCACAACCACGATTCTTATTGACCGAGGTGGGTAATTTGGTTCACCCGGCAATCATCATATACAATTCATCACACTCCCGATTCATTAGCTGCCGTTCACCACCGTGGAATTTCATCAGCCTTGGGTCATCACACGGATATCATATCGATGAAGACTCATGACACCCATCATTCACTTCTCAACACGTGAAATGTTATACTCAAATATTGTAGGTTTTAGTAAAGATAACAAATGACTTCTTTTTAATGTAATTCAGAAAATATGGGTTGAAAATATAGATAATACGTATCTGACTTCTGATTCGTATTGTTGTCGGGATTATGTTGTACAATATGTCTATAGTTCCCTCTAAACGCCTTAGGAAATCATACTCTCTGTATTCTCTAATGTAATTGCAGTTGTGGGCTATACTGGCCTTATCATATTAATAAATAATGTGTAATATTGTGTATGTGAGTCTATGTCCATCTAGTTTGGGTGCAATTTTATATTGGGAGAAACTGTGAAAACTAAGCCCACATTATCAACTACATAACTCATTTTCTCCATTCAGTATGTATTACCTGACTTGACATCATCACAAACCAATCACCTTCATTATATCAAACACCACATTTCCCAATCACCACACCATATCGATCAAGCAACACAGTAACCTTCTCTTTTTTTCTCTCTCTCCCAAAACTGAACTTCTAAACGGTCCCCACTAAGACGTACAAATTCAGCACATTTCCAAAGCATTACACTGACTTATCAACACCCGATACTGATTATTTATACACTACAATTTTAATTTACTTCCTTATACTACAACCTACATTTACTCCATTTCCTTAAAACCTGATACTTATGATTATTTACTCTTACTTTATTTGGAGAATTAAGAGTATAAAAACAAATACTGAACAACCCTATTCCCAGGTGTAGTCCCTTGCAAGCCTTCGTTTGTATTCACCACATGACAACTTAAGAGATAATGAGCAATGACGAATGGATAATACGGATTTGGGCCCTGTGCAGGTTGGATATTTCCTGAGTAGTAAGTAATGCCAGCGACTCAAAATTCTTCCACAGCTAAGTACAGACGTGGCTATGGCTATGGTGATTGGAGTAAAGATTTGAAACAAGGGTTGCATTAGGGAATACTTATAGAAGACGTGGGACTAAAGAGGAATCATTATTATACCAAAGCTCTCGATCACAAAACGGAGAAAAATGTATCACCCAGAGCTAATTGGAAGACAAGTGACAAGGGCAGCCAATTAGTGAGATCTGACGCCGCATATAATAAGAGGTTTACATCCTCAAATGGTTTACATCACCGAATGATTAACATCTCGTATACCATCATCATATATATCACCTCATCATCATTTTCAGAACTTTGCCTGAGGTGAATCATAATCATCATAAGTTCATCATTACCATCATAGTTATTTCCTTACTCACCGTCATCACTGGTGTAATTATATCGTAGGATCACCATCGCCAAATTCACTATCATATTCATCATAATCAATATTGCTCGTACTTTCATAACACTCAGCATCAAGAGAAATCAGGTTTAGCACACACAATCATCGTCATCGTTATCAGTATAGTTTTTTGTGGCATAGTGTGGAAGAATCACTGGTTTCCAGCATGCCATAAAAATCGTGTTTTCCTTAGATTTCCGTAAAGGTTTTGTGTTACTGTCGGTACAACTGGGGCTTCTACTATTAATGAATGGCATTGCACCGTGGCTCAGTATGTTGGATTTTGTAGTGTCCATTTCGTTACTAGAATTCTAGTCTGGGTAGGGTTTGCCTTTATCGTTGTTGTCGATTTTCACGTTTCATGGGGAACTGTTCCAGATTCGATTTTTGAGTTACAGGCCTGACTGTATGTGTTTACATACCTGTCTCCCTGCAGACACAGAGACAGCGAGACAATCTCCAATTATTGGCGGAAACTGAGATCAGGTTTATTGACGATGTTATCGTCTTACCACTGCTGCTTAACTTAGAAATATGACCTTCACATCAATATTCGTACCCACAACTTGAATTGAATGCCTCCAGGACTTATGATCTTCATTCCTTCATTTATATTCAATCGTTCAAGATGTGGAACAGCTGTTCGGTCTTCTGTCACCTGTTGAATCATGTCCACTTTGTGCTGTCGAATATTATCATATCTTAAATCAACAATACTCCTGACTTGCTTACTCTCTGTAATGTAAGTATTCATACATGTTTTAGCTTACTTATATCCCCTCTTTTCCACTTCTACTGACCAACTTAATTAGTACAAAGTCTTGTCTCATGAAGTCCTATTATTTCCCTTAAAGTAAAGCTTATTTTCACTTTTAATTTTATTCTTCTCGTAACCCTAACTGGCGGCGTCACCATGGTTATAGAATATCTGAAATTACATAAAAATCGATCTTCAACCTCACTAGCAACCTCCAACATCAAACGTACTTAAATCCGTAAATACATCTCCGGAAGTGACCGTATAACTACAATCCACCGTAAGCGAAACCACTATACCTCTTCGATATCTTCACGCACCTATCGGTCCTCGCTATCTGCTACACCCGATACCCCAGCCCCACCATCCTCCATCCTGGTCCCCTTTAGCAAGATTGTTGCCTCACTACCTGTCAAAATAAGAGAAGGTGTAACAGGGTACAAATGTGACACTCCGCCACCGATAACGATATAGCAAGAAACACATCCCACCTGACCCTCACCTCCACCAATTCTACAGCACCACCACTTCAAAGAAAATAATATATGTAGCCTTATCAGTACGACTATTATTTTCTTTCATTGCCACCACCTTTACAATTTGCACGGGTGTTAACTCTCCATTATAAGACTATATTGCTGCAAACATACCTTTACCATCACTAACAACCTTAGCACGACCATCACTACTTCATTACAACTATCACCACGACCAATAAAGATATCACTATCACTTCCTAAACTCACAATCTTTTTTGTCCTCCCCAATCCATTCTAAAATCAAGTTTGTCTCACAGTCTCATCTATCAATGTCACAATATTATTCTACTTCCACATTCTGCTTCACTCCATTCCATCCATGCCACCTTATCCATCCAGTCCACCTGTCCAACCACGTACTCGTTCAACCCCCCCAGCCTCTTCTTACCACCTCCCTAACACCAACTCATTCTCACTCAGTAAACACCCTATTCGCTCTTGCGCACCATCGCACTCTCACTCCACCATGTTCACTCATGTACTTTTCTCTCTTTTGCACAACATCGCACTCTTACTCCATCTTTCTCTTTCAGCATACTAGTATTTTTTTTTCTCTCTCTCTTTCTTGCACTCTACAACACTCTCATTCCATACATAAATAAAATTTTCACCTGCAATTTGTCTCCCTAACAATTCAATATCTTCACCATTAATACGTCAAGAAGTATTCTTTTGCAACCGATTTTTTCCATGCCAGTCTAAATCTATAAACATAATATGGTAGCCTTAATGATATGAGAATGAAGTGTGAGGCAGCAACAGTATGGAATTGATTCATGAGGGTGGGGCAGCAACAAGAAATTGAGGTAGAAATTGGTATGGGTTAGCAACGCCAGTAATGTAAGTCAGATGCAGGGTGTGTGGCAGGATCAAGGATGTGGGCAGCAAGAGAAAGGGAGAGTACCCAACACTAGATGTATATACAACTACAAACACTTCCCCAGGGCACGCCACAACGGCCCCGCCTGAATATACAAAGAGCTGAGGCGAATTTATGGAACAAGAATTTGATCCCCTGATAACAAGGCACAAACTAATTAACTCGATGATAAGCAGAACAAATAAACAGCCAAAATACTTGAGGTATTCAATTTGTAACAATTATATGATTTACTCTTCAATTGTCTGAGACAATCGCTCGTCGAGGAAAATATGTTGTGCTTGAGAGGTATACGAGAGATTTGAAGAGTCCATGAGCTGTGATTAAATCAGACTGCATGCATGAGATGAGAGTGTTCGGTAATTCGCACGGTCTCGTAAGTGATGCAATTTGTGGAGCACCTGTGTCAGGTGAGAAGTGATACAGAGTAATACTTTGGATAAGAGTTAATAGCAACAACAAACCTTTTGCTTTATAATATTATAATTAGTTTTGCCGTCTCTACTTGGACACAACCCAGGCAGCTTATTGCTCCTACGCATAGTAATGTTTGGGTGTGCTCAAAGAGTGTGCTGCACCCATCATTGCTTGCCTCTTGCGTTGTTGCCTTTGCTTCAAAAGTTACTTTACCTCTTAGAAGAAAGCACCATTCTTGTCCATAAGAAACGTGATACTTCTGATTTATGTACTGGATCTATGGCTTTCATTCTCACTTTCATTTATTTATCACTCACCAGTCAAGGATCAGAAACGTCCATTTGCTGGTAGACTTTCTGTTACACTTTTCCCATGTGTGGCTTCCTTTCGTCGGGGTTCATGGTAAGTCACAGGGCAGTTTGTGGGTGTATGGGGGTAGTTTGTGGCTAGTACAGTTCCACAAACTTCCCCCACACGCGTACAAACAGTACTGTGCAAGCCAGTTTGTGCAGTGTTTTTGCTCTGTGCCACTGCGAGTGTATTGGGCCCCTAAGACGACACCACTAGTTTCTCCGTCGCAAGGCTTTCTCTCTTTCTCAAATCTGCTTTATTGCCACAAATCTTACCAATACTTGTCAATTATGTATCTGTTCTCCCGCTTGTACTGGCACGGCAATAACCAGGAATCAGTGTTATCTCATCGGCATTGTCTCTCTCTGTTCAACTCCAGAATATCGTGTCAGGAGTATCCCTTCTTTATCTCATAAATAAACTTTAGCAAGACTTTCCGGCCTCTATAATCCCTCCTACATTGTTTGGAGAGGTTTGAGTAGAGATAATATGTGGAAGCGAGTTTATTATTTATTTCTTCATCCTTGTTGGTACAGCTTTGAGTAAGCAACATTGCCATAATAATAAACCATCAACTGAGGATACCCACTTTACACTACTTGCAAAAAGAAAAAAAAAAGAGGAATTGCTCTAAGAGATTCAGGATTACTTTCAATTTTTATTGTACAGTACTGTTGCTTCAACTCGAAGAGATGTAATTTATGTGGGATTGTTCAATTGCATAAAAAAATCATAAGAATCATTATGGCTGCAATAAACATAACCCGGTCGAAGAGGAATGAGTTAAGTAATCAAAGCATATTTCTTAACAGTGAGAGTGTACACAAGTGACCCCTCTAACGAGAGCAGAATGCAATATATTATTTACTTCGGATTAGAAAAAACGAGAGAGAACGAGAGTGGATGAGTGGAGAGTGAACAAAAAAAGGATGACAGTGTAAATTCTCGCTGTTCCCTTCATGTCTTGATCTGTTTTCAATTACTGGAGCAAAAAAAAAAAGAAGTGTTGCCTGCCACTAGCTTAGAACAAATGCGATAGAGGTGAGGTGAGGTGACTGCTGAGACACGTATAGTACGTTGTGTGTACTCCTTTCATTATTTTTGTCTCAGAAATACTTCTTTTTATATTCCCTATTTGTTATACCCTTCGAACTGGTTATGAATCGTTCTGTTTATAGGGTATTATTTTATTCAAAATATCACACTCAAAAGACTCTAATTCCCTGGATAGTATAAGCAACCTCAAATTTTCTAATATATGAATAGTTATTATAATATTTACGTACCGGTCCATGCACTTCTTTCTCTTTATCATCTTCTCTTCGTTTTTCCCTTCTCATTTTCATACCTTAGGTCGCCTACTGCGTTCTCTCTTTCATTCTTTTCCTTATCAATTCTTATATTTACATTTCATGATCAATGTATTCGCTATTTTTTTCTGCTTCTAATTAGTTGTCAGCATTCGTCTTCAGTCTGTGCACTGACCCCTGTTTGTTCTATTTTGGCCAGTCTCGTGCAATCACAATCAATTGATGAAAAATAAAGGCCCAATAGATTTTTCTCGAGGCGAGGCGTGGTTAAGAGGAGATAATTTTTTTCGGGATGAGAGTCAGTGATGATAAGATACCAGGAATGGTCTTGGTCACTTGAGTCTGTTTAAACTCAGTGACTCATTAATGGGTATTGCAGTAACTATACCGATTAACGATTTTATTAAGCTAAAAAAAACGTGGAGTATTCGCATTTTTATGATGGGAAGTAGTCCAGTTTTTCCACACACACACACACACACACACACTTACATACGCACACACATGATCATCCACAACCTTTTCACCCACATTTACTGTTGTTCAGCCTTCCTCCCCTATTTAGTTGTGACAACTAATCTTCCAACACACTTATGTGGATGTGTGTGCACTTAACACTGAGATAAGAAAAAGACTCATAGGTTAAAGCAAAGATACCAACAAAATAAGGTAATTATAAATGTTAAAGCAATCGGTCCACTAGATTAGGGTTTTATCAAGAGTTATAGATATGACGTGAGTGTACATTGGTTTGTGAGAGTTAGCCTGTCCAGCCGGTTAGTCCATGTTCAAGGCCAGCCAGCGGTCAATTAATAATTCTCACCGTACCTTGTGTACTCACACTGAAGGAAAGAACATCCGATTTCTGCCATGTCCGACTCGCCTGGCAGACTTAACAATATATCAGCACTGGCTAAGATGGAATTACCGGCATAATAAATTGTAATATATTATACTCACCCTGTATGATTAAGAAGGAATATAATCGAATGTGGATTTCTATGAGTTTCCCTAAACACACAAACACTCACTTTCATTTACGTATCACTCTGATCCGTCTACAATCACTACGGTACATCTTACATCTACATTCCCATCCAGCCACATCTCACCTGCATCCACCCACCATTCACCTCCATATTTCTCCTTCTCTCATAATTCTCAGCCAGTGTTTGCTCAAGAGTTCCCACAAGCTGGGCGTCACTCCCACAGCCTTTCGCAATTCTTAAATCAGCAAGTTCCCTTTTTTTCTGCCCACAAACCCGCTCTTTGATTTGGCGATTAAGTGGGAAAAGCCTTCAAGACTTTCATGTTGATAGCTTATCGGAGCTTTACGAGGCCCATCTCGGTCTCACCTTACCTCCTGCTCTTATCATGACCTGCCCAATACAACAAATCTCTATCCCGCCCCAGGTAACTCATTTCCACTTTCCATGATGCAAATCAGATATAGTGTTCATGTGTGTACAGTACAGCGACTACAACAGATGTTCTTATTACTATTTGACAGACAATATGAGGAACCGGATGAGATCCCAGAAATTGGCGAGTTATATCAACATTAACAATGCAATATAAACTGGCTACCCATTTGTGCATCCACCATCCCCTCCGTAATTTTTTTTTTTTGCAAACTATAGTTCCCTATAAGTTCTGAATTAAAGAACTATAAAATATTAAAATCTTAGAGTACTTAACATTTGGGTGAGATCTGAACCTCCCCTTAATTGAGTTGGTGATGTAGTTGTCAGTGTTCACTGTTTTTAATACTAAGTCTTATCATAAAAGGGTATCGTTTAACGTGGATCTAGTCATGCAAGAAACAATATCTTCTGCAGCATCACACTGGACCAGTCAATAAAAAACTAAAGCGAGTGGAGAGAAATCATTACCGTTACCTTTTATTATTTACTAATGTAATTGGGAAAGTGAACTGAAGAAATTACATGTTGTTTTGATATACTCAATTTTGAAAATATATATATACACTCCATTGGTAAAATTCTAGTTTTTCCCTCTTGGGTGGCAAGAAAGAAATGGGAACATGAGACAGCACCTATGAGCAGCATAAATTTGTGCACATATTATAAGATCTATTGTTTTATAATAGTGAGAGGCCTGGGTGTTGTTTCCACCACCTCTTGCTGAATGGCAAACCTGAGCCCCACTTTCACCCCCGAGCCAGGCTGAGGGATGGTATGTAAGCCAGCCAGCCGGTTCTGTCTTCTACTGTGTGTTATCTGTGCTTGTCCCCGCCTGACCTCTGCCCTCGAGGGTCGTGAGCTCAAGTGATTCGCACCATTACTCTCTGTGAATTGTGGCCTCTTTTATTGTCTACAATAATTTATTGTTCTATGGTTAATGATAATATATAATATGAGAAAAATATTGGACTGCCAACGCTGCCCCACTATAATTTATTAGCTGCCTTGAGTATCAGTAAAACTGGCCTATCAATCAGATTTCATTTAAATCCGTGTATTTAATATTATAAATTCCTAACTGAATAAATTTATGGTCGGATTACACAACTGCAACTTTTTGTGGCCTGGAAATTTAGTTACACGGAGGCTTTTGATAGCCATAATATAAGTAAAACTTTATGGTATAAATTGGAGAAATCAATATACTTCAATTCTCAGACAAAACATAAATAACTTCCTGGAAACAAACAATAAATACATGGTTTCCAGTGGAGGCGGGAGACTTTGCGATGCCCACGTCAGGTTACCTTTTCTGATATACGACTTAAATCTTAAAATGTTTTCGAGGAGTTGAATCGTATCCGGGGTGTAGATAACGTTCCAATCAGACGACTGCATTCTGAGCACGGCCGAGCCATTCAAGCGTGCGAGGATTGCATAAACTCTTTTCTGCTTTTCCTTTTCGAAAACTGTATTAGCGGTTCCAAACGTGGCGAGGAAAATAACAATATGCAAGCCGCAGTCGTCGTCGCGTTTCAAAGCCGGTGTCTGTCTGGGAATACAGTGTTTACCTTATATTATGTTGAGTATCATCGCTCAGTCTATAATATAATCAACTGAGATCAGCAGCAGCAGCCATTATTTATCTCCTGCAGAACAGAGGCATCAGCTGTGTGTGCTTTTTTTTCCCTTTCCTTTCAGTCTGTTATTAGTGCACTTAAACCCATATCGTAAATCATATTATTATCTTATTAAGTCACCATGAAATTCTTTGTCTTCCTTGACTCTTCTTTTCATACACAGGTTTTAATTGCATGACAAGTTTTATTGCATTTGAAATTACAATTTGAGTTTCGTGACACACACACAGACACTCGCTCACACACAAATACACGCACACATAATAAAAATACAAACACAAATACACACACAAAAACACAAATTATCACAAACACACACACACTCATACTACCCATTCAGTAGATTAGATTTACAAATCACAATATTCCTCCCAGTGTGCACTTGTTACAACTGACTTCGAATACACGAGGATGACTGGACAATTCATAATGTAAAGAACTATAATTGTCATCTGCAGAATTCGTTTGTGTTTATGGATGATAAATTTTTTTTGTCTGAAACAAAGAGATTATATGTATTTTCTCCTCCCCAGATACCTCTCCTACACCACCTGATACCAACATCTAGGATCGTTGACATCTGTCCAGCCTATCACAAGATTAGGTCAGTGGCAGACAACTCTCAGCCTTGTGCCACTTACCCTATGATTAGCATAGGGACTGATAACAGTGCAGCCTGCCGGTGCCGCCCGCTGCCTCCCATTTATCCTATATGGCGCTCCTTGGGTTTTTTTATACTGTTAATCTGATAGTGTACAGGAGATCAAAGATGCCGCATGTCTAGATTATTTTCTATTAATGTCACCGATGTTCAGTACAAGGGATACTGAGCCGAACAAGCACACACAACGTGACTACAAGATGGTCAAGCACAGGTCAGGCACGGGGCAAGCTGTTGGGGAGGCAAGCACCGGTATCCTCTGGGCAAGGAAGCAGCTATACAGGCTCGCCAGATGAGGACATATATAAAGGGCATATCAGGTTGGAGGCAGGCAGGCACGACCAAGTGGGATGTAGGCACGGGCCAAGCGGGAGGGTGGGGTAGGAAAGTATAGCTGGCAGGATGACAGGCAGGTTTGGTAAGCATACAGAGAAAGCAGAGAGTCAGACACACGAGAAGGCAGATAGACAGAACAAGCTGGACACGAGACAGGATTGGCAGGCAGGTAGTAGAACAGCGACAAATAGAACTGGATGGCCACTCGATCGAGTGTATATCTTCACAAACGCCAAATAAAGTCTATGGTAATCTATACAAATTCTCCTTCATGTTTTTTTTCTCCTTTTAAAAGTAAAATATATCCATTCCTGACCTTGATTTTTTGACCTGGATCCACCTATGTTATTCACCGCTATGTTTCTTAATGTCCAATCATCCAGATAAATGTAATAAAAGCCCTTTTGTAAGTTTTTGAGTTATTTTATTAACTAAACACAAACAAACCAACAATGATAAAGGATTCCACAACATTCCACAAACTCCTATTGTAAAGTTAACTAGGACAGACCAAAGAAGTGAGAAGGTAAGGAAGGCAGATGAAGAAGGATAGAGGATAGTGAAACGAATAACCCCATTATGACAAACAACGATCGCATTAACTAACTCAACAATAATCCTCGTAATGTAACGTAACAGTGTGCCGTGACAAGCGAGACTGTCTGCTCAGAGGTACGAGGTGGACTCTTACTATAACTCTCCCTCACATCAGACACGCCTCCTCCTTCCACTAACCGTCCATTGACCCTCTTAATAAGCAGGAATATTAATTGTGTTGTAAATAAGCTCTAAATCACGGACCCTCGGCGTTGTAAATTGAGGGCTAACTATTTACGAGGAAATAACGTGGTGGTGATGCTAGGACTGCTGTGGTATAAAGCTTCGGTACACTGGATGAAAGGAACACACGCATGCATACACGCAAGCACACACACACGCACGGACATGTACACACACAAAGACGCACACAAACACACACACGCACACATTCACACACCTCGGGACCAGCACGCCTGATACTTTATAAATCAGCGCTAAAACTTCGTGCATCTTTTTTCACATGCCGAGGAGAGATGGCAATCCAAGCTCACCTCCCACCAGACTGGAACAAATCCCGGCTTTTAATTAAACAACGGAGGAATGGAAAATATTGTATAAAATATCGCCTCACATAACAATATAAAGAGTAAAATTCTACTTCCATCATTACATTCCCCAGGTGTACTAAATTTATAGGGTGGTATGATTTTGTCCACGAGTTTGAAGAACTTTATTTCTCCTCTTTAAGGCTCAAATGAACACCACACATACTAAGGGAATATGTATCATGACATCATGTGTAGGAATTAGTAGAACTCTAGATGTCGTCAATACATGACCACCTTATGATTAACATATTTTCCAGGACAATGCAACTCAGTCAAGGACTCAAGGTAGAATGTAGCATATTTTATCAAATATCACTTTGGCTGTCAGTTTGTGTGTGTACCCGAGTGTGCTGTCGACAAAGTGAGCTCACACTTCCTGGGAAGTGACACTCTAATGAACAATGTCCTCAAACCTCACGTCCATTGGGGTAAATTCTCCTCCACCTTTATCTAGCTCCCCTTCATTCCTATTCTATCCCATTTCTCCGCCCAACATTTACCTCACTCTCTCACCAGTCCATGCTCCACTCATTTTATCCCATTTCTTTCCTTCATTTAGACCCCCTCATCATCTGTCCTTATCACTCCCTTTCTCCAGGCTGTCTCATCCTCTATCCCACTCTATACCCCATCCTGTCCCCCTCTCATCCTGCATCCCAATCCCTCCCTTCATCCGAGCCCCTGCATCCTCTGTCCCACTCCCCTCCCTATCCAAGTACCTCTAAGACCCACACTATGACCAGGGACCGTAACGAAGGCAACATTTTGACTGGACACACACGAGACGGGCGTCCTGGACCACCGACCACTGCCTTAATATTTTTTTTTCCTTTCGTTATCTTGCTTAGCCTCTCGTACTTTGCTTTGGGTATTCAATCCTTGTGGAGTTCGTAGTTGACAATGTGCTGTTTTAAGACTGTGTTGCTAGCTAGGTATATATATCGTGTTTGTGTAGTGTGGTGCCTCGCTTGTGTTGTGTTGTGTTGTGTCGTGTTAGTGGTGTGTCATTTGGCGTCGTGTTCGTGTAATGAGGTGTCGTGTTGTGTTCTGTGGTGCCATGTCTATGTTGTAATGTGTTGTGTGGTGTCCGGTTAGTTATGTGTCATGTGATCTTGTGCTTTTTGTAGTGTGGAGCCTTCTTTGTGTTGTAGTGTGTTGTGTGGTGTCTGGTTAGTTATGTGATGCATGTGGTGCTGCTTTCTGTAGTGTGGAGCCTTGTTTGTGTTGTGTTGTGTGGTGACGCTTTTGTATTGGGTTGAGAGGTGTATTATAATGTGGTGTGTGCTTTCAATATGATGCCTTGTATGGCGTTGTATGTGTATTGCGATGAGTTGAGCGGTTGTGTTTGTGTAGTGATATGTTCTCAAATCTAATTCAAGATTACTGAATGAAGCCAATGCCATCTCTTTTCATTCCATATACCCAACGAAAAATATAAGTTTCTCCTGCCTATTATTAGATTTTAGTAGCAAGTATTCCTACATCGTCCTCTATTGTTTGTCCTGGAGCATCACTTAATATGAATTACAGCTGGACATGCAGGTAAAAGTTCAATAAACAAACAAATGCTACTTATAAGGTTAGAGTTTTACATATGCGAGCTGCTTGAAATTATCGATGTCGAGTGTTCTAGCTGTAATCTTTTCTTTTCAATGAAGAGGATAAAAATATGTTGTAACGAGATAATTAGTCAATATGTAAGTTATGACTGTAAGTATAATTAACAACGGTCTTATCAAAAATGGAACCTTGAGGAGAAAATGTGGGTTCAAAGAGGAGAAATTAATTTGTAGCCCCACTCATATTTCTTCCATCACCACCAGCGGAGAAATAAATCAAGGTGGCCTCACGCACTTCCAGACCACCTCTCTCATTAGTAGTCAGGTCAGGTCAGGTGGGAGGGTGCATCAGTTCCTCCCCGGTGCCTCCAAACCAGGGTAGGGTAGGGCAGGTCAGGTCAGGTCAGGTCTTATCATGAGCCAAATTATTACTGTGCTGGTTTAAGTCAGATTATAGATTTTAAAAGGGTTAATTCAGGTTCCATATAAAAAATCACTTGGATGGTTCGGGATGGGTTTGAGTAGGTGTGGTCGGGTTATGTAGGTTCAGAGCCGCTTACGCAAGGAAAGCGTCAGGTCAGTTAAGGCTTCAGTTTCTCTACCCATCAACGTCTCCATATCCAGGTAGAGTTGGTCAGGGCAAGTTAGTTCAGATCAAGATAGGATGAGATAGGTTAGGTCAGGTCAGAAAGTAAGGTTCCTCCATGTTAGTCGTCAGGTTTGGTTAGTTCAGGTTAATTTTATTTAGATTGTGTTAGGTCAAGTTCAGTGAGATGGATAGATCTGGACTGATTCTTCTAGCTGTAAGGTTTGGTTTGTTTAGATTAGCATCAGTTATTCTAGTTCAAGACAGGTTCGGTGACGTGAGGTGGTGAGGTGAGGTGAGGTAAAGTAAGGCGAGGTAACGTATAGGGTCATTGCAAGGTTCTTCCAGGACATGGTTGTTGTCTTGCCTGAGTATCAAGTAAGGCCTTATCTGCTCTCTCAACATTTATCCCTTCGAAATGCACCCTTTTATTTCACGTTATTTCGCCTCCCACTCTCTATTTCTCTCAAGGTTCCACATCCTCTTCTTCACATTTTCCATTCTCTTTCCCTCACTTCTTCCTTTTTTTCTTCATGCTCTGTTTCCTCTAGTTTTCAAGCTCTCCTCTCGGACTCTGTCCTCTTACCTTCACCACACACGCATTCCCCTTCCCTTACTCCCTACTGCCACTTCTCATACTCATCCTGCCGCAGTCGTTGCATTTCCCGGAACGACACGAATGCAACGAGTTTGAATGGTGAGTTAAGAGGATGAAACGTGCCTTTACCGACGTGGCCTCAGTCTCTCCACCTTCAAGAAACACTTGGCACAAAGTTTTCATCCTGTGATGACCCCTGTCTTCCATCACCCTACTCTAATTTGCATCTGTCCGCAAATCAGTAGAGTCAAGGGTGTTTTTAGCTGACATTGAGAACAAGGGTAATTGAATATCATTGGGCAAGTCAGGCAGATATAACCTCCAGTGGGTGGGGTAAGGTTGGGAAGATAGGAAAGGAGTGATCAGGGGATGGGAGTCTGTGAGGGGATGGGCAGGGGTGGTATCAGGAGTGGTATGGGGTGTGGGAGATGGTAGGTAGAGAGGGGATGGTGATGGCAACAGAGAGGTGGAGGACAAATTACATGCTATGAGGGTAACTTACCAGAAATGCCTTGTTCTTTTGCCAACTCCCTACAGAATTCCCCCACCCTCTGCCTATATTTTCTTAGTAATTTCTTGCACCATTACCAACTACTCCAGATATTCCCTGCTCCCAGATGCCAGATGCATCAGAGATTCTGTACACTGGCCGTCCCACAACTGCAGCAGAGACACTCTACTACCTTGCCAAGCCAACAACAATGGCCGTTCTATCTGATGCTGCAGGAAGGAAGGACAAAGACTATGCCACCTCAGCCGTCGCCGCACCTCATTAATAAAGCTTATTACTCAGGTAAAACGGCGGACTTTAGATAATGTGTGATAGTGTACTACTCTCAGGTCTTGAATTCTTCCTTCCATTTTACATGAATTATAGTAATGATATATATATATATATATATATATATAGTAGTAGTCATATGATCAAATAATATACTGTAATCAGTTTTCTTTTGAATTTCCAAGTTCCATATACATTCAACCTTTCCCACTTATTTACCTAATAATTACCAGTCTCTCTCATCTAGTATACTCATGCCTCTCAACTAGCCACCTAGCCAGCTAATTCGTCCCTCTCAGCTAGCTTACCCTTCCCTGCCAGTCTGTTTGCCAGCAAGCCGCCTTGCTCGCCATCGTTGTCTGCACCGGTTATCACGCCTCGCCCTGCCAACAAGTGTACAGTATTATGTGCTTGCTGAGGCCGGCATCACGATACCATCTCCGCCCTCTATACCCATCCTGCTTCCCTGCCTTTACTTCTCCCCCTACCATGATTCGACCGCTGACTCTCTCATGGCCCATCCTCGTTTCGTTTCCTTACTTGCCCCTTTTTGCAAAACTCTTTTTAACAATCGTATTTTATTATGTGACTTTGACGCCAGGCAAATTAGTGAAAACCATAGTCTGCCGGAACCAGCTTTAGAAGAACGATTGATTTACACCTCTTGTTTTAAATTCTAGGTATGAATAGGAACCAATACCAGCGAATGTACAGTTGCAGACCAATATTCCGTACCACAGTTCAGGATCTCGAGAAGATGGAATAAATATCGAAGACAAAAATTGCTATCACGTGGTTTACTTTACTGTTTATTTTTTTTAGCGCTGTAACCTTCTAAAGAATGAGGCCAAAAACTGGTGTCCTCAACTGCACAATTATCTCGCAAATGAGACGCGCGGATAATCTTTGTGAGAAGAGAGAAGGTAAATATAAAAATAAAGGAAGGCTCGTCAGGAAAAGAGAAAATTACAATAGAGTGAACGAAACAACAGTGATACGCCTGGAGAGGAAAGGGTATGCTATTGTGAATGAAACAGGAATGATAAATATAATACAGTAAAAAGCTTTAGATGGAAATGATAATCCAGAGGGAAACGTGTCCAGCAATGTGGTTGTAAGAGGAAACCAGAGGTGATGGGATGGAACAAGGAAGGAAAAGCTAACGTTGAAAAAGACATGGATGATGAAACGGGACTCAGGAGGAGTGAATGAGACAGGGATGATGATTAAAGAGGTAATCTGCTGTTGGCGAATTGGAGATTTAATTATTCCTTTTAACTCTGCCAGGAAACATACTTCCTCAGGTTTCACGAGCAAGAAATCTGCTTTGCCGCACAGTTTGGAGGACCAGCAACCCTCCAGTCTGATCACAACACGGAGAAACCAAACTAGAGTGAATGTAATGTGATGACAATAACAATCATCATCACCACTAGTCTTCATTATACCTATGAAAATTACCTCTGAATTTATTCCACATGGTTCTATCACAACTGTACTTATTTCAATATACTATAAATATATGAATCCCATCCATAACCCATTGCTATATTAATTTTGTTGAAGATAAGCCTTTCTCTATCCTTGGAAAAGTAGAAATCTCATATCACATCCATGCAATCAATAATTCTTCCCCACCTCCAAGTATTCCCTATCCATTATCAGTCTATCTTCCTGTTCTACAAACCGTTAGTCAGCTAATCTGTGGGTTAGCTACGAGTCAATACTGTGTTTTTGTATGACACCAGGTAATTATCATGATAGATCGTACTCTCAACTCCACAATACATCTTTCCTAAATCCCAAAGTCTCAGTTATACGGTAGTTGTGTGTGTTCCTCTCAGCCTTTGCAGTGTAAAGAGGTTTCCATTAACTCAGTCAGTTTCTCAGACATCATTCATTGAAGGAGAACACTAATCGAGGCCAATGCACTTTCTTATATATCTTTTCATCACGTCTAAATATTCTCTACTTCTATGTAAAAATGTACACATCACACATAACTAACAAGAACCGAAATAATTATAGTATGTTAAAACAATTAAAATTTTAAGCTTTTGCAGCTTTCACTGGATAAATTATTATTGCGCTAACGCTTTTGTTTTTTATACTACTATAAACATGGCTTGATAACCTCAGTCTGTGGCTGTGTGTTTGATCAGCTCCTTCAATCCTAATATGTTCTATTTCCACAACAATTAGGACCGCAATTTGAACGTGCCGAATCCCTTCAGTAAATATGTATTCCCTATGGTATTATGTGTCCTACAAAATGTTTGACTGTTTGACCATTGCAGTTCGGGCGAATCTAAGATTACAGTGATGAGGCCTTAAGGTGATTATCTCTTTCTCGGAGAAAGAGCTGATGATATTTCCAAACTTTAAACAGATCCCTTAGTCGTGTACTGAGACAAATGATTTATTTCTTAGCATAGTTGAGACTAATCGTAAGCCATCTAAAAATTATTCACCATTAACGTCAAGAAGTTAGACACCGCATTCTTCATGAACAACATTTGGCGACAGCTTCTTCAAGTCTAAACAATGCCACGGTCGCCACCAATTGTACGGCATCAGGTTAGTGCTATGTAAGAGTCTGCCATAGAGCTCCGTATCTGAGGCTGAAAAGCGATCAAATGCTGTAAATCTGGAACCTTTGACCTAAAGAAAGAGAAAGAAAGTTGCGAAATATTGTCGGTATAGGCTCCCTTACAAATGGTGTTTATTTAATATATTCTATTAAATAGTACATTTGTTTGTCACAACACTGATACTGAGACTTATTTGGTCAAGTGATCTTTTAATGACCCTGATACAGGTTATAAATCTTCTATAATCAAGCAGCATCGTACAGCCATGTCCACAACTATCATTCAGGATTTATCTCTTCTCTCGTTTCTTATTCTCTCCGAAAACATAAATCCTTGTCACACTAAGATCTGTCCATAAACGTCATCAGTCTTCATCGTTATCTGGACATGACAAAATGCTCATCAGTAGAATGTACAGTACGATTAGCAGGAATCATCTCTAAGGGAAAGATTTCTTTTCATCATAAAAGGAAAGACGTTTGGATGTTTTAAGTATTCATTAATAAATACACAGGTTTCTAGTATCACGAAGAGGAGTTTGTTCTTTAATTAATCGAACAAATACCTTACTATTCAAGTGACTATTATATTTGTCTTCATAAATGCACAGATATGGTACGTATTATTGCGTTTAAAGAATTTTATTTGATCATGGTTTATCGCATAATACACGTGCATGATTCTCCTTTGGATGTGAATGTGTGTTTGTATAATGTGTACAGTATGTGTTTATGTTTATGTGTAAATGTTTACATTCGTTTGACTGTGCATGTACACTTATTCATTTATAGGCGACTGTACGCAATTGTGTACAATGTATGATTGTCAGAATGCATCTGCAAAACAGGAAATGATCGTCTGGCCGAGGATGTGTGTGTACGATCGTCAGGTAAGGATTGCTACTTATATGATCGTTAAAGTCACTGGCTTTAGCATGTTCACACAAACAATAATCCTAACATATATCTAAAGCGAGCAAAAGGAGTATTATTTTGAACGCAACGATCTCACAAGTAAATATCCTGACATAGGACTCTTACTTCAATATCTTTGATAGTAGCTTTCAGATAATAATTCCCCGTTTTGTTAAGCAGAGAAAGTTTGAAAGTAAAGCAAACTGTGACTAATTGTCACTCTAAGCAAGACAACAATCATAACGAACCATAATAAGGTGCAAATTAGTAATTGTAAGTCAATGTTGGGCTAAGTTAGGTTAAGTTAAGTTAGGTAATATTTGGTCAAGTCCAGTTATGTAATGGTTAATCATGTCAAGGTAGGCCAGGTGGTTAGTTAAGATAAAGTCAGGCTAGGATAGGTCAGGTTAGATTTAGTTACCTTTAGATAAAACAATGGATTGTTTTCACCCTTAGGCTAGAAAGAGAAATGCATTGCTCTATCCAAAGAGTCTTCGAAATAATGGAACCTAATCATCCCCTCACCACTACCACTTCATCTTTCTTGTCTCTACTGCCAAAGAGGCAATTCTCAATCAATTATGTAATTAATGTCTGGTAATTACCTCGTCCCTAAAGGCAGAATGTGAGGTAATCTGATGTTGGTGTCCGTGTATCTGTCTATCTGTTATTTCGCACCTGTCTGAGTTATTGTATTAAAGTGCACAAAGGCTTCTTTCATCTCCCACCCACATTGTGAGAAAGTATCATGGTAAATTCAGTTCACGAAGAAGTAAAGAAAACAGCTGGACGGGCAAGGTGCTTCGTGTTATGGTTAAACACAAGATTGTACAATCATTCATCAACGTAAACACTAAGTGAGACACGTTTTACTCTTGGCATATCGGTCCAGGTCAAGGGTCCAGGTAACACTATTCCTGATGTCAGGGACGGGATTGACGAGTGGAATCTGGGGATGGTTGGTGTGCACGAAACACTTCCAATTAATTGCCGGTACATGAGTGGAAGCGTGTTTCGTGTAGAACAACAACAAGCACCACCCATTAATTTCATCCATTACGTCAAGGTATGTACTCCTCGCCAGCAAAAGTCTGTCGCCTAACCGAGCTCTTCTTGAAGGATATTATGTAAGATAATAATGCATTCGCCATGCAAAACGGCAAATTCTAACAGGCAAATTGATAAACTTCCCTGTTGCTTCATTTCACGAGTTTATAAATTTTACTGCACCATAATGTAGATTTATGACTTGGCAAATAAGGGACAGTGTTTTTGTTGGTGGGTGTACACTATTATCAAAATACAAATGACATCAACTACATTTATTCTCACCAAGAGTATAATGTCGTTTACTGAATATTATTTGAGGGAATAAGGGCAATTTAGGGGCAAGATAAATGAACAGACGCGAATGAAAATTTAATTATTATGGATAAAACTGAAAGTAGGTAGTTCTATTTAATATATTTAATATTAAAATAATTTTATGATAGAAATAATACACCCTGCTTATAATATTTTATCGATTGCATGCCTGTATTTCCAAGTTTATGTGGTTCAACTTGACGTGAGAAGTAGAAGGCAGTAATATGTGTTGCCTGAAAAAGTTAAAGTTAAACTGTATGAATGTCTGAATTAAGTCGTGCACAATACACTAGATGTCAACCTGTACTACCTTTCAAAATATTTTGAAGTTTTAATTAATGTAATTTTTAAATAGTTTCTAAAGGAAGCAGAGATAATGAGTATATTTCAATGAAATGCAAAAAGGACTATATAATTTTTTCTCCACAGTTTACAAGAATACTGGTATAAATCCTGGGATATTAATAAAAAAAATATGGTTCTTGTGACTGTGTGGCTGGGTGCGCCATGGGAACAAAGAAGTGACCCAGCCTTAGCCTTCCTCTGTCTCCTTTCACTCTTACTTTCACCCTTGCCTTCCTTCCTCACCCCCAGCCGGCACCTCCACCTGACTATCTCTACCTGGCCCGGAAGTAACACACACTCTTCACAACACACACTGGTATCATCTGCTAAATTCTGCCCCGCGAAGATAAAAAATCTATTGAGAAAATCAGTGCCATTGTCGTACAGACGACGAACCTCTACAGCCAGTCACACACACTACACCCACTCTCATTATCACCAGCTGAATTACCATCAACACCACCATTGCTTTCACGTACTACTGCTAACCATACCACCAAATATTATTAACCCACCAACACAGTTATCTATATCACCAACGTTACGACAGTTGTGTTATCACTAATACACGTGTTAACTCAACACACTAAAAGATAACTATCATTCCTGATATCACTGTAATTCCATCACGACTGTAGCTTTACTACCAACACTACTCATGGCTAAACACAACAAAATGTAATATAACAATGCACTCCCTAGTCTCACATCACCATTGCCATAGCATAGTGTTTCTATATGTGCCATTACTAATACCATTCCATTACTAATACCATTTCCAATGCTATTCACTTCGTGTCACAGTTGACAAAATTAGCATTCTAATACCATAATAATAACAATAATAAATGTTCAATGGATGATTATGATAATAATAATAATAATGATGATAAGAGTATTATTATAATAAATGTTATTTTTATTATTATCATTATAATTGTTATTATCATTATCATCAATATATACATTACTATGTTCTCCATAACAACACCAGTAATAGAGATCAGATGTCTGATAAGGTACCAGTTTGTTTTAATTGGTCATCACAAAAGAGTAAATGATACTTACCCACTTCATATGGACTCTGATGTGCATTTGAATTAAAGTTAAGCAAAAGAAATATAGTAGATGATATTTAACGCTGATAAATGAAGAAGAATGTTGCTAAGAATAGCAAACATTACCTGTTACTGACAAGGTCATTTACATACTATTAACTACCATCTTCCTTTTAATTCTTCAACTGGATCTAAGGGTCATGGTTGATAGAGGCATTCAGAGAAGGCAGTAGGTCATTAATGTCCGTTTTAAGACTAATAAGACACTAGAATTCAAATCAAGAAGCATAATCTTTATCATGTTTTTTTATCATGTCCTTCTATGGATCAACTTTAAAGGATATTTTCTGTGCGATTTTATACATGATGGCTCATCTCCATATTCAGGGACTGCATAGTTTCATATGTAGTTTCCTTTGTGTGACTGATGCAGCACATATGCTCTGGAAATATTCAGGGACTCTGCTATGTATTAACATTATGAATACGTTAACTGTCCTTGTGAGAATGAAACTATAAGGGAATTTCGGGAACACAAAGTGATTGGCCAGGTCATAGAACTAGATGCAGACACTGATTAGGTTAGGTTGAGTTAGGTTAGGTTAGGTTAGGTTGGCCCTGTCATAGAACTAGATCCAGACACTGATGAGGGATAAGAGGCTGGAATAAACAGGAAAGGCTGGTGGTGGGGCAATGGGAACAACACCCGAGCCACTTAAGTATAATTTGACAGTCAGTCTTGGCTTAGAAATATGTAGAAACGTACCGGTAATTAAGTAAACCAATATGTCCATGTACTCATTAATTACCGTAGTCATAATCTTTGGTCACTGTAGGTGCTTGATACCACCATCTCCAGGACATTGACTTGCCCATTGCCCGTCTCCCGGTACTTGGATGTCCTTACTCCCCAGAAAGAGTTACCCATTGACGTGTCCCAAACTTTGCATAACTCTACGGTCCAGGTCCTCCACATTACTCACAACACGCCTTAGTTTACACAGATACATAGAGTTAGCCTTTTGTTATATTATAAAATATTACACCCGTAGTTTTAAAACATTTGAGGGCCCTTACTGGAGCTCTATGAACCCTCCAAATAATCCAGGCCACAAAACGCTTCAGTGTTTTGAATAGGGAATCTGTTGCCTGGAGTAGTTTGGAGGGTTCATAGACCTCCAGTAAAGGCCCTCAATTTTTTTTAAACTACGGGTGTTAGTCTCATTATCTGTATGACTATTACGTCCTCTGGGTACATGTGCAGGTTAAAGTAAAATTTCACCGTAAAACTGTGGCCACTAAAGGGTGACATGAATATAATCCTTCTAATAATATAAGAGGCTGCCTATGTTTGTATATATGTATGTATGTGTGTCTCACCCTATCAGTCACAGTATCGCAAATTTAACGTCAAATTTTACTGTAAACTACGCATGTTCCCACAATAAGTAAAATGCATAATATAATAGGGAAACCACGTACGGTATCTGCACTGGAAACAAAACAAAAGAATTCCTCATTAACTAACAACCCTTATTACACTAGAACATTACTTCGAATCTCACATTTCAACTCGTGTAAATGTTCAGCTGCCGACAAGAGGATGTTTTTTGTGGTTAGTAAAATAAAGTTATTCAGGCATAGCCGGGTTATTAATATTAAATCATAACATGCTTTTAGTTTTTCTTTCAGTTTTAGTTTCTCATTCCTTCAGCAAATTCTTACACTATAATCATAATGTAATATATATATATATATATATATATATATATATATATATATATATATATATATATATATATATATATATATATATATATATATATATATATATATATATATATATTTATATTATGTGCAGCCATCACTTAAGTAGGTACGACAATAAGTTTTGTACATTTCTGTTCAGCCAAGCAAGCTCTTACAGTAAATCAGGTGTAGTCGAGGGGTTGCATCAAACCCCAATGAGTTTGTAACAACCATGAGTTTCCGTTCAATTAGCCCTCAGGCCTCAGTTGGATGCTTGAAGGAGATGACCGAGACGCAAAACCGTATTTTGTTCGTAGTGCAATCAAACGTTACTAGTAAATTAGCCAGCTTCGTAAAGCCCTCATGAAAATGACCATCTCAAAGACTATTATCACGACAAGAAATAATAACTACGAAAGAAATTACCACCATCACAACATCGGCCACCACCAGGACCTACCACCATCTGATATCACTACCTACTACCACTAACCCTCGCTCTACATCTTATCCACCCCTACTAAATTCACTATTGCTTACCTCTTCACCATCTCTAATACCACTACTACCTTAATTACCACCGCCACTGTCTCGCTTACCTCCACCTGTACCAGTATCACAAGCACCTCCCTGGGCTTCGTGTGTGGCCCTCAAATGTTGCTCGCCTCTTGGCTGTGACGTCAAGTGATCGGTACCCCCTCCCCACCAGCTCCCACGTTCACTCCCACCATCACTCGTCTTAAGTCCAGATTGCGTGGGGTAATGGGAGGTGGGGAGAATGGATGAACGTTGGAGAGTGGGCAGAGGTTGTTGGGGAATGGATTGTGGTTGCTGACTGAGTAGGGATGGTAAGAGGGTGGTAGTGGATGGGGCACTGAGTAAGAGATGAAGAGTGTATCGAGACTGGGAAGTTGAGTGAAGTGGAGTTCCTTTGGGAAATGATTTGGTTGCGATGAATGGGTGGATGAGGGTAGAAAACTAGGTTTGAATAAAAAAAAATTGAAGAGTAGGCTGGCCTAAATAAACTTGTGAATCGAGGTATAAGATCTTGAGAGGTGATGAAGGAGAGTGTATGTTGGAATAAATGGATGAAACAAGGCAGGTCAGTGAGAGACATGTCCTATGAGCCCTACCAACTCTCCGATGAGGCTGATTAATTTTCTCAAGTCTCGGTTACCTTCCTCTCTGTTGTCTCTGGAGAACAGAGAATTAGAATTAAAGGAACTAATAAGAAAAGAATCCACGAAGATGTCCTTATGATAAGATGAGCCGAGTATTCAGTTAGTATGTTGCATAAAAATATTCTTCAATAAGCAATATTAATTAAAAAGAAAATGACCTTACTTTAGTATCCTTTGAAAGTGATACTATACAGGCAAAAATGAAATAATTACGGCCCTCTAAGCAGATTTATCTATACCATAATTCTAACTCTCGTAATTTTCCTTCTGCGCAATATTTCCCATTAACTCCTTCCCGCTCATTGGTTTTGTAGTCCTCCCCACATGACCCTCCTCTGTGGCCCCATCACTTCCCACCCTCTCTTTGACCCCCTGCCACTTCTACTTCATTCCCTTCCTCTCGGCTACCTCCCTCCTTCCCACCCTCCCATGCATTTATTTTTCTCTCCTATCTCAGCTTCCTACACCATCTCTTTTCTTTACGCTACCTCCCGCACTTTCAACTCCTGGACAACATTTACTACGCACTTAAAAATCTTGATAATCTGGTGGAGTGAAAGTACTTAAGGAGGAAATCCGTAGAGGGTCAATTGGAGGTCTACTGATTCCTCTAAGCTCTTCTATAAAACAGGATACTTGCTCGTATACTGAGGGAGTATGTTTCGTGGCATAGTTTGGGGGAAGCAGTGGTCCTCTAATTCGCCGGTAAGAGATTATCCCCTTAATGAAGAACATAAGAATGCTCCCAGTTATAACGAGCACCTTTACGCCTATTCTACCTTAATTTATACCGACTTAGAGATCAGCAATTGCCATTATCACCAAAATGAACCACAGGACATCTCGCTGAGCCACCACAGCTTACGACGACTTCACGGAAACACCAATAACAGGAAGAATAAATAGCACGACTTCTCTTGATACAACTTCAACCTAAATCATTTGTTGTAAGCGAATTGGAAAGTTAAATATTTCTCCTAATTATCCCAGCAAGCAGTTTAGCTAACTATATAAGTGGATAATCTATTTCTTAATATACTCTTAGACAAATAAGTACCTGTTCAGTTTCCCATCAGAAAGCAACCATTATTAATATACTGTGTTGTAGGAAAGGATAATAATTCTTTGTTAGCAATATCAAGCATTTGTAAGACTCAGATTCATAAAGGTAATGCTCTCAGACAACTTCACAGTGCTTGCATTCATTATGTCCTTACAAATTAATATGCCAGAAGCAGAATATAAGAGAAGATGATAAAGTAGTTTAATACTAACTTAATTGTCGATATATATATATATATATATATATATATATATATATATATATGAGAGAGAGAGAGAGAGAGAGAGAGAGAGAGAGAGAGAGAGAGAGAGAGTTGCACATCTATATTGGCTACTGTAAATAGTTACATATGTACAGTCGGCTTCAGGAATTCGTATTCACCACTGTGTCGTTTAGGGTTCGTAATAACTAAAAAAAAATTGTATATGAATTTCCTAACACCAAACTCTTCTAGTAATGATATTTGGCTGAAACTTAAATCTGTCAGTAGAATATTGTCTACAGTATGTGGAGAATAAAGACCCCGTGTAACCGATGACCTGTGTACCAATCCCTGAGGCCGACTGTACATACACACACATCTATATTTATATAACCTTATATAATATATATATATATTCACGTCCATATGATTAAATACATCTATACAGTCATACACGTCCATATATTCATATCCATATACATATAATTATATACTTGTTATACCTTCTCATCAATTCTTCATACACTCCGTGCTCACTTAAAAAACAAACATACATTGTTTACACACACACACACATACGTACACACACACACACACACACACACACACAGACACAGAGCCGGAGCGAGCCGAGCTAGTCAAGTCGCCCTGGCAATCATCAAGGGAACTGAGGCCTTATGATGAAGTATGATGAATGGCGACAGCGAAGTGGCAGAAGAAAAATTACCCCATTTTATAATTGAAAATCGTGATGAGATTATGACCAGCCTCCTAAGCAGGCAGAAAGGAAACTAAAAAAAGAATCCAAGAAGAATTCAAAATTATATATATACATTAATTCTCCATCAGGATAATCATTATGATGAACCAGTTTGTACGGCTTAATTGACACATTGAAATTAAGTGAAACCGCGATTAAGAGCAGGTTCAGTACGCGTTGCCACCCTGGAGCGGTCCTCTTGGCCAGCCTGCACCGTATTATTTATTATTAAGCCAGGTGATGTTGAGTATCCCGAAGCATTGTGTTCCCAAGGTGCACAATGTTATAATCCTGGCGATGCTACTATAATAATTTATGTATGAGATATACGATTCTTCTTCCTCCTCCTCCTCCTCCGCCTCCTCCTCCTCCTCTTCCTCCTCCATACCCTTTGGCTCGTCAGTTAGAATTCGAAGATGTTATCGGTTCTCACTGATTGAGACGACCGACCACCCCACAGCTGAAATCAAATGTTCATAGAATATTTCCTTATACAGTAACACAGCATTTGCGGTGCTAACAAACAAACAAGTAGCACATCTATAATGTACAACGCTGTAGGTTCACACAGCTCTTTCTACGACATTGGGGCGCTATATATTATTTATCAATTGTTGTGGTGTTTTATTAGAAAATTGTTTACAATGATGGAAGAAAAGTTACGGTGTACATTTGATTTCAACTGGAAATGCTTGATGCAATTGGAGCAGATATGAAATATCAGGAGGCTGTATCACCAAGTCCATAAAAATGTCATGGCAGACGTCTTGTGTGCCTCAACCAAGCATGACAAGTACTAACTTTGGTTACTTACTCGCTGATTATTCACTGTTTCCTGATTTTTCTGGACGGGAGTGATCCAAGATTTAGGAAAGTATGAGAGATGAGTTTTTAAAGTACCGTACTATCAAACAGCCACTGAGTATGAAACGGCAAACTATTTTTATTCTGTGAGTTTGTAGACTAGAAACTATATTAGTATTATCTGAAGTTGATTGAATGAGCCTTATGTTTACAAGTGCACTGAATGACCTTTTACTTTGAATGTTAAAACATGTCATTATTTATGCATTAATCCGAAGAAGGAATCTCTGAGTGAAAAATGCCCTGTATGTCTTGCCTGAGTTGATGAAAAAAATCTGAACGTGTCTCACCCAGGTCTTTGGAAGTCCATTCAAATAATTCATTATGTTTACCTAACATGTAAAGAAGGAAAATCTGACAAAAAATAAAATGTTGTGTATAACTCAGAAGTGGGGGAAACTGTATTTAGAGTTATTTTTACAACAGAGGTGAGAGGAGCCGTGATGAATATATCCAAGATGCGGGAGAAAAGTATGAGAAGCAATGTTCATAGTGTGGGAAATGTTGCAGTGTGTCTGTAAGGTGAGCAGAAATATGGAAAGGTGTGTCTGATGTGATGATGAGGAATGAAGTCTTGTGAGGTTTGGAGAGTGATGAGTGAATCAAAGACAAGGATACCATTGTGTGAGAAGATTTATAAGGTCAAGATGATTGATGTATTTGAAGATTCTTTTTCATTTTGATAATCAAAAGTGTTTGTGTTTACGTGTTTTATATTTCAATGAGTGTGTGCGAATTAGTGTCCGTACTGTGTATGCGACTGTGTTTGTCTGAAACTCTGTGCGTGTGCGTGTGCGTGTGCGTGTGCGTGTGCGTGTGCGTGTGCGTGTGCGTGTGCGTGTTCGTGTGCGTGTGCGTGTTCGTGTGCGTGTGCGTGTTTGCTTGTGTGTGTGTGCTTGCTTGTGTGTGTGTGCTTGCTTGTGTGTGTGTGTTTGCTTTTGTGTGTGTGCTTGCGTGTTCTATTGTAATACTATGTGCTTGTGCATGTGCTTCATACAACAAAAAATAATACCAATTTTTTATATATAGTCCCTTTCCCTTCGAAAATTCTCTCTTTCTAATCGTATACCATCCTTGCTCTCATTTGTCATGATACTCTGCCCAATTTCTTATAATCTACCTCAATACACACTCCTGTCTTCTCCCATAGTACACCACCTCAGCCATGAGCATCTACCTCAATATACCATCAACATTTACAGACCTGACACTTTCTCTACCATCTGCCACTCACTCTATACCACCAGCTAATTTTTTTTCTCTCTCTCTGCCACCACCTACCCTATTCCCCCACAAGTGCCAGCATTGACCACCACCCTTTCCCTCCTGCCACCCTTACTCTACTAACAAGGAAGATAAAGCGGCCGGTGCTTCCCACAGATCAACATAATGTATAATGGCCAAGTAATTACCCATTCTGGCCAGCATCCATCTTAGGGCCCACGGGTAGGCTGTGTTGGTTTAGGGCTGATTTATGACTCAGGGGCACGGGGTGGGATATAGGCCTACGGTGCCCCCATACCCTGGCCCCCATAATTCACTCCCAGTCAGCTCAGCCCGGTAGCGAGGTCTTCATCTACCTGGCGGACTGGTTATCTCATAGTGCTCGCCTGAGTTGAATTCTGAGCGCTCTGTTATATACACACACGAATACTAACATTTTTTTCACTCGTAGAAAACTATTGCACAACTCCAGATTTTTTATTATTATATTTTTTGTTACACTGATGTTTTGTTTAACTTTGATTTCGCTTACTTCCTTTCAATCGTTAAACTTAAACGTATTTCAACTTGTCACTCTCCTGCAGCTGTCGTACTTTAATGTCGGTGTGGTATTATAGTTGCTGTGACCCACTTCGCATCTTACCTCTTCTGTTACTAGCCACCCCTCAAGGACTAAACTAACTAAGTGTCAAGACAGCCGTAAACCTACCTCCCGCCGCTTGACTTCCCAACACACATTTTGCACAAGAACGGTAATCATTATCTGCCTCTCACTTGTACCATTAACTATCAACATCTACATAGCCCCAACCCCATCCTGTCCCCCAACCTTCACTACCGCACTGTGGACCTGTAAACGTCCCCAACCTGATCTTAGCGGGGTGTTCTAACTTTAAAGACCTAACATACCTGAGACCACCAGAGGCCCAGAGGCAAACACATATACAGGTGATCCTTGGCAACCTGAACTTCCACAAGAACCAAAAAGCACCAATAAGACAGCCATGTAAGACTCCATGACTGGCACACATCCTCAGTCATCAGCCTCTCATATTCTGTTCCCCCGATCCTAACCACATAGCAAACCATACGCTACCCCCTCATCTAATCAATTCTCCAGACTAAATTCACACCAACGACACGCACATGTTAACAGATCCAATATCCCTATCAACTAGCTCATATGCAGGTTGTCATATATGGTGGTTAATAAACAGGTCTGAATATAAAAGTAATATTTTTGGCTTTAATCTTGGTAACCATGTATACTTCCATCTAAGTACATCACACAACATTAAAACAAATTTTGCCATTATTTCTCTGTGGTCACAGGGAAATTTTCTGCAACAATAAGCAATAATGTAGAAATAAAATATTATTTAAATGATACTTACAGCATGGTATGTGCCCTTTAAAGAATATCATGATCCAAGTTTCGGCCATGGATGCTAGTTATCTTCTATGTAATATCTAAGTTGATTGGCTTCCGTATTCTACGTCATAGTTGCACAGTTTGGATTAGATAAAATTGTTTTGTTCTTAAGAACATCTGCACGACACTTGTTGGTTTATTCAACGTTAGTGGATCAACCGTTGCAGCGAATGAAGAGAGAATCTGTTTCATGGCTGGTGTTTCCTTGGTAAGCAATGACAACATCTTGTAATCTTGCATCCGCCATTAGAGCGTGACGGCGTCTGGTACTGGGTTTATGACCAGGACTGGCGATCATACATTCGTCTGGATATGTTTCGTGACGTATGTGTTCAAGCCTGGCTATCTGAGTGGGTGAGAACCTGTTCAGTCCTTGATCGAGTGTCAGATGGTTAAACAGATACCACTTGAAATATTTTGTACAATCAAACATAAAAAAGGCTCACCATAAGAAGGTAAGGAATAAAAAAATATATTTTACATATATACACAAGTCTTTGAAAGCAAATGATTTTATTCGAAGCACAAACCACATGCATAACTTGGAAGAAAAGGAGAGGAAGAAGCCAAATTGAAATCAGCAACAAAGACAAACCGCGCCACATCGAAGAGTTTAGCAGTTCAAACGAGAAGCCCACAAAAGTTCACGAGTTCAAGCGACGATCCCACAAGACAAAGCAACAGATTTCCCAAGTGTGAGGGAGGAAGCCACAGGGAGCGAGAGAGGCCAACCACAAAAGTAGGTGTGAGGGAGAGGTAGTGGTGGTAGTGGTGCTGTGAGGGAATGATGAAAATATGGCAAGAGTTAGCGGTTGCGAGTTGGGAAGGAGGTACTGGTGGTGGTAGTATGAGAAGGGAATATTGGTGGTGGTGGTGGTGAAGGAAAAGATGTATTAATGGTGTTGGTGTGGGAAACGGGGAAGCATTTGTTGCTGTTATTGCTGGTGTACAGTGTGTGTGTGTGTGTGTGTGTGTGTGTGTGTGTGTGTGTATGTGTGTGTGTGTGTGTGTGTGTGTGTGTGTGTGTGTGTGTGTGTGTGTGTAACAATCATATCCAATTATACATAGTTCTCTTCGGTACAGTATATACACGTCACCGTCTGTATTATATGTGTGTCATTTGTCGTGGTATCAATAATCTCTGTGAGGGACTTCAACCTCTAAATGCTTGCAACTGCCAAAAAAAATTTCTACCCTCAACCAAATCGACTTAGAACTAATAGTGTAATCACGAGGTCCAAAGCATACAGTTAAATTTTGCACACTCAAGCTCACTGCAGGGAAAATAGGCCGAGCTACAGGAAACACACCTCTGCTGAATCTTTCTCACCAGTCAGAAAATATATGACACAGCTTCAGCAATATTAGCGAGGGGAATCTGGATCTGCAGAAATTTCAATATAATTTATGGCAGCAATTCAGCATAGATCAAGCCTCCCAGTATTTTACACAAAGAAAATGGGCGAATTAATGCTTGGGCTACTACATTTGGCAATAGCAATCATCCACCAGCGATGCAGACGAAATTAAATGCTAATCATAAGCCCAAGGTTGAGCTCTTTGCCTTCATGCTCCATAAGGAAGATGAATGCAATCTACTCTTCACGGATTATGAACTACCCTCTGCCCTGACCAGGGTTAATATTAGGTCTCCTGGGGAAGACTGTGTCACTTATGATATATTACGAGCACTCTGTCATATACTAGGCTACCCACTGTTGGCATATAACAACATGAGGTAGCAACAGCAAAATTACAACATCCTTGTACAAATAGCTTCGCTGTGTTGATACCCAAACAAAACCAAGAGAAGGCCTTCAGTACAATATACTTTACCAGCTATGTACCGAGATATTAATTAATCTGATAATCATCATTCTTAGCCATTGAAGTAAAAGTTTATAACTGAATTACAATGCTACGTGCTGTATAGTAGTGCACACGATAACCTTAGCACATTCCTCACACTTCAAGAGAACTGAAGGCTGCTCCTCGTCCATACCTTCCACCCACCTTCCTATAATTTATATAGACATACTTTCCACTAAAACCCACATCCTCACGCACCTCACCCCCCTTCACCGATATCCATTCCATCCAACAATAAAGCGCAGATATTGTAGCCACGATGGAAATTACTTTTTATGACCTGACAGGTAAGTTTCTCTCGTAGATAGGGGGTGGGGGACCGGATGTGTTTGTGGTAATTTGTGCACTGACAAGGCAGATGTAATTGACCTTTTCTTTTTCAGATAAGTTCATGATTCACATTTAAAGATGATACTATTTGGAAAAGGGTTATTCTAGTCAAAAGAAAAATTAGCCATTAGTTTTTATTCATTTCTATGACGTAATGTAATGTTCTTGATATTAGTCAAAATATAACAACAAAAATCGGTAAAAGTCGTAAGGGGACCAACCTTAGTAACACCTAGCTCTTCTTATGGTTAGTCACTGAGATTCATGTATTAGATTTGTACATAGAATGATGGGCAATAGGTAGTGTGTACAAATTTATACTTGTGACTAAAGGAGGACAAAATTCATTGTGAAAATTTATATAGGCAAGGAAAGTAGGCCTCGTATAATGACTCGATTACGTCTGTTGTGGTAATTTAATATTCTACACGCACACACACACACACACACACACACACACACACACACACACACACACACACACACACACACAGGATTATCTCCGCTAGTTTGATGCATTCCTAATATAAACATCTTGCTCTGTACCCTTTATTGCAGCATGATACACACAACCAGTTAACCTCCCTCTCCTCTCCTCTCCTCTCACTACCACATCCTGTCCTTCCACCCTGTCCCTCCTACCTTACTATTCCTCTTGACTCTTCATCATTTTTATCATTCCTGTCTCTCCTTATCATCATTTCCCTGGCGTCTTCTTTCTCTCTGCCGTGCACCTCCTCTTCTCCTAATTCAATACTACCATTACAATTCTTTCATCACAACCACCTCTGTATCTCCTCCCTCACTACCACCTCTGTCTCTCCTCCCTCAATACCACCTCAGTCTCTCCTCCCTCACTACCACCTCAGTCTCTCCTCTCTCACTTTCCATGACATTGTACCTCCCCTCATACCATCACTTTAGTCTCTCCTCACTAATATATTATCACCTCTGACTCCCCGTCGACCCGTCCACACAAAAACTCCAGCCCCTACTCTCACACAGTATACATCTTTAATCCTCCATGAACACTTCTGCCTTTCCTCCGTCTCATTGTGTCCCTTCTTTTCAGTCTTCTTTCCTTCTCTACCAGTTTCTCTCCTTCCTCCTCCTCCTCTTTCACTTTCTTTTCCTCCTCCTCCTCCTCCTCCTCCTCCTCCTCCTCTCCTGGGTCTGTGTAATTTGCTTAATCCCCTTTATAAACCTACATTAATTTTCTTGGGTCAGTTTTTTTTCCCCTGACCGGACCCACTGTATAATGAGGAGGGCCACAGTCTTCAAGAACCCCTTATTGAAACACCCGGGTAAATGTGTAATAGCTCCAAAAACTATTATAAGGTCTGACCATGAGAGGGAAATTATTTTAAGTAGTGCAAATTCGTGTTTCTCATAGCTGCTTAAGTATGCGATTTATTTTACGTTATAAGGTGAGAGGGAGGGTGGGTGATTTTATGTGGGATAAATATGGCACCATTCAAGAAGAATTGGCAAAACTCTTCCGAACTGTATAATGATTCAGACAGGATACTGAACCGTGTTATTTCACGTATATTGAAAAGTTATTTGTAAAAATATAAACATAGACAGATAGGTAGATAAATATATAAATACAGAGGCACAGAGAAAGAATCGAATAGACAAGACAGCCGGAGAGATACATATAGAAAGATACATGAATTGAAAGATAGATAAATAGATAGATAAACAGACACAGATAGATATACATAACTTGGGATCATCTAGTTATAAGACACGAGTCGTACTATTATCACATCACATACAGGACCAAGTTAACATTAGCCTCACCTGCTCATTTATACCTTAATAAACAAACACATAAAAGTCACACACCAAGTTCACTTATTAAACATAAAATTCACACATTATTTTGGGTTGTTTTGGCCTCGTGGTTGTAATTGTACTGTCACTAATTGACTCGTTTCGTTATCCTGTTTCCACTTCTCCGTTATTATAATTATTATGTTTTGTATGATGGAAGATTGGTTCCACCTGTGATGTTTATAATGTGTGATCACCACAAAATGTCTATAAGTAATAATAAAATACTGATCGATTGCTTTTGTCTCGAAAATTTAGATTTTTATTGAAATCTTTGTATGTCTTTTGCTTATCAATGTTGAGGTAAGAAATTGGGTTCAATTTAATTATTTGAAAATTAGCTGTAGTGTCTCAGTGCATCAAGGCGACTTTATTTCTAGAGTTTTAAAATTGAAATCTTTCCCTGGTGGAGGAATAGGATTGAGGAATCTAATGAATTTATTACATAAATATACGGTCCACTTCTCACCAGTAATGAATTCTCTACCGTACAAGTGTCGATGCTCTTATTACTTCCCACGTCAAGTTCTTCCTGGCAGAGAAAATTTGTTTAATCTCTCAAGCTTACTAAGAGCTCTTCACAGAAGCGTGGCTTAATAATAATTGTACTGTGATTAAAAATTAAATTATTCATGGATGCAGCGGTAAGTTGGCGAAGACCTAATTATAGTTATTTGCAAATTCTGATAATCATCCTTAGTTTTCCTTACAACGATTAGCTGACGAAAGATGATGTGATAATCTTAGAGGGTATAATATAATATGTCTGTGAGGTGAGGATACTTTGACGCTATACGATGGAACCACATTATAATCTATTTCAGGCGAGATTATTTTAAGCCAATATAAATGCGCAGCAAGTAATAATATATATATATATATATATATATATATATATATATATATATATATATATATATATATGAAGTAGTAATCACAAAGTGACAAGGTGACAGCTAACATAAGCTAGGAAATTGTAAGGAACCAGGGAAAAAAAAATATATAATGATAGTGAAATTTTGGAATTAGCTTAAAAATACCTGATATTCTTTACTGTACTATCCATTCATTCACGTAAATTAACCATAATGTGCTTCCTCAGACATTTCCCAGACATTTGCTACAGAAATGTATATAGTTATGGTACCAACGAATCTTATAATTATACACCAGAAAGTAACATATATGCATGGGAGACAAAAGGAACTATTGCAGACCTAACAGAATAGACAGTAGGTCAAAGTTCATTTAATTTTATCCATGGCTTTCGTATTTGTAAGTCTGCATACCTTTGTACTGCAATAACTATTTGTGTCTACCTTTGCTTTACTATTATTAATT
This sequence comes from Petrolisthes manimaculis, assembly GCA_034508575.1. NCBI lineage: Eukaryota > Metazoa > Arthropoda > Malacostraca > Decapoda > Porcellanidae > Petrolisthes > Petrolisthes manimaculis. Next base: position 30,642 of record JAWZYT010000953.1, on the reverse strand, counting down.
TTTGTGTCTGCTTTTGCGTTGCTTCTTATCTATTTTATAGTGCTTGATACAGACAAAAAGAAAAATATATCTTACCTACCTACAGCCATACGTTAACAAGAACTAACTGCCTTTCAGAGCAGCTGATGCCAGACTGTATGAAGTGCATGAAACTGAGGAAGTCTCAGAACAATAGGAATAGGTCGGGCGAGGCAGCAAATAATGGCTCCCTTAATTACCCTCGCCCACGGGTCCAACTGTCTGTACCCGACAATATTACGAGAGCTACATCGAGTGGAACCGAGTAACTCCAGTGACAGAAACAGTGTGTCCACCGGGACTAATTTACACTTCCATCAGATGCGTTTCGACATCACTCTCAGTTCTTTGTGAGGCCATGAACCTCAGCTCGACTTCATTGCCAGGGACCAAGAAAGTGTGGCACGAGTTAACGAGATTTTATCTGCCGATGCAGCAAATTAAAGGTGGCTTCATGCTGGTCATAATTTCCACAGCCACTGCTTGCTATCATTGTTCAATCCAACACCAACATATGTAATTCTCAAAACCTGAAAAAAATGTTCAGAGACTGAAAGATGGCAAAAACAGAGATTGAATATATGTCCAATGTAGCAACACTTTCAGAAATCATGTATGAGTGACAAAAGTTTCTATTATCACCAAGAAAGGCATACTCTTATACATACATTGGTTGAACGAAAGAAACAATCTGCCTCGAACACAGTAGTCTACAAACTTTTAGTATCGGAAAGTTCTTCACGAATACTAGCTTCGAATGGGCTACTTACCAGGATTGCAGGGTGATAACGTGTGATCAGACCAGCTTGCTCGTACTTTAATGCCACAGCCTCTCCGGTTCTCCATTTCCCAAAACCACCACTCAAGAATTCACAAGTCTGCTGCTGTTGACATTCCTCTGTATGATTCCATTCGCACATTTTTCGTGGTTATTACTGATGTTATAGGAATGTTTCAGAAAACTAATAACCACCAGTAAACAGCTCTCTGTAAAACTTTCTGTCAGTAGCAATTCCATCTAAATAAAGGTAGCTATGAATATTTCTGTCAAAAAGTACGTCATCTTGTTTGCGAAAGAAATAGAAAGTTACAGATTCCTCTATACTCCGTTTCGACACCGAGGTACTATACAATTTATGTTCTCCAGTATATTTTGGAGGAAACAGTCATTTTCCCGCAGAACAGACGACCCCTTATCGCGAGACGATTTATATTACACTCGGCATTAATGGGCTAAACGACTTAACATATGCACTACAATCTACGAGCCTTTGTGTAATCTCCGCACATGAGGAGGTCAAGGCGAGGGTGGGTACAGGTGAGCAGACGATCACTACAATTATACAGCATTAGGACTGGAATGACGAAGCTCCCGGTCGCAGATTATAGGAATCCAGCTCCTGTGAGGAAACTGGACTAGAGGCGCGTACAGTCACCACCGTAAATTTTTAACCTCTCCTCCCTCCTCTTCTTTAGTAACTACTACTGGTTTCTTTCTTAGGTAATGTGCTTAGTTTATTTTTAATCAATCCCTTTTCTCCAGTGAGCCTACAGTGTATTACCTTTGTCTCATACCTAATGGATTAATATAGTTTCAAGCATCCTAAACATTGGCAGCCGAGTGAAGGAATCGAGCAACTTTTGGACGAGACTGTGTGCGTGGCATTAGCGGACTTCATTAACCTGATGGGTAGGGTTGAGATGATAATGTCACCTTTGGCCACACCCGATGACTACCCACCAGCTATCATTTACATATCCAAAACCCATCATCTCCGACACCTATTCGCTCTCGAGGATGGTGAAAATAAAAAAAAAGGTCCCAAGGAGCCAGTATCATCCACATTTATCTCCTTTAATGTACCCTTTTTAAAAACACAAGAATGGAGTCCCGGGCATCAAATCTCGTAGAATTAATAGCGCAGTCCGCCCCCAGGGTTCTCGAGCCAGACTATCAGCACTTACTAGCCGGGAAGGAGAGATGAAAAAAAAAAATATTATGCAAGGGCAAGAGAGAAAATATAATCCAGAGAAAAATGACAAGAACAAGCCCTATTCATTTTCACACTGCATATATTTTTCCGTAATCTACCGAGACATATTTTAGGTCCATAATAACCTCTAAAGTTCAGATTCATAGCGAGTTCGGTACATTTGGACACAGCATTACATATATTATATTGTATATGATGTTATGTCTTGGCGACGAAAACTGGGCGGGTCCAGACGTGTGTCATCCCTATGAGATCATTTATATAGTAGGACTTGCTTTTATTGTAATTTCCTTAAAACTTTCTGAAACTTCTCAAACATCTCTTTGATATAACCATCGCGTACTCAAAAAGATATTGCAACTCAAAAAGAAGGAAGCTTTGATATAAAGTGTTATTTCAATTGTTTTACTACTCACCAGTTTACTGTTTCTCTTCTTGCTTATATTGTTAAGTCTTAGTTCATTATCAGTGGACACGATGATCACATCTTCTGCCTGGCCAGGTCTTCATATCGTGGATGGTATTTGTGGCATTAAAGATCAATACCAGTTTCAATTACCTGCCAAGTTGCCACAATTATTATTTGCCAAGGGGTAATCTATTCCTCCTTTCTCTATTCACTCATTACCTTTCTTCTTGGTCTTTCCTATCGAACCGGCTTGCACCCTTTTACTTCCACCTCCACTCTCATTATTACTCCACATCTTGTGTATACGCTTTTACATTTTTATTTGTGCTTTACTCACATATTCACACGTGTACCTTTCTACGACCACTCCTATACAACACTTACACTCACCTTCATTCATACACTCCTCTTTATGCAACTCCACATTGTATTTGCATTTCCCATCCTGCCACCACCTCCATTATTATCCGCTTATAGTGCATTTCATCCTACTCATCCACATCTCTACTCCCACGACTCACCAAACCACCTTACATCCGTCCACAAACCACTTCATAACGAGATTCCTCCATTTTTATCATGCCTGTATGAATCCCCGTACAGGCATGAGAGTCTGAAGACCCACTCACTACATGTTACGTAACTTCTACCCCTCTTTCCCCACTCTCAACTTGACCTTCATATGCAATCATTACTTTCACCCTCACTTTCAACCACACTTTCTCTCATATACACTTCGATGATACTGTCACACCCACACTTAAAACTTAAAATCGTACAGAAGGATACGAACGGACGGGAGGAAATAGACACATGCAACTGAGGACGACCCTGAGAAGAAGAGAACAGTGACAGGTGGGGCGGCAGCAGACAGTAGTGATAATTTACCTGGTCCGGACGGTCTGATGACACAGCATGACCACCAGGCGTAGAGACAATTATCTGAAACAAGCAGACGCAAACGTTACATCATTACAGGGCCAATATTTTCATTGGAACTAACATGATAACACTCAGTCGGGCTTACATTCAATATTCACTTAGGAATTCCTCAACAAAGACATGTAGTGTATAATAGGTATAAAAAGAGTATGCGTTTGTTGCCAATGTGGGGTGAGAGTGGTTGGGTGAGGGTTATATAGCAGTTGAAAAAGGGTTAAAAAAGAACATAAAAAGACAATGGGTGTTTTGGGATTTGGTTGCTGTACTGGATTGTGGCCTCTATGAAAACAAGAAGAGAAGAATACATCACAGAAACTCGATGCTACATGGTGTAAAGCAGCAATTTTTCTTATAATTGAAGCAATTGAATATTTGTATTGATAATTCAGCGACGGTTATACACACAAATAAACACACACACACATTTCGTCATGAATAAAACACATACATCCTCTTACCAGCACAAATTCATGAACACATACACAAACGGACTCGCATGTACACAGATACACACAGATTCCCTGACACAAATCCCTGACAGTACTTTTGCCGGTGACTGTAAGGAAGTGAGCAATATGTGCGAGCGATTTAGCATTACGAATCAACTTCTTCACACTTCATGGAGAGGATTATCAATGCTAACTGTTTTAGGGCAATTGCGTAATAGCAAACAACACCTCCTTTCCCTTACCCCGTATATAAACAGATGAAGTGAATGTCCAACCCCTAGTAGTAATGGAAAAAACAAAACCATGTATGTTCGCGGTATCTAGTGTAGGTCTGGCATGAAATCACAAGTATGGTAGAATAATTTTATCCCAAAGGAGTAGGACGATAGCTGCCACCCTGACTGACTGACTGACCCACCCACACTGTTTTCATCGGAGGCTGTGGGGAGCTGGTCTCGGGACTTGGTTCATCGCTGGATTATACAAGCATTTCTCATCTCAGAGTCATGCATATGGAACCTGTATCAGTGTATGTGTTTTAGCCTCAGGATATTGTTTTCATATTCTCTTTTTCATTTTCATTGAATCGACATATTGTTTGTTTTTCAATCTTGGATAATGTATTTCATTTTGTGCGTTTTCATCAAGGGTTTATTGATACAAGATATGATAATCAATAGGAGAATATTACAAGAACAATGTTTTTCTGATATGGCTGAGCTCACTGGCATCCAAGTACACGTAATTACCCATTAATTGATCTATCCCTCCTCCCCCTCTATCTCTATTATATATAATAATAAAAAGAAAAACATGTTGAAAAAAACAATTAATGAAAAACATATAGAGAGTTAGTTTATCTCTTTTATCCTTTCGATTTTAAAAGAGGATAACTTCGCTTGCGCTCTACCGATTCCATTCAAAATTCAATTAATTAATCTTCGAGATATCTTGCGGACAGACTGGAGAGACAAGAAAATGGACGTTTACTGCCATACTTTCATCCGAGTTCTTCCAATAATCTTCAAAATATTACTTCTGTTTTCCTGACGCATACTTTGACTCTCCCTAAAATTTCAGGACAATCGGTTCATTAATCTCATTGAGATATTTTGTTTACAGATTGACAAACAGACAAGAGGAGGCAATCTCATAACCTCTTCAGCTTATCATCCAAAAATCACGAAGGATTCATACGTCTCCCATATTTCATACTAGTTACACGCACACAACTGACACACACACCTAAAATAGATAGACGCATGCACACGCACCTGAAATAGACACACACACACACAAACACACATTCAAACACAAAGAACCTAGCAACGTGACCTGGTCTATGCAAAACTCTGAGGATAGATTTATCAGAGCATCCATTGCCTCAGCAGAGAGCTGGGGCAGTCCATTAACTTTACATACATCACTAATGGCTGCCTATTAAACCAGCGGCAGAGGACAGATCACCTCGCATAGACGGCTACCTCGCGTGGGGCCCCAGTCAATATCTGCACGCTAGGGGACGGGTGGATAAGAGAGGGGGACGAGTGGGTAAGGGAGGGGGACGGGTGGATAAGGGAGGGGGATGAGTGGGTAAGGGAGGGGGACGGGTGGATAAGGGAGGGGGACGGGTGGATAAGGGAGGGGGACGGATGGATAAGGGAGGGGGACGGGTGGATAAGGGAGGGGGACGGGTGGATAAGGGAGTGAAACGACTTGATGGAAGGGGAAAATGACGAGTTGAAAGTGAATGAGAACCAATTGTCAGGGGATGAGGACATGTAATTGAAAAAAAAAGTAAGAAGGTCAAAAGAGAATGGGAGATGGGCGGGACATTAATTGCCTTTCAGGTGACATCAGCGCCTCGATTAGTTGGCTGGTCAACACCTAATTAAGAGGTAATTAGTGGCCAGGTATAGGTGGGTATATATGTGAGTGAGTGTGGACGTATCCTTGTTGGGTCGTAGAGAGGGCCGTGAGGGGTCGTGTTGACATAACCTGCTTTCTAGACTAAAGGATAGAGTGAGGGAGAAAGAGTTACACAAAAACATTGAAAGAAAAACGGGGTTATACAGAAAGAAAAAGAGACAGACTTACAAGGAGAGAGAAAAATACAGGTACAGACAAACTAATAGAGAGACAGAGAAACAGAGATGCTGATACAGAGACTGAGAGACAGACAGACAAAGTAAGAGACGGAAAAGATTTACAGATTCGGCAAGGAGGAGCAGGAGAAGGAGGAAGGAAGGAAAGAGAATGATGATGTTGAAGTAAGGAATATGATAACAATAAAAGAGTAATGGAATATATGGGTGGATATGGAATGTTATAGAATAAAGAAATTTTGACATACGCCAAGATAGCCACGGCTGCCCCGTTCAAAAACTAACCGGCTGTAAATTCTAGATTTGGGTTAAGTGACACTCGACATTTCTTAGATTAAACTTATTCAATACCAAATGCACTTTTCATATTTGTTCTCTCGTGTTCTTTTAATACAGGGTTGTACTTGATAAACACTTAATATCCTTGATAAATACTCACTATCGTGGAACATGGTGTGTGGAGTGTACAGACAACCCACGAAGCTACACAACTCAACTCTTACGTCCAGGCAGTGATGTCCTGGTATGATCCCTTTTATTATAATATGTTCATGGAGAAGATCTTTATTCGACCATGACAACGAAAACACAAGCATTTTACCTGAGATCTTACGTCACAAAAACATCACGACCGTCGGGCAAAGATTAAAAATTGTGGTTTCTTTTTACGTAAAATATGACAAATGTTCGACGCATACCTTCTGGAACACGGGAAGGTTGATAAAAAATAATAGAAATATTCGTCTCCAACTATCTGCAATAACTTTATTTGAACCTAATAATCAAACTCAATTTTCAAGTGACTTTTTTCGCTCACTCATGATTAGTTGGTGAAAAAATAATGGATTAAAGGGTCACACAGAGGCAATGATAGTGAGAAAAAAGGGAAGAATAAAGAGTGATGATGAGCACTGAGAGAAACATAACATCTTCATCAAGACAAAGAAAGGTTAGGTTCAGGGACGAGGGGGTGGGGGGTGGGGGTGAATGAGAGAGGAGAGGTGTGGGGGAATGAGAATGAGTAAAGAAATGGCGAGGAGAAAGAAAGGGGAATAGGTGAAGGGGCTGAGATATAGGAGGGAGAGAAGGGAGAGAGAGGAAATAAGATTGAGAGTGAGAGAAAATGGGGAAATAAATGATAATAAGAAGGCGAGGGGATGGCGAAAATGTGAGCAAAGATGAAGGGGAAGTTAGAGATAAGGCGAGGGAGGGAACGGGAAGAGGATGCGAGAGGAGTGAAAATGGAAAGGACGAAGAGGGGTAAGGGAGGAGGAATGGAATATATAAAGAGAATGAGGGAGGAGGAAGAAAGAGATAGATAAATAATGTCAAGGGCGATGGAGAGAGGGTTTGTTGAAAATGTAAGACTACGTAACTGCAACACAATATTATTTTTATTAGATTTATTGTTTTGAAATCACCGAGTCAATTTGTAGACCATTCTGTGCAGTATTTCCAGAATAATTACCTCTCTTTCCACATCGTCTGTGTAAGAATTTCTGTGGCCTACTGTATAATTCAACCCAAGCAGCCAAGGTAGTGCCCGAGGGTTGGATCAAGGCCTTGGGTTGGATGTGATCACTGAGAAGTTCACGTGTTTCATTATCGGGAAGCACGCATTTTCCCTTTTAATTTAACACATTTCCCTCATTGTTTTTCATTTTTTCACTAATTTTCTATCTTTTCTCTCTATTTATCTACCTATTTTTTCTATCTGACTATTGCCCAGTCTTTCAGTATATCAGAACTTTTAACATTATATATTCAGTCTGCCTCGAATTCTAACCTTTCTATCTTCCATTCCTTCCAGTTTTATATATTTTTATTCACATAATTTTCTATCTCTCTATATATCTCAATATCTCCATCTCATTTATCTATCTTTTTATTATTAAGACATAGAAAGAATATCTATATTTCTACACCACAACACCACATGCATGTTTCGGTCAAGCAAAAAATATACTCGTGCATTTCTTAACTCTATTCATATGTCTATGAATAATCCTGAACAACTTTGTGTCTCTTCAACCTTCAGAATTAAGCTCTCACGTCTTGTAGTTATAGTATTCTAATGAGTGGAGACTTATGGACAGGAGGAAGAGAGATAATAATTATAATGAAAAAAAATAAATAATAATAATTGCAAAGAGAGAAAGAATGATAAAGAAAGAAATAGTCACTACGAGAAACTGTGTAATAAAATAAATGGTGCTAGATAAAGTGAAAAGGGTAAAGCAGAGGAAAGAAATATAGAACCATAGAGAAAAATAAAGCACAAGAAAGAAATACAAAATGATAAAATAAGTGTGATGAAGCACATGAATGAAGAATGGAAATTATACGAAAAAGAAAAAGAAAAACGACGATTAAGAAGAAAGGATGTCTGAAGAAAATACAAAACAATGTAGAGTGTTATAGAGGGTAGCGTGGTGCGTCATTGTCTGGCCACACGTCAGGAGGTACACGCCCTAGACACAAGTACAACAGGACACCACACTGTGCCTCGCCCCCAACCTCGTATATAAACCCAGGACTACCTTTATGTGAGCTGAGGTTGTGATATCGTGTGTGTGTGGTGTGTGTGTGTGTGTGTGTCAAAGTGTGAGTGTGCTTGCTAGTGTGTATCCCTGTATCCTTGTATCCCTGCAGGTATTATAATGATAATAATAGTTAATGATAAACTAACATTATGATAATTATTAAAATAATAATAATGTTATATTTTATATGATGGCAGCAATCGGCTAAACAAAATGTGCTTCATAAATGATTGGTGTGATGGAATGAAGGGACAAATGTAAAATACGCTGAAGCATAAATACAAAGAAATATAATGTAAAACATTAAACAAATTAATAGTTATAAAATCAGTTACGTATGTAGGAACAAAGTATAGTCATTCCTGGGTTACTTTAAAGATTAGGATAGCAATATGTTGGTTTGCTTAAGAGGAAATATGTAGTAGCCCAGGAGGTTGATGACACCTGGTATACTGCACAAGAAAGCCATGATAGTTAAGTTGACGTGTGGACAGGCCAAAAATATAACTATACAAACTTTCTTAAGATGAACAACAGTACGAATATTATGTATATAAAGCTACTTTTTCCAGCTACTATTTTAGAGCATCAGTAATTTGATATAACGTTCAAGACGCTCGCTTCGCATAAGCAAGTGGTTTGTTTCCTATGCGGGGAAATTGTTGACAATTTTCCCCTTTTCCTGTTCACCTAGCAGCGAGTAGAGATAGAGATACCAGGTGGTAGATTGTAGGAGGAAACTACAGACTCCTAACGTGCTTCTGTACCACACACACCCCACACCACTTCCCGACACACGCCCTATCCAATCCATCCTAAACCAGTGAGATGTTCCTGGCTGTATCCTTCCTTAGTGAATAGGTACTGTCCTGCAGTGGACGATCAAATACTGCACTTTATTCTTTTTCTTGGAGTTAAAACCTTCTAGGTACTTTTAACGGCATTCTGATATCTAATTTTGTTGGCAAAGAGTCAATCGTTTATAACTCGAATGCGATATGCCTAATAATGTATATAAAGTTCCGACCATTCATTCCGATAGCACAGAACACGTGTTGAACAAATACTAATGCCTTGTCCAACTGATAACCTATAGCATTATTTCAGTTTGGGTTTGGGGATGATCAATTACCCGGTCACTGACTCCACTATAGTTGCAGTACTGATCAGCGGGATAAAATGACATTAGCCCCCATGAAGCCGCCGACACAGGATGGCATCAGGGCCCCCATCGCCTCGGGAACCCCTCGTGTTAATCGAGTGTTTGCGTGTGTGTGCATCAGTGTGTTTATGGACTGTGTGTGTATAGGTGTCGCGGGTTTTTGTACGGAGAAAAAGTGCATGCGTGTGTTTAGCATGTGGAGTGGGCCCGTGTAACAGTCTATCTGTGTGTCTGTCATCCCTAATGTGAGCTCTTTACACTGCCGTCTTGTGGTACCGTGTTCAGAGGGTTTTACAGTATGTTCATGCATAAGTCGTTGTGGTTATCAGGTGGTGTGCGCCTGAATGCTTGTGTGTGGTTATGTCCCTGTCGCTTCACCACATTGGGACCCGCACACATTCCCATGCACAAACAGACAAACAAACACATGCAGAGACGTACATACAATAAGCACACACACACACACACACACACACACACACACACACACACACACACATACACACACACAAAACCACGAGTACACAAAGAGATACATAAAGTATACACTAACACAAGGACCACACACTTACCTTAACATGCATAAATCATTATCTCATTAGCATAAATACACCAGTATGTCATGAAAGAGCACACACACTCATACATTCAGTTCATAGCAGTAAATAATAGTACTTCCATTATTATTATAAAAACCTAAACATATATACAGTAGTTATATACACTCTTACTTGCATATTTCTACCCATACTCAATAACAAGTAGACAAGGATCCTGAAAATATATCCAATAACTGTGGGTAAACACTCTATATAACCCACTCTTGTAAACACATACTCACAACCACAATCTGAGAGTGAAAGTGTGTGTGAGAGAGAGAATGAAAGAGAGAGAGAAAGAGAGAGAGAAAGAGAGAAAGAGAGAAAGAGAGAGAAAGAGAGAAAGAGAGAAAGAGAGAAAGAGAGAAAGAGAGAAAGAGAGAAAGAGAGAGAGAGAGAGAGAGAGAGAGAGAGAGAGAAAGAGAGAGAGAGAAAGAGAGAGAGAGAGAGAGAGAGAGAGAGAGAGAAAGAGAGAGTGGGAGAATAATTATAATAAGTGAGAGGAAGATAGGGATTGGCAAAACTTCACATTACTTAATTTCTTGACTATCTCAAGCCGGCATCAGAATACTAACACTGCTGGCCCTCTTTCCTTAACGACTACCTACTACCAGACAACTACAATACTTCCATCACCTCTAGCAGTAATAACCACAACCCACCATTACAACTACATTACAACTACAACTCAACTTTAACCATCAACTCAAGCCCTGCAACACTACAAGCCATCACAACTATCATCTCTACCATTGCATCCATAATCAACCACAATCATCACCCCTCTATCAGTATAACCACAAGCCATCACTACCATTATCACAACAACTCATTACTATCATAATCTCAGACGCTACTGCAAACCATCACTACTGTCATCTCTACCACTCAGAACCACTACTACCAACACTACCACTACTACTACCACTACTACTAACACTACCTGTCTTCTGTGTCTCCATGATATACCAATGCAAAACTGTCTTGTCTATAATACTACAGGCCAATTATTTTCATCACCTCTACATACCACTCTGAAACTACTATAGTAATATTGCCATCCGTCTGTGCCTCACTATACTTTAACAAGGAATAGTCATTCTTTCATCCTCTCCCCCTCGAGCACCATGCACCGCCAGTAGCCACCAATGCTTCAGTGCTTTCTTTACCACTACTACCACCGTCTTCACCAGCATCACTAACACAATAATCTTCCACTCTTAATGTAATCACAGTCTCCCCCTCCTCCTCCTCCTCCTCCTCCTTGTCACCACCACTACCGCCACGACTAACTTTTCACTACCATCATTAATTTCTCCCATTACATCTAAAAAATCAGGCACTATAATGCGTCTTATCTTTTATAAGTCCATTAGAAATTGCACGAGATGTTGAAACAACACATAATCCCATCTTTTTATCATCAGCCTCACAAAGTCAGTTTCTTTTGCACATGTATTTAATCTTTACTACTCTACTACTTGCGTTTGATAAACAAGACCACTCGAGTAGAACGAGGATCTGTCTATAAAAAAAGGAGAGACGGTAATAATAATTATGACCCAATTTATTGGCAGTAACCTTGAAAATATTTGTTTTCATAAAGGGAAGTAGATGAAAACAGTATTCTAAGAAAAGCCTTTCCCGAAGACATTTGTAACTGCTATCTCGATCAGTTTACAGAGGTTTGTGATATATTTATGACATTAAAAATCATATTGCTGTCAATGATTAGGCACTGAACACAGGGAAGTATCTTGCAAGGACTTATTATGTTTATACAAGTACTCAATATAGTTGTACAAGGGTGGTCTCCCCCATCATTAATACACCGGCTTGATCAACATATTTTCGAGTTAATAAGGAGAAAATTAACAAACCATGTATATGCCCACACTACTATACTACCAAATATCCTTACACATGCCTCAGCATAATAAATATTATGCATAAAATTGGAGGATAAATATTATTGGCCCATAGTGCTTCATAATGAATGTGAGAATGTAAATGGTTCATAAATGGTTCATAAATGGTTCACAAGTGCAAATCTTAATGGGATCGTTAGACAAGTGAATTTATCAATGGTTTAAAATAATTTACATTAAAAAAACATCTAATTGGTTCATAATAAAGGTGCACAAACTGCATATATTAACGAGTCATAGTAAAAGTGAATATGTTAATGGATGGTGATAATACTCATAATACAAGTGGAAATATAAATAGTGGCGGTGTGATGAGAGGAGACCAACTGGCAGCCGGGCACATATTCACACAGGGCCATTAAGGTGCAGGTGTGTCGTGTGTGAGCTTATTTATGTGTTGACGTCGTGCAGAGAAGGGGACGGAGGGAGACATACTAAGCCAGAGTATTTCAAAGTCCCTCATGGTACAGAGAACATTAAACTTGGGTCTGGTTCCACTGACGGTGACGTAAGCTTGTCTCTAAGGTCGTCCAGGTATTTATTTGTCCTCATAGAAAATTAATGACTGGAGGTATCATCAACATCCAAATTCACAGACATTGATTAAAAACTGATCAAACGCCCCGGAGAAGACTGAGTTAGATGACATTAGGTTCATCTGTGTAAACTTTAATTAAGGTATGACATACTAGGTTAAGTTATGAGATGTCGAAGATATTGTTGGTTTATTGAAGGATCCTTACTCTTCCAAAGTTTTCCCATACCATACGTCGCCAGTTAAAATGTGGCACAGTTTGCAATAATCAGTACCGTAGTCCCTGAACCACCTGCAATATCATAAGTTCCCAAAAGTTACATAAAATATGGCTATGATAAGTAAGGCAGGAAAAGGATATGCTCGTAGAATTTGCCAGGGAAGGATAAACTAAGTCGTCATTGTGGGGAATTAAATATAGAACTCGTCTCCCTGTACCATGATAGACAAGGAGATAAAGCGACCTGGCCACTCTGACTCTCCTCTCATCACAGCCAGGAAATGACCCACCACGGCCACAGGTATTAGAACTCTGCTCGCCTCTTACAGTTGGTGGAAACCCTCTATTAAATTATAGCGATCCGGCTTGAAAGAAAAGAGAAGGAAAGGAAGGGAGAGGAAGGCTGGGGAAGCGGGACATTGAGAGAAAGGGGGATCATCCAGTATAATTCTACATGCCATCTGTAAGAAACTTAAGTACAAGTAAAGAGTGAACAATCCCCAATAAGGAGAATTTTTAATACGAGGTAGATGATGAGGACTGGTGAGTAGGAGATCCAGTGAGATGCTAGGTTCTAAATTATGGAGTAGCTAACGAATGGGGCAGGCATAGTGGGAGCTGGATGCCAAAATGAGTAGCTGATGGGAAAGTGTTTTGGGAAGGGGTCTATCGTTTGTGGAAAATGAGTCAGTGAGGGGGTTGCAGAGAGGGAGGAATTGTTAAAAGGAGGAATATAAAGGGTATACCAAAGACAGGAGGGTTGGACTCGTAAAGTGGGCATCCATATTGGAGAGAATACAAGAGGAGGGGAAGGCAGGCAGGCAGGTAATCAGGCGGTGTGTCCCTCTAATGTCTGGCCACAAGAAGCCATTATTACTCGTGTGATTATTCCTTAATGGCCATGAAGCCCAGAGGCGGCCACCAACTCTGTAGACTAGTTTAGACCCAGTACACACGCACACACTTTCACACGCAGTCCCTCACACACACACACACACACACACTAACCTAAGTTCAAGCATACACGCACTAACCAAAACAATCACAAAACCATACTGTAGTTTCTTTACCGTTATATACAAATAAGCTACACTAAATTTCTAGCATGGTACTTTTATATATGGAAACAACATACAACTGCCTTCATTCTCAAGTCATCTAATAATTTTGCACCTGAATGACAGGAGTATTGCTTAGTCTTATGGTGTATGTAGTTGGTTTTCCTCGTGCAGTAGAGTAGTAAGGGCGTCATCTCTCGTGATCAAACTAAGAGGGGTCCTATCTCCTACAAACTATGCCAGTAAATAAGACTAGAAAACTAGGAGGAATCAATACCCCTCCAATGTAATCACAAGAGAATATAAACCCCCGGAAGGTTGCTGTGGTTCTCGCATTACAAGAGGCAAAGTAATAATGTAATCTAAAGATAAATTGCTGTAAAAGTGCAACATAATATTATATCTACAACTTTAAGAGAGGATCATCATGAACTTTCTACACTGGAGGAGCAGTGTTGAAATTTGGGAACTTTATTTTTTTTTACGTTTAATAATTACTTTACATGGGTCTGTCTTGTTTGTTCAATGATGAAACTAGATGGTTTGACTTAAGCATAGGGTATAGTTCTGACATTTTTGGAGATTATGATTCCTCCAAATTATTCCAGGCAACAGGATACCATTATTTTTATTTTTATCTGGGTGTGTTTTCTGGCATACTTTGGAGGAATCAAGGCTCTATAATGTACCAAAAGTATATTCTCCCCTTAACCCGACTAGAAGGCAAATGAGAAAAAAAATGAAAAAGAAAAAACAAAGGATAAAAAATGAAAAAAGAAAAGAAAAAATGAAAAAAGAAAAGAAACAAGGAAGGAAAAGAAAGAAAAATATATTGCCTGATTTCAATATTGCACTATATAAATAATCTATAAATAAATCATGTGGTTATAAGCTAAGAAACTTTACCATATACGGCAGTGGTGACTAGGATACCTTACTGTAGTTCTACAGATCATACTACTGTTTTATACCTGTACTAGTTTCATAACAAATCCCCTGACACGGTGACAGGTATTATATTACTCTTAATACAAGGGTATGCCCGTAATACCATTAAATTGGTTCTGTTATACTGCATTTCGTTTTTACTTTTACGATTATGCTCCGTTGTCCTTCTCAGTAAAAGGATATCAGATACACATTTAGTGGATATTCCAATGCATATAAGGTTCAGCAAAATACTAAGATGTAGAAATCTTTGTCGTAATTTACATTTCATTCCAAAATATTGGCAGAAAAATATGAAAAATTATTCATGTGTGTGTATATATATATATACCGTATATAGTCTTTCAACAATAATGGAGAGGGACGGAGTTCTTACACACGTTCCGTTGCCATTTTGTTAACAAGCTCCACAGCTGCAAACAAAGATATGGCCCTCATAATTATTTTGCATAACATTACTTTTGTGTTGGTGAAATGTTTGTAGGACCCCATCCCTAGTCCACCCCGTCCTTACCAAGACCCCCTCGTGTTGGTGGTATAAAGGCACCAACTCCCTCCCCACATATAGATACAGTATATCAGTTACAGAGCAAATCCTCATAAGGAGCTACGAGGTGCTGCCGGGCAGAAGTTTGCCTGGCTCGAAGAAAAAACATGGGACAGAAGTAAGTGGTGAAATATAGTAAAAGGCAGGTTGAGAGACAAAATAAGGAACAAACCAATATGGTGAAAGTATTAGACATGGGGAGAAGGGAAGTGAAAGGATAGAACGTTTGGAGCGGCTTTCAACCACCTCTCTTCTCTCAGTAACACACCTGTGGCGAGTTATAGTAACCACCATACTGGATGGACCGTTTGCAAGATAAAGTGCAAATGGAAGGTGAAAAGGGGAAAGAACCGGGGAATGATAAAGTGCAGACGACAGGGAGCTAGAAAGATTGACTGGCAGAAAGTAGCAGGACTTGCAGAAGGAAGGGAGACGATGGTACTCGACATGCCTCGTGTGGTCGGGGAGATGAGAGGGAAAGCCACCCAGGAGCGTCGCCTACTTGCTTGTTCTCATTAGTCATCCCACCACAGGGACTTCCTAAACCCCCCTCATGATCAGATAAGATTATATCAGCTTTCGGTGGGACGACAAGACATCTATCCTCCTCTCCCCTCCACACGACCACCCATATTCAAATTCTCGCAGGTGGAGACGATTTATGCTGCCACCAACCCTGAGGTACTCATCATAATTGTCTCTTGCATACTGCCATGGCGCCTGCAACCCCACACTGCCTCCTACAAGCTGTAATGGTCCTTCAGCATTCAGACACTCATAAGGAAAATACATCTCGCCAATTGTACAGTGACATTACCATATCACTTTCGCTAATCTTCCTGGAGGATACCTTGTTGATTTAATTAGTTGATAGAAATAAAATATTCCAATATTATAAAATAGTACAGTTTGACCAAGGTTTTCTAGACGTTATTGGAAAAAATTCGATGTGGTTAAATTATATGGTTAAATTTCCATATGAAGCAGTAGTTGTGTTGGATGCAAGGCGTTACGGTATAATATTTTTCATAATTAAGTATGGAAAGTAGGTGTGAATCAGAACGCTTCAAATAATATATAACATGAGAGTTCAACGCCAAAGGCATGAAAGGCTGAGGTGAAAGACATCCATTTGTTACCCTCATTCTTAGCACTAAAATTTAAAGCTTTTATAAGTTCCGGATCCGGATCTAGATCCAAAATCGGATCACTCCTAATATCTAATCACTCGTTGTAAATTACGTGGACACCTTTACTAAAAATTGCATAAATTCCACCCATATCCATTTGTGGATTTTATTAACAAACAAACAAACCAAATTTGAGAAATAAGCTCCTTGCCAGAGATAATTTCTGATGCTGAATAAGATACAAACAATTAATAAATAAACTGCTTCGCAGATTACAATTGTAAAAAGTAAACAAATTTACTAACCAACTTGTATAAATTGCTACATACCCGATAATTTATTTTTTTGGAAGGCAGGACTAGATTATCTCGAGTGATTAAATGTATTATCATTACTGCCATCAAAGTATTTACGAAGCAGTAATGAGGGAAAGGCTATCAACACCAGCAATAGTCCAAAACCTCACAAAGACATTGTCCACATATTCTTCTTTCTCAGAAATCTCCCCTGTAATAATCACTGACACCACCACAACGAGAACACACAACAATACAACCACCCCACAGGTACTGCCATCATTACAATAACATTACTACACACATTCATGGCACCATTATTGTACACAAACATTTTCCCGCAGTTTCATCCACTTCACCATACACTATCGACGTCCAAGGCCACCATACCTTTTCTAAGCAATGCTACAAAAATCCTAATCGTATTCTAAGAGACAACTCTGTAGCCTGGCATAGTTTAGAGTATTCAGTAACCCTCTTATTGAACAACATACTTCCCCTTCAACACCAGTGCTAGCCAGTACTGTTCCACTAGTGCCAAGAAGGTCAACACTGAAATTAGTTCGTAACCGGTTCTGCTGTATTGTAGGTTTCCGGCTGGACTAAATATCTTTTTGTTGCCGAATGATGGTCAAGTAATCAGACTTCCTCTCCCTATTCCGGCGCCCCTTCAGCCCCAGCCATTAGCTTTCAGTTCTTCAACTGTCCCTCTTTTCTTTTCATTTCCTTACTGCTTGCTGTCACACCTCTCTATCACCTTTTTCTGGCGCTATAGGACCTCGATGTTGCGGCGCCTAATATCCATCAATCAATCTCCCTATTCCAAGTTCTTAAATGCAGGATATGAAAGAATTTTTTTTTTTTTATTTGGGTTCAATTTGTTTTCTTATGGTAACTATTATTTGTGATACTAATTATTAGTTTAGTTTTACAATAAAATTATCGAAATTAAATTTATTGTATTTCATTTTTATATCTGACTCCCGGTATAATGGACCTCGGTAGATGTATGATCGGCACTACTTTCCAATAAGTATGCTGTTCTTTTAACATTACATGATAATTTCATTTCATTGCAGTATAGTGGATTAAAGCGCCTAGTAGGTGTGGCACGGTGGAAGTAGCTATAGGTCGAGCCTTGGACGGGACCTGCTCGGGAGGTTTTCACTCATTCCGAGCCACAGCTGGAATTGGGTTAGCTGACATCCCTTAACTTGTATGATCTGACCCAGGTAGCCAGGCCTCGGGCCCATGCATCCCTCAGTGAGGTAATATGAAGCATCGTATGTTATTTAATTAAAATACCAATGAATTATTATTGTGTTATGTGACGGAGTAGCGGTGTGTTAAACTGTGTCTTGGTGTGATAAGAGTAGTGATATGATAGTGGTATGATGGATTTGTTCATGGTGTTATGATGGAATGGGGTTAAGAATTGTTTCAGGATGTGTTAGCGTGGTGGGGTGGGGTGATGCAGGATCGGAGAGATGAAACGGATGAACTAAGATGTGCCCGAGTGGGATGGTGTAAAAACAACCAGCTTGTGTTCTAGAAAGTATCGTACAACTGACTGGGTGGATGGATGAGGAGACGGGACAAGCAAGCCGGGTGGGCGAGCTAGATGATGAGCAAGACGGGAGGTGTAGCAGTAGGCTAGGTGGTCGGGTCGTCACTATGAACCCAGAGGGGACACTACCACACTAACTGGCTAAAATATCCATGCAGTCGTGCTAGTACCCTTGTCCTTCATAAATAATAACCCTGCCCTACATTTCCATGATGTTTTCCTCCCTGCCAGGCCTTTCCTTCGGTGTCTGCTCTACCATGCCTTGTTAAACTCCCCATGCACCTGTCCCTCTCTGCCAACCCGTTCCTTCAGACTAAATCGGTATTCGGCCCAACTTCTGTTTACACCCAAATGTAAACACGCATCCAAATTTCATAGTTAATATTGAAACCAGTTATGAAACACAAATACGAGCACAAAAGAACTCACACAAACCCCTAAACAAACATACAAAGATGTATACAAAAACATGCACATAACACTTTTACCTTTGATGGAAAATATATTGGACTTTGTAAAAAAATATAGACGTCTTTCAAGGTTCTTCATTCCAACATTCCTTCTTAGCCTCAATCTCATCTTCCTCCTACCGACTGACCTTACCATTATGTTCTTTACTATTCCCCTTACTCTCATTTTGGTCCCTTCCCTCGTTGATCTCAGAGCTGTTCCCACACACACACACACACACACAAGTCAGAGGTGTGAGTCGGGTCAGAGCAGTGTCGACAAAGCCTCCATTACTCTCACTCATCCCATCCCATTCTTTTCACACGTTTTATCACTATCTCGTTCCTCCCAGTACTTTCCCCACCCCGCCACTTGCCTTCTTTCTTATCCTGTTCTAACTTCTTGCTTTCCTCACTATTTTAAGTTATCTTTGTCTGCCTCATAATTTCTCCTTTTCTTCTGTCTTTATCTCCTCCTTTTCTTCTATTATATTCTCCTACTTTCTTTTCTTTTTTGTCTGCCGTCCTGCCTCAATATTGACTTACACTTATCTTTCTACCTGCCGCTAAACTCTTCAGGATATAGTGGTAAATCAACTATAGATTAGAACAATTTCCCTTGTCCTTTCCTGTCCTAACTTCCACAGCAGTTTTTCCATACTGCGTGGTCTCCCAACTGTTTCGTTCCAATTGAAAACTGGAGGGATTGGTGGAAGGGGAGGAGCCTTGTAATATTTTATTCTTTCTCTTTTTAGTGGTTAGTAGCTTAGACTCATATAGATTCGTAAGGACAATAGGCCTCCTGCCGTTTGATTTCCGTTACATTCCTTTGTATCCTTAAATGTTTCGTTGTATGTACTGTATGTATGCATGTGAATCTGAATGGGTATCGAATCTCGCCTTTCTCAAACTGTTAGTCAGTTAGCCTCCGCAAGTCTGTCTATCTGGCTGATTATCTGTCTCACTTCCTCTCACTCAATTTCTCGCTCAATCTTTCACTCGTTCTCTCGCTCACTATGCCCCCCCCCCTCTCTCTCTCTCTCTCTCTCTCTCTCTCTCTCTCTCTCTCTCTCTCCTGCCATCAGTCGTGTCTCCTGCTCCTCCATCCGCATCCGTCACCTTAATCTGTTCATCTGGCCCTCCACGCCTGGCCTCCCCCGCCTCGCCCTCCACCAAAACACAACGTAATCCTCCGCCTGTTCCTTGTTGCTCCGGGTCAGCCAGCACTCCCCAGACCTGATGCTTTTCCAGGTCACTAGCCTTGCCTCACGCTCACGCTCTCACGCACGCACGCACACAAGCAAAGAGCACGCACTAAAACACAAATAAAAATGAAAATATGTCGTTTCGTATGGCTCTCTTTCTTGATTAATGCACTAAACCAATGAATTCAATTCGATCTAATATATAAAGATCATAATTATAAACCATGCATTTCGGTAACAAGAAGGAAAACTACTCCCCACCTGAGTTAAATATAATGACTAATTTCGAACCCAATCCATCAAGACACTATGAACTAGATAAAACATCCCATTTGGACCAACACGCCAATGTGTATGTTTTGAAGGTCTAGGTAAATCTATGTTAATCTTATGTTGTAAATTTATTTCTCATAGATGTGTAGATCTGTTGAATTAAGTCAGGATAGTGTGCAAGGTTGATCAGTACATTGCAATTTCGTACAGTGGAGTCACCGTACTCTAAATAAGTAACAGATAAGAAATGTGTTATATCCACAAGTAAAAGAGGTCAGAAGGCAGGTAGGATGACTTGCTTCTGGGCCAAGTAACGTAAGGAGGAATAGAGTATGACACTAATAAGGGCAAGCAGCACGATATGCACGGCGGGTAGGGACAGAGCTTAGGAGGGATAGTTGTTGTGGGTGTATGGGAGGCCAATGGTTCCTCCATTCCCTGCCAGGAAACAAATCACGTACAGCAAGAATGCGAAGATGGGATAAATTTCATAGATTTAAGTCAAGTAATCTGGAGCCTTCAAAATCGTCCACAATATACTATTCATATAGATTACCCCCTTAACGGGACATATATGTGTAAAAATCGGGACAGGGATAAAATAATGTTTTAGCAGTTCAAGTTAGAGTGGAAAAGATACGTGAGTAAAGTGAACTAAAAAGCAAAGGTAAGCAAGATAGGTAGGCAAGGTAAGGTGAGGTAAGTAGGATAGGTAGGTAAGGTGAGGTAAGTAGGATAGGTAGGCAAGGTAAGGTGAGGTAAGCAGAATAGGTAGGCAAGGTAAGCAGAATAGGTAGGCAAGGTAAGCAGAATAGGTAGGCAAGGTAAGGTGACGTAGTGAAAAATATAGAGCAATGCAGGATACAGAATAGGGTGAGGTAAAGAGGTAATACTAGGGCAGGGGATGGCAGGGTACGGTACAGTATAGTAGAGAAAAGTAGGGAAAGGTAGTGCACGGTAAGGCAGGGAAGGACAGGACAGGGCAGGGTAGAGCACGGGATAAACCATCAAAGGAACCCACAAACATCTAAACACTTACCCTGCCCGACCGTCACTCTGCCTCCCCACACGTAAATTGCTTCCTTCTTTTTTCCTTCCTCCCCCCAGACGAGCCGAGCGCCATCACAGTGTTTAATTAAATATCAAGTTGGTAAACATGTTCCCTAATACTCTACATTTTTCTATCATCTGGGTGAGCATTTTTCAGAGTCGGTGAGCGGAGCAATCTTGCAGGGATAGCATGTAAATTTCTAAGTTATTAACCACATATCGCTACGGTATATATTTCCTTTCACTTGCTCGTACATATTATTAACAGAGATAGAATTATAATTGTCCTGTAATTTCCTAAAACGAAAAAAAAATAATCAGTCTAGGTATATATCGGTTGTCTAGTTTTATTAATACTTGTTAACATGGCAATATGCGGACGATAATATGCCATCAAAATCTAAAAATAGAAAAAATTGAAAGTAAATTACTTCTTGTTTTGCAATAATTCTTGATTAAGTGTACTTTATCATATGTTCCATCATACAATATCTATTCGTTTCATCTCCAACTATAGTCACAGATAACTTCCTCGCTTTTCTGCTTCAAAGATATATGAGCAAATTTATCGTAGCTATTCTTGACTCTCATTTGTACAAGACTTCAGTTACCGTTGGAAATATGAACGAAGGAGATATTTTAAGTTTAGTAACCTATATCTGCAGGTTTTGATCTCCTTTTTCTTCATTAACATTCAGTAGAGATTCCCACCCCACGAGTTAGATGGAAATTTAGATGCAAAACTGAGCCTAGAGCCTGGTCATGAGGGAGTGGTGGTGGTGGCGGTGGGTAGGGCCTGCTAGGATTGGGAAGAGAATGTGAGAGCGACGACTGGGCTGGTGGGTGTAAGCTGAGAGGTGGGAGTGTAGCTGAGAGGTAGGTGGTGTGTAGCTGAGAGGTAGGTGGTGTGTAGCTGAGAGGTAGGTGGTGTGTAGCCGAGAGGTGGGTGTGCAGCTGAGTGGGGGCGAGATTGGTGTGGGAGGTGAGTGTGGGAGGTGTGTGAGGCTTGAGAGTGGGTGTGGAAGGAGGTGGTGTGGGTGTAGTTGAGTGTGTGATATTGGATGGTGGGTGTGAAGAGATGGTGGGTGTGGGAAGGTTAGAGTAGATAAACTATGAATGAGGAGATTGTGTGAGGAGAATAGACACTGCCTCAACCTAGGAACGGGATCCTCACCTCACTATCAAGCAGGTAAAGGATGGCAAGAGAGTGTAAGAATTAATGATACATCATTTATGATATGGAGGGAACTGTAAATGTTACGCAAAATGCCTTGCCTAAGTCGGCAGTGTTAAGAGTATCGATCAGTTTTTAACCTCTTGCTATTAAACCAACAACTGGTTTTGGTGGAGCCTGCCTACGTCACAGGCACTTTACACTCATATAAATCGTCCGTATCCTTGTCCTTCACTTTGAAAATATCCCCCATTTCTCGGGGTTAAATACCATATTTATTCACATGCGGTAATCCAGTACAATGCCAAAAATTAGCACTAGTTGTATGTGAAACAAGCTGTGGCAAAACATCATATACTTGTCCGAATGTTAGTTACTGAGTTATCCACGAAAAACGAGGCGACAAGATCTCTGAAACCAATGTAGTAGCCCTCGTGGGTGTGTCTATCAGTAGGCTACGGTTTAACTTTAAACTCTGTACAGTCGGCGGCAAAAGTCCTGTCGCCTCGCCAGCTTCACCGAGGCATGCGATGTTCATAGACTCGAGACTATTAAGTGTAGAAAACGTGTGTATTTCTCGAGTCCATGAACACTGCCTGTCTCGGTGAAGCAGGTGAGGCGACACGACTTATGCCGCCGACTGTACAATGTGTTAGATTCTGTGTTTAATATTTGTGCATTACCTTTGCTAGATGTTCCTCGGGTGCAATGGGAGATTGTGAACAGGTTGATTGTGATGTCCCCCTGCCTGACGGAGGACACCTGTGAGGGATAATACGACACTCGCTGCACTCACTGTCAAGGAATACTACAATGGTGGAGCCCGGCCCGGCCACGTGGAGGTCAGTAAAGAAATGATCAAACATCAGACTCACGGTCACTCACCACGGTCGAGTTACTAACTCGACCGTGAGACTCACCTGCTTCGTGAGAAGTTCGAACCAAGAGACAACCGAAACGAACCGTTTAGAGATAGCGAACATGCAAGTTTCAGCAAAATTTGTGATGATGGAAAGCCCTATTTCCCAACTTATTGTGATATTTTTTACCCAGCGAGTTATGGTGGAGAGTGGGGGGGGGGGGGGAGGTATCAAACTTAAATTTTAAGATTATCTAATACCTAGCAACATCTACCATTTTCTAACTCAGGTTGGAGCTTGGTGTCTCTCCTCCCAGCATACCCCCCACGTCCTTTCTCCCTCCACCAGCCCCTTCATAACCCCACCCTCCTATAACTCTCCGGGTATAAATGACTATAAGGTGTGTGTGCAATAATAGTGTCTCTCTCCCATCAGCTCGCGCCTACTGTATACAACACTAGCGACATCACTAGGGTGGAGTTGGTACAAATTCCATCCAATGGCGCTGATGTTGCTCTTGTTTTTGTGGCGGTTCATTTGTATTGACTAATTGAAAACGGGAAGTAAGAAAGAAGAGTGTGCTAGGCCTTACACCACACGAGAAAAGGAGACATAGACGAAAGACCTCAAGCATGAAAGAAAAACTAAAAAAGAAAGGACAGTTGAAGAGAGAAAAGGAACTGGCTCAGGTACACACGGGCGCCAAATCTTTAAAGCATTTTCCACATCCTCGCAGGCCATACCTTCTAAAAGGTGCTCATTTCCACTAATGTGAAAGTTGTTTTCTTATTATCTACAAACACCTGTGTCGTTTATTAATGTTCTAAACACTTACTTGTAATACGCTCAACATAAAGTGTTCCTGGTAATTTAATTCATAAATCTCTTGTCCTCCTACGTGATCCCTCCTTCGCTCGAACTCCCCAGTGATTGAAATTATAGGAAGATAAAATATTACCCTCAAGTTGATTGCAGCATGAAAACTAACCTATAAAAAAAAAGTGCTAACAGAACATATAACAGAGGAAGATGGAATATACTAATGAAACACAAATATGTGGACAAATATAAGAGATATTCCTTCAATTCAGAGGTAGGATTATCACAGATGATGATGATGATGATGATGATGATGATGATGATATAATGACGACAACGATGCAGCGTGTGACAACCGTAGAGTTTGACCATTGGATCGGGTGAGGCAGCAGCAGGTGTTAGAGGAGAAGGACGTGAGTTCACTGAAGCTGAACACCGGGGGTAACTTTGGGGTGTCTGGAGGCCACATTACCAGCGGCTGTGACCAGGTGTATATACGGTATCTCATCTCATAGGTGTGGACGCAGGCACAACATGCAGTTTAATGGGAGAAACTCTTGACGGTAAATGGATTGAGTGGAGGGATATTGAATCCTCCAAATTATATCAAGAAATAAATCTGCTGTTAGTAACGTTGAGGTGATTTGTTTCCAGGGATTCTTTGGAGAAATTTGTATCCCTCCAAATTACCGAAAATAGATTTTTCCCTTCAGGCCTCCAATTAAGTGTATAATACTGTCAATAGATAGCATCCATTTCAAGGATTTTGAAACTATTGAATTACTCTCTAAGCCAAACTCTTATTACATTATTCTTATCTTTATCATCATATTTGGATTATTTACCGTACAGTTTCACGAAGGTGTGTAACAATAATACAATAGTGATAACTTATAGCCGAGATTTTTGTGATGAGAAAATATATTTACGAGCATTGTAGAAGAGTATGTGAGCTGTAATAGAAATAAAGAGACAGGTATTTGATATTAACATAGTAAATGTGCACTTGCCTTTTGCAGAATGTGCCGTAAGCCGAATTTATTAGTGTGTGAACACATGTGAACAGTTTTAATGTGGTGCAAAAAGTAAGCGGGGGAAAGAAAAGAGTGAATGTTAATTTAAGATAAAGATAGAAAACAGAAAATAGTAGATCCATTTTTGACGACGAGAGTGGATGGAATAGGGAATTGGTGCATCGTATAATAATTTGTAACAGAAAACACATGGTCTTAACATCCTTAATCTTTATGGAGGTGGAAAGGTAGGTGAGAAGACCATAACATAACTTTCCATAGTGTAGCCTATTAGTAGAACGCTTTGTTGATACTTCATGGCAGGATAACACAAATGTATCCTGTATATCGACTCAAAGTTTTGAGAATTAGTTGTTCGACCATACCTTTGGATCAAGCTGTAACTCGGATCATATTCTAGTAAAATATTTTCTAAAATAAATGTTAAAAGGAAGTGTTGAAATACAGAAAGAATGATTTAAAAAGTTACTGCAAAAGATTATCTGAAATTTGTGATGGGGATCATATTTTCAAAATCACATCTAAGTCAGTATTATTAAAAAGTTGCCTGGCAGAGTAAAAAGGACTCATTGATATAATAATAATAATTACCGAAGAGAACATTACACCACTCGCCTAGAGATAACCTTTAGGCTATTGTAACATTTGATAGCAGACGGCCTCCCCACCACCACCATTACCAACACAGTACTCACAGACAACACCATCACTACCAACACCATCACTCTGTCTCTCAACACGACCATAGCCTGTGTGTGTGAGAGACAGAGATAAAGAGAGAGAGAGAGAGTTAGAGAGACAGACCAGAAAAAGAAAAAGAAAAAGAGACAGACAGATAAATAGATAAATAGATAGATAGATAGATAGATAGATAGATAGATAGATAGATAGATAAATATCCACGAGTACCAACTCCCATCACCAGTATCAACTCTATCATCACTTCCAGCATCATCGTTACTATACCACCATCAACATCAACCCCATCCCCACCACCATTATCATCACTATTACCATTACCATCACTACCAACACCATCAACCACGATTTACACAAACACCTCCACCATTATCAACAACGCCATACCATCACCATCTTTGCCGTCACCATCAATACAACCATCATCATCATCATCATCAACACACCATCCCTATCATCTCCACCATTTTCAACAACACCATACCATCCCCATCTTGGCCATCACCATCACCAACAATACAACCATCATCATCATCATCATCATCAACAATAACACACCATCCCTATCATCTCCTCCACCAACACCAATCACTTTCAAATGATGGTGACTAAGAATGAACACCATAATCATCATCCACAATAACCTCCTCTCGTAAACATGTGGACGAGTAAGGCCATGCAGTGGGTCGAGTGTTGTGTCCTACGGCATTTAATTAAGAACCAATAGCTTAAAGTCTCTCCAGTCATCATTTTCTTCCCTTTATGGCCATTTCACACTGACAAAATCGTGGCTGCCAGACACTGAAGCCATTCGTCGGTCCCAATGTCTGGTATCAATCAAGAAGTCATCACGTTGCCGAAACTGTGAACGAAACTGAACCATTGAGTAAAACAACAAAATATAAAAGACCATATTATACCTATGTGCGGTGTGCAGGTCTTGTCATCCATTACCTTCTGTATAATTATGGATAACGAACGAATAACTGTCACGTGATTGAAGTTGCCCTTGGCTCTCCAGGAGAAAGAAGGAGAGTGTTCATTATAAATTGGCGAGGGAGTTAAGTCTAGAGAATACCGAGACTGAATAAGAGGATTTGTCTGTTTAAAATTTAGTACAATGGGTCTCTACGATCCCTAATATGACTCTTTTCTTTTTGTATCGTATGCCAAAGAGATACAAGTTTAGCTTTCAACGAGATAACCTCAGATTACATGATGCCGGTGTTGGCTGCTGAGTACACGAGGCTGGCTGCCTTCTAGAGAGTAAAGGGTAAACAATAAGAGACGGAATAGAGTTCGCATTATGATTATTTGGTGTGTGTGTGTGTGTGTGTGTGTGTTGTGAAGGATATGTTTGTGGTTTTTCCTGCACGTGTTTTGGGTGGGTGGGTGTTTGAAAGGAAGTGGAGGGAGTTTAAGGGTGTAGAGGGGACGATGAGGAAGGTGGAAGGGATGTGTAATGGTTTATGAAGAGATAACCTGAAGCACGGAGGTTTTTAGGCAAGGAGGGAGGCTGACTGTGAAGTATATTGAGCACCGCATGGGAAAGAGAGATGCTTGTGCAAGTGTAGCTGGGAGAGGTGGAAAAAAATTAGGGAATATGAGGGAAGAATGGAGAAAAAAGAGTATTTTAGAGGGGCCAGTGGGAAGATGTGAAGCATATAGGTGAAGAGTAAGAGTATGAGGTTTAGGGGCAGTGTGGGTTGGGTGTAGGAAATGTCAAAGGGAAGAACGCAGAGATACGTGGAGTTAGAAGAGAGAGTGGACGGAAATATACTGAAAGAAAGGGAAGACGAGTGGAAAGTATTGAGGAAGGAGAGATGAAAACATGGGAGAGTATTGAAAAGAGGTGGAATAAACGCAGGGAAGAGAGAGAGGAATAAATGGACAAGTGAAAAATAACATAGGAAAGGAAATATAGACAGCTGGAAAATCCCGATGAGCATGGAGGGAAACAAAGTAAAGGAAGGAAATAGGAGTGGATGGAATGGAGGAAGGAGAGAAGAAGGTAAACATGGGGAGGGAAGGAAACGGGAGCGGAAGGACTGGAGGGAGGGAGGGAGGGAAGAAAGGAAGTAGAAGCGATCAAGGAAATAGGCAGAGGGTGATGGGCAGGTAGGAAGGAGTGTTTATCAGGTAGAAGAAGGTGAGTAAGTGAAAACAAAACCAAGAAGAGTGTGAGAGAAACTAGGCGAGGATGGGTAAGAGAGAGAGAAAATAAAAGATATGAAATGAGAAAAAAATGTGAGTTGAAGGATATGGTGATGAAGGAAGGACGAGGGGACAGAGATGAAATATAATGACAGGTAATAAACGATGAGAGGAGCAAGGGCAAGGAGAGAAGAGCTGAGAAAGGGAGAGAAGAAAAAGAGGTGAATGAATATGGAACAGGAACTATGGGCGGTAATAAGATTTAAAGAGATGAAATAATGGGAATTAAAAACGGTACCAAAATGAATGAGAGAAGAAGGAGAAGGTGGATAGAGGGAGAGAAATGAAGGCGGGGGAAGATAAGGGAGAAAAGGAGAAGGAAGGAATGGAGAGAATAAAGGAAGGAATGGGGAGAGTAAAGAAAGGAATGGAGAGAGTAAAGGAAGGAATGGAGAGAGTAAAGGAAGGAATGGAGAGAGGAAAGGAAGGAATGGAGAGAGTAAAGAAACAGGTGGAAGTTAAAGGTCTTACAAGGAGGAACACCGGAAACCCAGCCACGTGCCGGAACCTAACCCTCCCTCCCCTTCCTCTCTCCCCTCCATCTTTCCCTCCCTCCCTTCCTCTCTCCCCTCCATCTTTCCCTCCCTCCCTTCCTCTCTCCCCTCCATCTTTCCCTCCCTCCCTTCCTCTGTCCCTTTCGCATTCAATCCTTCGTCTCTCGTTTCCTTCTCTTTCGCTCTCCTCTATCCTTTTCCTCCCCTCTGTCCATCCCTTTCTCCATTTTCCATCTCTCTCTCTCTCTCTCTCTCTCTCTCTCTCTCTCTCTCTCTCTCTCTCTCTCTCTCTCTCTCTCTAAATGTGAGGTGATCTAATTAAAGTATCGTAAATCATCCAAGGGTTCGACAACCTTAACTCAAAATAATTATTTTAAAATTAACCTGTCAAGAGAAACAAGAAACTTCTTCTTCCGCAGCATTATTATCCCGTTTCTATACGGGGTCGCTGTTTTTGATGAGTCTCCTCCATCTGCTCCTGTCCTCCACCTCTCCAAGGTCCAAATTCTTCTCCCTGCAGTCTGCCACGATACAATCCTTCCATCTCGTCCTAGGTCTACCTATCTTCCTTCTACCACCCACTTCCATGTCCATTATCTGCTTTTCACAACTCCCTTCCTCTCTCCTCATGACATGACCAAACCATCTCAGTCGCGCTTCCTGCACCTTTTTACTCATACTTGTTACCTTAACTGTACCTCTTATGACTTCATTCTTAATTCTATCCTTTCTTGTCACTCCACTCATCCACCTCAGCATTTTCATTTCTGCCACTTCCATTTTTCTTTCACTATTCTTCTTCATTGGCACAGTTTCTAGGCCATACGTCATAGCTGGTCTCACCACTGTTCTATATACTTTCCCTTTTAATTTCATTGGCATTCTCCTGTCACAGAGGACTCCTGACATATTACGCCAGTTATTCCATCCCGCCTGTATCCTTCTGGTAACTTCCGTCTCTTCGTTTCCATCTGCCGCAACTGTTGAACCCAGGTATCTGAAGTCCCTCACGCTATTCAGAACTTGGCCATCTAATAATATGCTTCTCATGTCCCTGTTCCTGCCTTGATCCTGGTCTGTCATTACCATATATTCCGTCTTACTTCTGCTTATTCGCATTCCCCGTCTCTCCAGTGCTATACGCCACTCCTCCATTCTCTCCTCCACTTGTTGTTTTGATTCACCAACCAACACCACATCATCCGCATACATAATGTCCCATGGCACTCCTCTTCTTACCCCCTCTGTCAAAACATCAAAGACTACATTAAAAAGGAAAGGGCTGAGGGCTGAGCCTTGGTGCAGCCCAACCCTCACATCAAAACTTTCAGTCATGCCTGCTACAGTTTTAACCCTCGTTTTTGCATTTCTGTACATTACCATAATTTGCTTTATATAGCTCTCTGGCACCATTTTCTTCCTCAGGCATCTCCATACTTCCTGCCTGGGGATTCGATCATACGCTTTTTCAAGAGAAACAAGAAACAATGGTTTCAAATTGGTCGGCAAACGATTCAACACTAAAGTCACTATCTCCTATTTCTATAAAGATTTTCATCTCAGCCGTTAAGTACTGTCAAACGCAGAGGCTCAAACACATTATTAACATTCTGCTAACGGTTTTTATAGCGCTCAATCGTTCATGTTGGCATGGCCTAACCAAAGTTTTCATTAAGTAATGGAGAGAAATTTCGAATACATTTCTTGGCATTTCTCTTCTACAGGTTACAAGTACAACATAATTTTTTTTCTAACACTTTCACAGGGATTACGGAACGGATGGAAGGAGTATGATACTGTATGTCTGAGACTGACAAATTTTGTGACGTCTACAACTGGATTACAACAGATACAACAGATAATGGTAAGCCTGATTCTCACTGTAGGTAACGGGTTTGTAGAGATTCACTGTAGTCTATAG
>JAWZYT010000952.1:50000-151428 GCA_034508575.1 Petrolisthes manimaculis | reverse complement strand
AGGTGGATATTGCCTGCATTAGTGATGTGGGCAATACTTTAAGGGTTTGGGCGCCCCTTGGCCCTAGCCATTAACTTTCAGTTTTTCAACTGTCCCTCTTGTCTTACTATTTCCTTCCTGTTTGCTGTCTCACCTCTCTATCACCGTTTTCTGGCGCTATTTAACCTCGATGTTGCGGCGCCTAATATCAATCAATCCTTCTCTCTCTCTCTCTCTCTCTCTCTTCCTACCTTCGTATTTTCTCTCTCTCTTTCCTTCATGCTTGCTATCCAATAATAATAATAATAATTAATTAATAATTCAATAATAATGATGTGTTTCAATTTCCTTAGTAAAAAAGAAATGTGAAAATACCTATAAAATACCCCATGAAATAAATGGGTTTGGTGGCCATATTGGAGCAACTTGATTCCTCCAAACTATTCCAGGCAACATGGCAGGTACCATTATAATATTTATTAATTAATCCTGTTTCCTGACATATCTTGGAGGAATCAATGTACTCCAAAGTTACTATTAAGGACCTCAGATCTCTCTAGGGTAATTTTGGAGGAAACTGATTCCTCCAAACCATATTATGACGTCATTACAGAGAGAGAGAGAGAGAGCAGTGTTGCTATGTCTGCTTGATGAAATTTCTATAATATCGACATTGGTACTTCTGATTCTCCATGTCTAGTGAAAATTCCCCATACTTGGCATCACTTATAGAGAGAATGTTGGCTCAAAATTAATGTTTGAATGGCAGTCCATAAAGAGGGTTACTGAGTTGACTTGCCCTCCCCCCTACCCCTCATCCACTCTACCCATACCCCCTCCCTCCCACCCCTGTTCCTACCCCCCCCTAACACCATGACCATCACCCCACTCCCCCTCCCTGATTATCGTATAATGAGTCATGATTTGGTGGAGAATGTAGTTCACGTTTTGGTTAATAATTCATTTATTATTAACTATTTTGATTTAATTATTATATAATTAAATTCCTCATAATTTTCTCTAGATTTTGATATACTAATTTATTTAATTACACAGTTAATTAACGAAATTAGCAAACATTTTCTATTTATAATTTCCAACCGTGACTAATTGGTACATTGCAGCACCTTGAGTCCTCCAAGGTATCTCAGGCAACACAACTTAATGCAGGAATAATGCAGTTTGGAGGAATCAGTTTGCTCCACAATCACCCCATGGAAATCTGGGTTCCACTTTAGTACTTTGATTCCTCCAAAGTATGCCAGGAAAGAGAATTAATTAATAAATATAATCGTATCAATCCTGTTGTATGGAATAGTTTGGAGGAATCAGATTGGTCCAGTATTACCACAACCAACACCACAGCTTCGAATGAATTAGATTCGAATGAATCAACTTGGTGAACCATTCTAAAGGGGGTATTGGTTGGTGTAGGGAGGAGGTAAAGAGGGGGGGGGGTGTATTAGGGGGGTATGGGTGGTCTATGAATGGCTGCCCAAGTTGATTCATTCAAGCAGATTCACTCATTCGAAGCTGGTTCATTCGAAGGTACCCCTAATACACCCCCCTCCCTACACCCTTATTAGAATGGTTCACCAAGTTGATTCATTCGAATCTAATTCATTAGAAGCTGTGGTGTTGGTTGTGGTAATACTGGACCAATTTGATTCCTCCAAACTATTCCATACAACAGGATTGATACCCTTATATTTATTAATTAATTCTCTTTCCTGACATACTTTGGAGGAATCAAAGTACTAAAGTGGAACCCAGATTTCCATAGGGTGATTGTGGAGCAAACTGATTCCTCCAAACTGCATTATTCCTGCATTAAGTTGTGTTGCCTGAGATACCTTTGAGGACTCAAGGTGCTGCAATGTACCAATTAGTCACGGTTGGAAATTGGAAATATAATATATTTGCTAATTTCGTTAATTACATACCTAAATAAAAAAAAATAGTATATCAAAATGTAGAGAAAATTACGGGGAATTTAAAGATATAATAATTAATTCAAAATAGTTAATAATAAATGAATTATGAACCAAAACGTGAACTACATTCTCCACCAAATCATGACTCATTATACGATAATCAATGAGGGGTAGGGAGTGGGGTGATGGTCATGGTGTTAGGGGGGGTAGGAACAGGGGTGGGAGGGAGGGGGTATGGGTAGAGTGGATGAGGGTTAGAGGGGAGGGCAAGTCAACTCAGTAACCCTCTTTATGGACTGCCATTCAAACATTAATTTTGAGCCAACATTCTCTCTATAAGTGATGCCAAGTATGGGGAATTTTCACTAGACATGGAGAATCTTAAGTACCAATGGGGATATAATGGAAATTTCATCAAGCAGACCTGGCAACACTGCTCTCTCTCTCTCTCTCTCTCTCTCTCTCTCTCTCTCTCTCTCTTTGTAATGACGTCACAATTTGGTTTGGAGGAACCAATTTGCTCCAAAATTACCCTAGAGAGATCTGAGGTCTCTTGTATTAATTTAGAGTACATTGATTCCTCCAAAATATTTCAAGAAACAGGATTAATTAATTAATATAATATAATAGTAACGACTCTGTTGCCTGGAATAGTTTAGAGGAATCAAGTTGCTCCAATATGGCCACCAACCCCATTTATTTCATGGGATAATTAATAGGTATTTATACATTTCTTTTTTATTAAGGAAATTGAAACACATCATTATTATTTATTTATTTACTATTATTATTGGACAGCAAGCATGAAGGAAGGAGAGATAGAAAATACGAAGGTGGGAAGGGAGAGAGAGAAAGAATACGAAGTGAAAAGGAGAGAGAGAGGGAGGGAGAGAATACGAAGATTAGAAGTGAGAGAGAGAGTTGAAATAGAAGGAAAGAAGGGACAATAAACACTTATCTATATCTATATATTAATTTATTGCTTTCTTTGTATCTTAATTGATATTATTTATAAATATTCTAAACTGAATTATTTATTGTTGTATAATTTTATTTTCTTACACCTTAATTAATTATTGATAAATATTAAACCCATTTATTTCATGGAATGATTAATAAATATTTATATATTTCTTATTTACTAAGGTAATTGAAAAAAAATATTTTTATATTTACTTATTATTGGATAGCAAGCACGAAGGAGAGAGAGAGAGAGAGAGAGAGAGAGAGAGAGAGAGAGAGAGAGAGAGAGAGAGAGAGAGAGAGACCATTTAGAAGGAAACACAAATCTGTTTTTATATCTTTATTTTTTTATGTTTTTCTTTATATATTTTTTATATAAAGTTGTATGTATATTTTTCTTACCCACACACGCACAAATACAGTCTCTATCTCTCTCTCTAACACACACAAACATTTCTCACACACACATATCAATCTCTCTCTCACATAAATGCATTCCTCTTTCTCTCTCACAAACTCACAGTCTCTCTATTTCTTTCACACACACACACACACACACACACACACACACACACACACACACACACACACACACACATATATATATATATATATATATATATATATATATATATATATATATATATATATATATATATATATATATAAGACAAAAAACATACATATATATCATGTTTCAGTAGACTTCAGTAGGCTTGAGAAGACTTCAGGAGGCTTCAGCAGGCTTCTGAAAAATTTAATAGTATTTAAAAAAATATTTATTTGTAAAAGTGAGAGAGAGAGTTCAAAATAATAATAATAATAATAATAATAATAATAATAATAATAATAATAATAATAATAATAATAACAATAATAATAGTTCTCATGTGGTAAATTAAATACGTTATTAGAATACAAACTGGTTCAGAATACAACTATCTGGTCATATTAACATTATTAAGGTGGTAATTCACTTTTGTTACATTGGAGTGCCTTAATTCCTCCAAAGTATGCCAGGAAACAGAACTAGATGAGCAAAAATAATGGTGTTCTGTTGCTTGGAATAGTTTGGAGGATTCAATTCCTCCAGATTTACCAACACCAAATTTCCCCTTAATAAGGACAGGAGATGGATGTGAACTTATGTTGCCGGCTGTACTTCTCTTTCTCTCTCTCTCTCTCTCTCTCTCTCTCTCTCTCTCTCTCTCTCTCTCTCTCATATCTATATATTTAAATGAAGAGACTCTGTTTGTCTGTCGGGCTATACAAATTGTCATGTGACCACCTACAGCGCCAGGAATTCACACACGGAAAGTGGACGTACACGAAGGGGAACAGAGGACATTTTCGTCACAAAAAACACCCCACTAATCACTTAATTACACATACTTCACTTGCTTATGGTCTAGTATATACATACACGCACACACTTAACTTAATGTTATTAATTAAGTTTGGATTAAGTGAGAAAAGACCAAATTGGCAATACATACTTGGAAACAAAATATTAAATGAAGCAGAGAAAGAAACAGACTTAGGGTTAATGATAAATAATAAATTGACACCAGATGATCATATAAATGAAACAATGAGAAACATGTATATATACATTGTTAGCAAACATGAGAGTGGCCTTCACTTATATAGACGAAGAAATGGTCCAGAAAATAATAACATAATATGATGCAGTAGTATAGAATCTACAATATAAGAACCCACATTTTACATACGTTACTATAAATATGTGTATTGCAAGATTGTGCAATGTATTATATCCATTAATTTATTTTATATATGAAGAAATTCTTTAAAATATATACATATTCTAGAATAATAGAGACCATCTTGGATTTTGTCTGCTAAGAGGAAAACCGCAGGAGACATAGCTTGGCAAACAACAAAAATGGATATAGCACCAAAACACACCCTAGAAAAGCTTATTTGCCAACTTTGACTAAAATGCTGCCTTAGGATTATTATACAATTCACCTGTTTCAAATATTTAACTCGATTATTAGTACAAGCTAGCGATCAACAGTGCATCGTGGCTGTAATTAATATTTCATGTTCTGCATCATAACTTTAATGATACTTACTGCACAAAAGTAAATCATATTGTGTGTAGAGTTTTAGAAATTTAACATGTTCCTGGGACATAGCAAATCAAAATCAGACCTCATAACTTTCCATAGGTTGCTTAATCCAAGATAATCAGTGTAACAATGGCATTATTTTCTCTCATTTTAAAACAAATTCCATCATTTTATGAGCATTGTGAACATTGGCAGTAGTGTCGTGATTGTTGATATTTTTGACGAATTTTGACTGCTCCGATCGAGGTAATATCCTATCATTACATATTGAATTTTCACACACTGTTATATACGGATTGAGCAAAGATGCAAACAAATTTCATACGGTACATTCAAAGTTCAAGTCGCGAATGCCTTGGAGGTCATCTCTCTCTCTCTCTCTCTCTCTCTCTCTCTCTCTCTCTCTCTCTCTCTACACACATATTAATTGGCCTGCACTGTTGTGGCACTCACTAAGCCAGGTTCACTTACAGATTTAAGTTTTTACTAGCATCATAGTGACATGGCCTAAACTCGATCAATTTAATTAAATAAGTCGTCTTGTATAAATGGGGTTTTGTAAATCACCTAGTTTCATAGAAGGTGCAAGGCAATCTGTATCAATGTGAAATATCATAATTTTAAATTATGAATATCGTGCATCAACCAACCCTTTTAAGCTCAACTATATTCATCAACTCCAACACATATGAAATATCCAACACCTCAAATATAGTGTATGACTTAGTTTCCATCCTCACCCAATTAATCTGTGATCATAATGTAATGTGAACATAAAACCGGTGAAAGGTTCACTATGTTGTTATTGACAAATTTGTGTCATCGTCACAAAATAATTACTATATTACAATGACTATCTTTACCTGTAAGGCATAATGGTGATGTGGAATGTTATAACAACACGGTAACTTGCTCAAATTCCACACTCAAAATATTATTCTTACGTGCAGTAACTATCATTGCAAGTGTGTCAAATTCCTTTGTCACACGGAATTATGTGGCTGTTTAATACACGCTAATATTTGGCAAGTCAGGACACAGTAATATCTGGCAATTGAATAACATTTCAGTATATGCAGTATGATGTTGTAGTGTGGAGGCGATCGTTGTTATTGTGCCTTGTCCTTTGTGTGTGTGTGTGTGTTTATTGTTGTGTCTTCTGGTTGACTGTTACAGATGTTGTAAATTTGAGCTTCGCCGTAGAGAATGATACAATTCATATGCCGACTCGTTACACAAACAGTGGACAAATGAGCAGAAATGGACATGTGTGGGAAATCGGCGGCGACTTGTGAATGTACAGTTTATAACATAAATGAGTTATAATAAATCATGAGTCATATACCTTTCCACTTTTCTTCTACATATTATTTTTAAAACGAAGTATGTCTAGGCATATCGAACAAATTGGATATAATTTAGACATTTCTCGCTCTTGTTATTTCATAGCTGAGGAAATTAAACAAGTTTCTTGATATAAAGCTTCACAGTTTTCAAAACAGAGAAAATTTTACTTAATTGCTATCTATTCTGAATTGTATATCTTTGATAACTGGTTAAAGTGTCAACAACTCATCATAAATACTCGATTGTATGAGGAATTGTGTGAAACAGAAAGAAAAATATAATCGAACGCCGATTCAATTTCTAAAATAATAATAATAATAATAATAATTTCACCAATTTTTTAATTTCCCAATGACGAAATGGCTGCCATGTACTCGTAACAAACATTCTTCCCATTTCAATTGATTGATTGATTGATAGGTATTAGGTGCCGCAACAGCAAGGTCATATAGCGCCAGAGAAGTTGGAAATAGGAAGAAAATATAATGAAAA
Source organism: Petrolisthes manimaculis (assembly GCA_034508575.1). Taxonomy (NCBI): domain Eukaryota; kingdom Metazoa; phylum Arthropoda; class Malacostraca; order Decapoda; family Porcellanidae; genus Petrolisthes; species Petrolisthes manimaculis. The sequence goes on along the minus strand of JAWZYT010000952.1, from coordinate 144,617 downwards.
GAGGGACAGTTGAAGAACTGAAAGGGAGTGGCTGAGGCCGAAGGGGCGCCAAAAGTCTTAAATTTAGTATTGCTCACATCACTACAGGCAATACCCCCCTACGGGGTTCCCATTTCGATAGCGCTCAGTTTTTACAACCAATGAGGTTAAATGTGACACATCGACTATACGAATATTTAATTCAGTTTTCACAAAAATAAGTTTACCTCCTATCTGGTGCGTACACGATTGATGTTATTGTTGTTGATGTTCTTTCGGGGCTGAATGGCCTCCCCCCCCCCCCCACAGACCCCGGATACACTCTGGTCGCAGTGTGTAAAACAAATTAAAATAAAGGAGGGGTATTGTTTGTAGTGTAAACATGAAAAGTGACTGGAGTACAATGCAACCTTGAAGTAATATGAGTGAATTGAATAATGCACATCTCTACTAACAGCATTTTGCAACTGCAACCATGAAAGGAAATTGGCTGTATGAATTTGCATAATTTTAATAAGTACAACTGTTTTTACATTGACAAACACCGACAAGATTCGTCTCCAATGAGAAGTTTCTCAGATCAAGGGGCATTTGTGGGAACCGCAGTGCTTCGTATCGAGAATGATTGATATGCGGCTTGTGGGTCTTGCACTTCTTGTCATCATGATCCAAGACAAATGTTGTGTAAGAGAATGGGAACAAAATAATAATATAAGGATAAATTATTGTACATTTTATTTGTTTTCTAAGCAGTGAATACTTGGTGACCACTTAGGAATTGAGAGATTTTGGAACATTATATTGTTTTTATAGAATATTTCCAGCCCTGCCGTCACACAAGCGGCTAGCAGTTTATTTTCGGTCACAGGTCGTTAATATGCATAGATTCCCCGTTCTTTCCTCAACACTCAATATTTCGCGTGTGATTCTATTGAGCACTTTTGGCCTCCTACACCATGTTTTATTTTCAGTGGATCCGTTACTCTTGTATCCCAAGTTATTATGAGTAAAGCTTTTTTGTCATTATAGTCTACCTTTATTTGTTTATTTTATGATTATTTTCACTTGTCTTCGCTAATCTTGAACAATGTTTATCTATTGCCACTCACTACATTACCAGTGCCTATCATTGTTTATCTATTGCCACTCACTGCATCACCAGTGCACCTGTCTATCCATGCTCTGCTTTATGGCCATGTTTCCTGTTAGTAATATTAATTAACACGGCACTTGTTACCGTCATTGCACTTTGTACAAGAGATGACATTGCATCTAGCGCTTGAACTTGTCTTTAAAACATCTCCTACAAGTGATGCCAGTGCTTTTAGATTTTCAACGAAGTACATGTTAACACTATTTGATAATACACCAGGCACGGGATGTAGCTGCTTTTAAAGTTCAACATATCAAGTATTGACATTATGACAACAATTAATAAGATGTAATTGTTTCTTGACTTTTTTAGGAAAAAAAATAACACACCTCTTACATGTGATGTCATTGATTCTTGAATATTGACGGAGCACATGTTACCCTTCATACAATACTCATTGTCACGAGTCGATGCTCGTGGTATAATAATAATATTACCGTAGCATAGAGAACAGGGCTTAAATGAGCCAGTCATAGTATTATCTACTGAGCTATGTTAGCTATATAGGTAGTTGTACTGTACTAGCTGCAGCCAGTGGCTAGTGTGGAAAATGTCACTGGTTATGTTTACCTAGTGTCCCCTACTGTCGACTTGTCCTTAGCCAGCTCGAATTATTATTACTGAAGGAATTAATCATACCAAGTAAGAGTAATTCCTTGAATTGCATAATGATATCGTGAAGTGGAAAAATCATAGGGAATTATTTATAAGTCGTATATTAAAATTGCATGTATGGTGCCAGGCGTTTCTCGCAAACAGAGACGCCACCAACTTTAGAGTGACGGAGGGATGTAACGTTACCAAGCCAGCCAGCCGCTGTTGAATTAGTTAGGCCTACACGGTGGCCGGGCGGGCTACACCGCGGGTGATATCACACGTGTTGTTCGTACTTGCACTCTCTTATCTCTCCTTTGTGTCTCGTGACGAACAGATAACCAGAAGTCGAATACATCGTTAAACTACCAGTATTCCAAGGGTTCAAGTTTATATTAATAATCGATTGCAACAGACAATTGGTTGATAAATAAGGTAGGAGGGAAGCCTGTCTGTCTCTCGTTGAGCAGGTATGAGGCTAGCATTAGCGTCTACCTCGTACCTAAGGTAAGAATTACGTGTGATACTGTGTGTATTAACATTGAAAATTCACAGGTGTAAGGACATAATCTTTAGCTGAAGTCTATGTACCGATCGTCAAGTTTTAGATTCCGAACTCATTATAGTGTAGCTTGAATTTGAATATTAATTTAAGTAATTGAGTAGGAAGGTCTTGAAAGAGCACCTAATAACTGAATAATCACAGTGTTAGTCTTGCTTAATTTAATCAATCAAAGAATTCCGTGAGAAAAATAGTACGAGGACATACGAGACCGTTGGAAAGAAAATTAGTACCGTAATTATCGATTTATTGCGATATTAGTTAGCTAGCTTTCAATTTGTTTGGAAGTGTATGCGTGTGGTAATTAATTGATTAATTGTTTAAATAAATAATTATTGATGCTTGACTGGAATGAATAAATTTAGTAAAGTTATTGTAAATTGATTGTTTTTGTACACCTACAATTCTGTTAATACTATTAAATGCATATATAACGAAAATAACCCTTCAAATAAAATATGTTAATGGGAGTTGGAATAAAAGGGGATAGTTTAACCTCTGCTGATGATCGTTGACGGCAACACAACGAGCGTCCAAAAAGAAATCCGGGAGAAGGTAAGATTTATCACTAATTTTATTAAATTAAATAACATTTCAAATTTCCCGTCACACAAATGAAATTACTACGGTATAAAAAATGTTAAGTGAACATTTATAGTGTTATAGTGTCATTATATATAGTATCACAAAGAAAATTTGTTTCTTGTGTCATCTGTTTGTACATTGGTATTTAGAGCTGGTCTCAGATGGACGCACAAGCGACTATTGCCTATATTGTAAGCATCATGAGTTTTTCTTATTCTGGTGAAAATGCACCGAGTCCTCTCGAGGTAATTATAATATTAGATGCACGTTTCATGTGTACGTTTCAGTGTGTATAAGTAGAAGAGACATTCTTAGTGATGTAAATGGGAGCAGGGGCATTATCGCCAGGAAGAATATAACATACAATGTAATATATGTGTCGAGATAGCTATAAAGTACGTCTGTCATTTTGCTACACCCGTGCAATGTATTCTTTAAACCTTGCACCCGTGGTCTTTCTCTGTTGTCATATCTGTTATTTTTCAAATATGGCAGACATACTAATCATCTGTCCCTATTGCTACACTCACTACTGTTACTGTTACACCTGTTATCTATTACTATTGCCATATCAGTCATTTGTCACTGCTGCCATTCTTGTCACTATATTGCCAAATCACTCTGTCACATTTGTCACTGTTACAGCTGCCGGTGTGAGAGAATTAGGCGAGTAGGCGGGCAGGGAGAGTGGTGAAGTGTCTAAATGTATCTTAGGGAAAAAAAATGGTCAGCAGTGAAAAAAAAAAGCAGGAGAGGCCGATTAGGTGATAAAGGAGTTGTAGGTGGTGAAGTAAGAATGTGTGATTAGGTGGTGGATCCAGGAGTTGTTGATGTCAGGATGCAGGGGAGAGTAGTCAAGTATTTAAGAAGCAGAGGAGGTTAATCATATAGAAGCCAGGTCCACCAGGAGCCAGGTGAGGGCAGCAGTAGCAGGGGCCACGAGCAGGAAGCCACAGCAGGTGAGGGGGACGCTGCTCCCGTGGTACATAGCGGCAGGAAGATCACCTAAGAAAGAATGAGAGGCGAGGAGGCCACAATTAAAAATAAATATACCTGCACATCACTTATAATACAATTATTATAAATACTTTCATATTTAGTATTTTCTACCTATTTACAGCCAGTTACAACATAATATACTTAATCACTATAAACTATTATCATAAAAATTTGATAAAGTAACGTGAAAATCTAAATTTCGAGGGAAAAAAGAGAGAGAGTGAGAGAGAGGACAGTTTTCTCTGAGACGACGGCTTTTTTTTTCTTTAGTCATAGGGAAGTACTAATGATATATATTGGTTGTGTACCATGTCAAGTAACAAATAAGTAATAATAACACCTTGCCTCATAAATAATTATGCAAGGAAAGTCCATGTTATCCAAAGCCAATGTAGGCGACACACACATGCACACACACACACACTCATATATATATATATATATATATATATATATATATATATATATATATATATATATATATATATATATATATATATATATATATATATATATATATATATATATATATGCGTAAATCCACAAGGAAGGAAAAATAAACACGGAGTCCCAAGCGCTTTCGTGTAATTCACATCTTCAGGGGAAAGAACAGAATGTAAAAGAATGGTTGCTGAGAGACACCTTATATACACTTAATAACTAAATGGCAACCTGAAGGTGTATATAAGGTGTTATTAAGTGTATATAAGGTATCTCTCGGCAATCATTCCTTAATGACTGGGATAATCTTAGGTTTAGAGGTCATGTCAGGTCAGGTCAGGTAAATCCTTTTTAGCACCTTATGCATGCTTTGAACTCGCAGTGGCAACACCTTCAGGTTGCCATTTAGTTATTAAGTGTATATAAGGTGTCTCTCAGCAACCATTCTTTTACATTCTGTTCTTTCCCCTGAAGATGTGAATTACACGAAAGCGCTTGGGACTCCGTGTTTATTTTTCCTTCCTTGTGGATTTACGCATATTCCTGGATCACGTGCCACCAAGTGATTTATTTGCATATATATATATATATATATATATATATATATATATATATATATATATATATATATATATATATATATATATATATATATATATAATGGCAACAGAAATCGATGTCGCCAACGAAGACTTAGTAAGCATCATAACCCACATGGGAATAAACAACCATGCCCCTCAAACCTGCACTGGCAATCACACAGGAATAAACAACTGTGGGGCAACATTCGAACGGGAGGTAAGCCATCGTCGATAGGGTATGGGCTATGACTACTCACTAATACAACGGAAACAATATAATTAGATCACAGAAGTATAACCCAGATAGACTGTCTCCATCCACTTTCCTACAGAAAAACACCACTAGTTTATAAAAAAAAAAAAAAAAAAAAAAAAAAAAAACATAAACATGTGGGATACCAGGGAGTCAGAGTAGATAACTACGTTTGTGTTGTGTTGCATTGTGTGTGTAAACCATAACCGTGTTGCTTCATCAGTATACCGTGTAGCCATGTCATGTCATAGGCTTAATGGATGTCCAAGAACACCCCTATATACCATGAATCCCTTATTGGCAAATGCCTTTGAAATGTAATGATCCAGGTTCATCAAGTGATCAACTGTGCTCCGGTGTCTCCGGAAGCCACACTGTCGATCACTCAATAAACCCTCCGCTTCTAAAACAAAAAGTAGCCTATTATTTATCATTCCTTCCATGACTTTACAGAGGCAAGAAGTCAACGCCATAGGTCGAAATGAACTGGGATTCACAAGACGACCAGACTGTTTAGGTATCATATGGCCCACGCAAAGTGCCATGAGTCTGGTTAGGTGTAAGACACCCAAATCGCATTATACACTGCTAGCAACTTAACCAGGTTATCCTGGCCAAGATGCCGGATCATACCGTACATATAGGTATCAGGTCCAAGACTACCACTGGCTAAGCTAGATATATTTTGACTACAAATTTCTTATGTTGTCTCCTCTCCTGTACCGCTGTGCTTCTCTTCACTTCCCTGCATCCCTGCCTGCTACCAGTTAGTTCCTCCTCTTCTCCAGCTACTAAGCCAGATGCCTGCCGCCGCCGCCGCCGCCGAGCCTCCTATCTACAGCTGCCTGCCTACAGCTGCTGCCTACTGCCTGCCTGGAGCTAACCCACACTGAGTGTTGCCGCCTACCAGCCGCCGACACTACATCATCACTCTCTCTCACTGCGTATTTAGCACAATCTCCTACCAACCTACCTTATCCACTACCTACTACTTCCTTCACTAACCTACCCTACCCACAGCCAACTTCCTCATACCTTACCATAGCTGTTTTTTTCTACCTCCACCATGTCTGAGCCTCAAGACATCGAATTTACCCACACCATCTCTAACTTCAGTGCTCCATCCTTCTCTCACGACCCAACCTTGTGGTTTACCATCCTTGAAGTCAACTTTAGAGCACATCGTATCACATCCAGTCTTAAGAAATTCAGTGCCGCCACAACTCTCCTTCCTCCTGAAGTTCTCTCTCAACTCTCAGATTCTGTCACAGCTGCCTGCACTAGTGATACTCCATATGAAGACCTCAAGACCGCCATCACCACACGTCTTGAAGCTTCTCTCTCTACATGACTCCAGGAACTTCTCTCCAAAGAAGAACAAAGTAATAAAAAACCTACAGACCTACTCCGACGGATGAATAAACTCATCGGTACACACCAGCAGTCCTTCGACACCACCATCCTCACCCACCTCTTCTACCAGCGTCTTCCCCAGACCATACAACGCAACCTCTTCACTGTAAAAGGCAAGAGACTCCCCCAACACTTCCAACAACTCCAACTTTAACGGTATGTGCTACTATCATCCTCATTTTGGTAAAAATGCACACCAACCATGCCAGCAACCATGTTCATTCAATTCAGGAAACGACTCCAGCAGTCACTAGTGGTCCATAGTGCCTGCAAACGGAAGTCCACACTCTTCCACATTTGGAATCCACTTATTAATAAATACTTTGTAGTAGACACAGGCGCAGAAATCAGTGTTCTCTCCGCTACAGCCGGCCAAAGGACACTACCTCCAATCACTTCACTATATGCAACCAATGGTTCCACTATACCAGTCTACACCAAGCTCACCCTCAAGGTTGAACTCCACCTTCGACGACCGCTTGAGTGGGCATTCTACGTCGCTGACGTCTCCCAACCCATCCTTGGTGCCGACTTCCTCACCCACTACAGCCTCTCCATCAACCTCAAGAACCGCAAGTTGTACGATCCACTCACTGGTCTATCTGCCAACACATCGATCATCAAAGGTTCAAGCACACAGCTGTCTACAATCTCAGCTGACAACAGGTATGCATCTTTACTAAAGTCTTACTCCTCTCTCACACAGCCATACTCTGCAGTCACGCCAACGAAACATCACGCCCTTCACTATATGGAGACCACTGGAGCCCCAACCTATGCCAAGGCCAGAAGACTCGCTCCTGAACGATACAAACTCGCCAAGGCTGAATTCGAGTCACTCCTCGATCAAGGTATTATCAGACCAAGCTCTAGCAACTGGGCTTCTCCACTCCACATCGTCAACAAGAAGAATGGTGACATCAGACCCTGTGGCGACTACAGAGCACTAAACAGTAAGACAGTTATGGACAGATACCCTATCCCTAACATTCAAGATTTCTCTTCTCAACTTACTGGTACCACTATCTTCTCCAATCTCGACCTAGTGAAGGCCTTTCATCAAATCCCTGTTAACCCTGATGATATTCCTAAAACGACCATTATAACTCCTTTTGGTTTATTCGAATATGTCAGGATGTCCTATGATACCCGCCTCTCTGAAGGCCTAATACAGAGGAGTCCATGCCAGCTAAGGTTTCTTTGAGCAGATGTTGCCTTGCTATTTAATCGTGGCTGTTACAATGCCACCTTCTGCTGTAGTTGCGTCATGGATAACTTTTGTGGTTGTAAAGCTGGCATGGTTTCTCTGGGGGACCAGCAACCACACCGGATAATGGACTCCTCCCCCCCTCCTGATAAGTTCAAATTGTATAAAGATGTAAAAATAATTAGAGGAAATTTATTGACAAAACCACATATAGGATCTTCACCTGGACAACGTCGGGTATCGCTGCTAGTTATTATTAATTTGCTGTTAGTTGCTTATTTGCTGTGAGTTTCACCATGAACGATTCAAGAGCCACTGATCAGCAAATTCCCCTAATATTAGCTAGCCTTTGAAGTCTACTCCCTTATCTACCCAATATTATTAAATTACTGTATCCCAGAGGGGTAATTTACCGCTAGTTTAAGAACTACTACATATCTTATGATCTTTCTTCCAACGAGAGGCATGTGTATCGACATAATTTGAATTTGTACAAGTGATTGTTCATTTTCATTTATTACAACTACTAGTGGATAATATTGCCCTTATCTCGACTTTATGAATCTCATAGTGTCAGTTATCATTAACATCCAATTTACAACACGTAAAAATTAGTTCCATTACAGTAATTTCATCAATTAAATAGTCAGTGTCTTAAAATGTAATACGAAAGTTAATTGGTAAGTATGGTATATACCTGTCGTGTAGCTAATACTTCCATGTCTGCTCCCGTGTGGGTTATTTCCGCCTTGTCATACAAATAGGGTTAGTGATGATTGGAATATTATTCATTGATTCAAAACACAGCGTGTCTGATAAGCTGAGGGATGTGTGCAATATTAGGAGTCTGTGCCGGTGTTGTAGGATTGAAGACTACTGAGAACATATGTTGCCTCTTTATATCCTTCAGTAGTACGGTCATTTTCTGGCTTAATTTAAACGAATGATCAACTTCCAATCTGATGATGATGATGACCGATGTTTCTGATAATATTAATGATAAGATGCTTATATTGATTTCCATTGAACAAGTCAGACTGTCAATCCTTTCGTCGGTAATTGTGTCAGCCAGTCAAGGAGGCAGTTTGTCAAATGATCAATCAAGATGTCAGTCAAATCAGTCAGTCAGTCAGTCTGTGTATAAAATATTCTCTCTCTCTCTCTCTCTCCTCTCTCTCTGTGTGTGTGTGTTTTTTTTTTTATGTTTTTCCGGTCTGTCTGTCTCTCGTCTATGTTTACCGGAACATGTTTACCCTAACCAATCAACACAGACACACCTAACCATCAGTCAGTCAATCAGTCAATCAATCACTCAACCAATCAATTATACAGTCAGGCAGACACTTCCCCTAAACACACATACACCCACACCTCCTCGTTCTTTCTCCTCAAATTTCCGATATTTCGCTCACCCACTACAAGTCCCATATTAAATCCTGCACCTCCTCGATCTCCTATCCTCATGAAACACGATAGTAGCTCACATACCAACATGATTCCCACTTCATCTTCCCTTTTCCCCCACTACAAATGGTATGGACGATAAAGGCCTCCTATCTTCATTTCTCGCCTCTCATTTTACTCCTCTCCTCCTTTCCTTTCCCTTGTCAACCTATCTCGCTCCTCCTTCCCCTCCCCACTGCCTCTTTCTTCCCCTTCAACGGGCTACTATCCTCGCCTTCCCAACCCCAATAATAAAAATTATACTCACCCCTGATGACATGAACGAGAACGGTGTGAGGTCGACCAGCAGAGGGCCAGCAGGAGTAGTTGCCGGAGTCAGTGGTGATGGCTGGTTTCAGTGTGAGGATGCTGGTGGTCGTCGTATTGCTCAGGGTCGTCTCCACACGTACACGACCACTCTCACGATTGACCAAGAGAATATTGTGGTACCAGAGAACAAGACCTGCGTGGGTGAAGCACAAAGAAGGAATGATGTTGGAAATATGGATTGAATTTACAACGAGAGAATGAGAGAAGTCAGAATGAGATCATAATTATGAAGATGATTGGGAGTGTGTTTCATTCGCATCTCAACATACACAAACCTACACACGAGATGCACACACACACAGCGGTTGATGATATCGAAATAATAGGAAGGGTGGTCACACACACACACAAACACACACATACACACACACACACACACACGTTATAACCAGGACTATATGAGATAATGACCTTCGTTTGTATGGTAAAACAAATACTACAATGGAGAATAGCAGAGCATTTGTCCACGAGAAACTGCACACATCAGGGCAAAGAAGGAATTTGCATAACATTTGAACTTGTAATTAAAGTTGTATAATACGCGTAGCAAGAGGAAAAAGATGAAAGTACTGTATACCGTGCAGCTTAAGAATAATTTAGTAAAATAAAAATGAAAGAGCATGAAACTTCAGGATGTAAATAGAATAAAAAAATAGAAAAATTAGCGTAATTTGGAAGGATGAAACTAGATATATTCAAATGGATAATGGGATGATACTAAAGTATGAAACGAACCCCTGATGGTGTATAACCAGAAAATAATAGGGTACACAATCGAGCTGCGTCCTTGCAAACGAAAGTAAAGTTCTTAAAGTCAACTAATAAATGTTGCATTATGCCAAAGCCAAGTCTGGATTACATGAGGTCCAAATCTAATAGAGAATGCATTGTGAAATATCTGAACCTGAATTACATCAATTAATTCCATTATAATAACAATTAGCCTGAATTACATTATAACAACAATAAACCAATTAATTCCATTATAATAACAATTAGCCTGAATTACATTATACAAGTCTTAATAATTAAGCCCCTTCTACACGTGAGCCAAACAGATGTTGCACGCACAACTGAATGAAATTATCTCGATTTTTGCCAGTGTTACCATATCAAACAGTCCCCGATACCCATTGGAACACTTTTGCCTACCCACCTACGCAAAGAATTGGTAACAGTGTCTGCCCGCCATCTTTTGCCTCTCGTGTGGAAGGGGCTTTACATTATAAAAAACAAGCTATAACAATACCAAGCCTGAATTACATTATACCAACTGTAATCCTGAATTACATAATAGGACTACCAAAACCTGCCTGGAATTATACTGTAAAGAAGATTTTATGGGATTCAATGTTTTTATTTCTGTTATTTATTTCGCCATGACTGACATCTGAACGAGCCTTTCTATATTCATATTTCGCTTTACAGTTGAGTCTCCCGTTTTGTTTGGTGTGTGTGTAAACTGCGTATGTGTGTAATGTGTGAGCATGAGTGTTGTGCGTATGTGTGAGTGTGTGTGTATGCATTCATATATAGAATACATACAAAATGAGATAGATGGATTGGTAGATATTGTGAGATAGTTAAATCAGATGCTGAGAGATGGATTGACAGAATATATCTATATTTAGGCATCGATAGATGGATGGAGAGATAAAGAGAAGATGTAAATAAATATTGAAAAACAACAAATAAATATTAACTGAGAGAGAGGAGGGGTGGGGGGAAAAAAGTGATAGATAGAGAGAAACGAAAAAAGAGAGAGCATGAGACGAAGAAAAGGGAGAATGAGAAAGAAATGAAGAAAGAGGGAGAGTGTGTGAACAAAATAGAAAAAGGAAAGAGTGGATAGATAAAGAAAGGAGAGAGATTGTAGAGTACTGGTACGAGAAAAGGAAGAGGAAGAGGTGATAAATGAGACAATAAAAGGGGAGTCAAACAACAGAAGATCAATTACTTATTACGAAGCTGGTTGGGTCTAAGTTACGAATTCTTAGAGAGGGAAGGGATAAAATGGTGGATGGCTGATTGATCCCTACCCAGAAATCCTTCCATGCACCTTTCGCTGATATGTAAGCAGTAGGAAGAAAGACCTCGCAGTATAGAAAACTGCTGTGGAGTTTCGGACAGAAAATAACTCAGGGAGAATGTACTCTTCTACATTGGATCTACAGTTATTCTACACTCTATCCTTAACAGGACACAATGTTTTCCGGGTATCGAATATTCAATGATAAATAATGCGAGATAGGGGTTATTGGAGAAATATTTGTATATATGAAATTTATTATTTCAATCTTTCAAAATAGTTTGCATATGATTTTGTATACATGGTTTCTCTTCCATACATCAACAGTAACGAATATGTTGTGTATATTAATATTTCTAAAACCTTTAAAATGTTTGAAGACTTCAATATGTTAAGCTGAACATATTTATTTACTTAAACTTCTATTTGTACGATTTATTTATTATCGTGGGAATCATGTATATTATTCTTTGTTGTATTGTTAACCATTTATATATTCCTTTTGAAGAATAAGATGACAAAAACTGAACACCGTATTCCAGGTGAGAGACAAGAGAGTTGTTTTGAATAAGGATAATTTTTTCTGCTCTCTCTATAAATCCGAATAGTTTGTGTTACCTGTATAGCATTTGAGGTCAGTAACCATGAGGAAAAATGAAGGAGGGGCTGAATCGGGATGGAATGGCCGTCAATATATGTTGAGGATCTCAAAGACCTTAACAGGCAATGACGCTCTACAGCTTCAGTCAGTTCAGCGTTATAATGTTACTCTTGTCAATAGATAGAAACCTTCAGTCACACACTGCACTACGTAGATCTTTCAACCATTCCTGACACTTGATTTTATCTTCATTTATTTTGAAATCTATGATATTTTTGTATTATTCCACGCGAAACAGTAAACTCACAACTTAACTACAAGTGTTGCTATAATTGCACTGAACTCATTTTCTCTGTATATCCAGAAAATGGACTACGTCAGTCGTAAACGTCACATTAGTAGAAGAGAGAAAGATATTCAGATGACAAATGAAACAGAAGACACAACGGAAAAAGAAATGAGGACACACGGTAAAACTTAAATGGATTGTCTCGCGACCGAATTGGGAGTCAAAACTCATTAAACATTATCGACCAAAACTCGACAAAAATTGCTCTCGCATACGGTGTCTTTTCCATAAAAAAAAAAGTTTACAGAAAAACTGGCACATACAGATACAATATATACATGTTATTTTAGTGTTCTAAAGATAATAAGTTCTTTCTGGCTAACTAGAATGAAACACTTGGTAGAGGGGATATGGATGTGTATGTTAGAGGCGGTACTATATAAGGTATTCACATTTGCTTTATTTAATAAAAAGCATTTTGATTCAGAAATCCTATACAGTTATTGTATAAGTATTTCACAGCGCTTAATGCTTGATAATAACTATAAACTGGTAAACTGTTATAAACTATTAGGTAAGGCTAGATATGGGGATAGGAAGTGGTGTCGTGCTCTACCTTATAGTCTACAATGCAAGTTAGCTTATTATTATTTTTCGTAGGCATTTTATTTCGCCTAAAGGCCGATTCCTATTTCTCTGATCCACTTAATTTAGTTTTACCTCTGTTATGTCTGTTGCATTAGGGGATATATATATATATATATATATATATATATATATATATATATATATATATATACTTGATATTACAGCGTTGTTTTGTTTTAGCTGTGAGAGTTTCGCATCATTTGTTTCCAACTAAATTTCATCGAATTCCGGTCAAGATAACGATAAGGTTTGTTAAAATCTATCTTTTTCTGTTCTTGATTTTTCTTCAGGTTGTTGAAGTATTAGATTGAACGTAACAACATTTTGGTTATTAGAGCTGAATTTTGAGCTAATATCAGCCTTATTGACTTGTGCATAATCTATGTAAAATATATTATCGAGAGTATTATTTCCCTTCATTGAATGTTCAACGTGACGTGTTGGAGCAGAGCACTTAAACTAAAAGTAGTGTACACGATATTCTAATGAATGAGAGTTTAGGTATTCTGCCCATTTTGTTACTTTCAAGATATATCCTCCGAGATAAACGCAATTCTCCTCGTCGGTGGATATTTTTGCTTTTTATCATAAAATCTATTATCACACTGAGTTTCCTGTTCGTGTGATCTGTGAAAAAGGCAGTTTATCATCTTTGATGTATTTCTTTACTATATGTAACGCATGTTTATATTTGTGATTGCTGGCTTGGGTACTGTGATGGAATGAAAACAGAATTTTTCTCCGCGATTTCTTTTTTACTATTGGAATATGAACAACTACAAATATAGCATGAGAGCAAAGAACAGAGAGAGTATTGATAAAAACTACACGAAAAAGAAGAGGAGAGTGAGGGTGAAATAAGTATGAAGGAGTAGTAAAGAGTTATGAGGAAGAAAATACAAGAAGGCAAGGATGAAAAATGTTGATAAAGTAGGAAAGAAATTAGAGATAGAGAGGACGAGGAGGGGTGGGTCGAAGAATAGTCCTTAGAGAAGCAGGGACTAGAAAAAAATAAGGTGAAGAATAAACATATGGGGAAAGATGGGACGAATAGGAAGACCAGGAGAAGAAACAGAATTTGCAAGAGCAGATTGTAGAGGAGGAAGAGAATATGTAGGACTCCTCTCAGTTTACTAAATTACAGGGGGTTAGTTCTATTAGTTCATGAAGATCAATAGTTTCACTGTGCTGAATACTCTCTAATTTTTCAATGTCTGTTCGTTATGTAGTGAGGTTACCAGAATTACACACAACATTAAAGATAAAATCCAACAAGAAAATGCATATGATGAGAAACAGTTGTTTCCTATGCAATTTATTGGCCAGGTTTACGTGAATATCTAGTCCACTTTGTAGATTTTACCTTTCATGTGTCCAGGTAATTTTAAACTCTATATTATATTTAGTATAATCTGTAAATTTTGGCCATTTACAAATAAGGCCATCATCGATATTACAATTATATATAATTATAATAAAACTATAAGTCCTAACGTTGAACCCTGAGGAAATGGACAGTATCTCTCATACAACATAGATAAAGTATCGTTTATGACACCATGGGTCGATTCCACAGTCGTATTAGTTTGTTAGCTTCATTATTTTCCAAGAGCTAAGTATCTACATTCACAATGATGATCACTGTATAGTTTACTCACCAAATTAATTAAATAATTCACCCGTAAGTCATTAAGGGACACGACAAAAATTATTTCGTTTGCGTGCTTACCAACCACTGTGGAATCGACCCCATGACTTGATATAAACATTCTAAAAAACAATCATCAAGCCAATAGAGTATCGAATATTTATGCCATGGTTTTATAGTATTTCAATGGTCATTTAAGGGGGTACGGGAATAGAGGGACAGGCTTGGTTTTTTTTTTTGGGGGGGGTGCAGGAGGAGGGGGACAGGCTTGGGGTTATTCGGGGGGGTTAGGGGGCTGCGGGAATAGGAGACAGGCTTTCTACTCACCCCCAAGCCTGTCCCCCTAATCCCGTACCCCCCTAACCCCCCAAGCCTGTCCCCTTATTCCCACACCGCCTTAAGAGGAGCTTTATCAATGGCATTTTAGAAATCCCGATGAATTAGTTCGACTGCTCTAGTTCTGCATTAACTGAACATCACAATGAGGAGGAGGATAAGGAAGGAAAATTAAACAAGAGAAGGAGAAAGAGAGAATGAAGACCAGAATAATGGAATAAACTGAAAGTGGAGAAAAGGAGAAAGGAAATAATAAATAATAAATAATAAATACGAAAATGAAGAGAGAACATAAAAAGAATACAGGGACAGATATAGAGGAAGGGAAACATAAGTGGAGGAGGAGGAAGGGAGAGACACTCGTGAATTAACAAGAAAGTGAACAAGAAATTAATACAGAAGAAGGAACAGATAATATGGATATAGATATTTAGGAAAACCAAGAAGGGACAATGAGATTACAAGGAGGTAAAGTAGGCCAAGGAAGCAATATTGGAAAAATGTGCCGAGTTTCTAAGACTCATTGTGCAAAAGTATAATGTTTTTTGTTTATTTACAGGGTGGTGCATTAATCAATTGATCGTTGCCATTACCATTTATTACTACGATGACAATACCCCAACCCAAATAAATAAATAAATACATAAATAAATACATAAATAAATACATAAATAAATAAATAAATAAATAAATAAATAAATAAATAAATAAATAAATAAATAAATAAATAAATAAATAAATAAATAAATAAATAAATAAATAAATAAATAAATAAATAAATAAATAAATAAATATATATATATATATATATATATATATATATATATATATATATATATATATATATATATATATATATATATATATATATATATATATATATATATATATATATATAATTGAACAAGAGTAAATAAAGTGAATGCCGGGAGATGAAGGTAGCGAGAAATGAAAAATGTTAGATGGAGAGCTTACTAAAAAATACAGTGAGCAAGGAAGGGAAGGAAAGAAAGAGGAGGAGGGGATATAAAAGAGTAAAGACCGGAGATGAGAGAGAGAGAGAGAGAGAGAGAGAGAGAGAGAGAGAGAGAGAGAGAGAGAGAGAGAGAGAGAGAGAGAGAGAGAGCTGGAGGAGAGAGAGGAATTACAAGAACTAGAGCAGAAACGTGAGTGTGAGAATGTTGGAGGGAAAATTGGAGCTAACAAGGAAGTGGGAAGAAGTAAAAGTTAAATGAATACAGTTATTGAGAGAGCGCAGCTGAAGGGAAGAGAGGGTGGAAGCAGCAGTAGCAGACGGACTGAGGAAGAGCAGGAGGAGGAGGAGGGACAGAAAGTTAGTGGGACACGGGAAGGTGAGTCTGCAAGCATGTCAGATTAGACTAACTCGAAGATGGAGGAAGTTGAAAGATGGAAGATTGTGGAAATAGGTTTTAGGATGACACAGATTCACTGTATGCCACGGGTTGGTGAGTAGAAAGGGTGGATAGTTACCTGGTGAATAGGAAGGGTGGGTACTGACCTGGGATGGCTAGCTGCTCCCTGACAATGCAGTGTAGGGAGATGGTACTGCCCGCCTGCACATACACTTGCTCCTTACCCACAATCCTCGCATGGGCCTCTGAACGCAATGGAAGAAAGGGAAATACACTTTTTAGAAGGTGCGAAATTTTTATGTACTATTATAATGACAGATATAAAAACACACAGTAAAATATTAAGAAAAATAAAACAATGATGCAGTTTCTTTTCTGTCTGTTCTGTAGCAGCTGTAGTAAGAAGGTCGCTGTTCTTCCTCCCCTCTCCTCAAGACCATCAACAATAATGTTTCTCCGGGATCTGTCGTATTGCCTGCTCTCTCTTTTTCATCAATGATCTTCGTTACTGTAATTTCCCCACTACCCATTCTCATGTCGATGATTCCACTATACACTGCTCCAACCGGTTTGATAACCGTCCATCCCCTGAGTTCCTTAGCACATCACGTGATAATATCGCTAGTGGCCGCCTAATTTCTGACCTTTCCCTAATCTCCATCTAGGGCAGAGGAAACCTCGTTTCTTCATCTTTCAACTCGCAAAGATCTTCAATTTGTTAATCCGTTCAATGACATACAACTTGATCTTTCTTTTTTCAATATTTTTTACGTATCTTTCCCTCACAATCTCTCTTGTAGATATCATATTACATCTCTAGTTAAAACTACCTTATAGAAGTTAGGTGTGCTGCAGATTCCGTGAACACTACACTCCCACACAGTTGCTGTTTCTATACAGGTCTCATCCACCATGTATAGTGCACGGCTGTCTTATGTAAGGTGGCTCAACATTCATAAAGGGGAGGGTAATTCAAAGGTGAGACAGTAAATGTGAAGGAAATAGATGGATTGTTAGGTTGGAAGGGCAGCGCATCTTGGCCCCAGGGATGGGGTTAGGAGGAGTCCGGACTCTGGCCTCATCACCTCTCTCTCTCTCTCTCTCTCTCTCTTTCTCTCTCTTTCTCTCTCTCTCCAATTATTATTATATGAAATATTTTCAATATAAGATTGTATATTAAGATTGTAATTAATTTGAACTTTATGCATTTTATATATTACACTTGGCAACATATGATACGGCGTTGCCTATCATACATCCCGCGTAGTCAGTGAGTAACCCAGGTATTGTTCAACGAGAAGGAGGTATATATTCAAGTCTTATTGGGTAAGTGCAGGATTGCTTAGTTTGGTTTTCTCAACTTCCAGTAACTTTTAATGGAACACTCATTTGGAAAATATTGGAAAAATGTCGTATGGTTAGTTATTTAATTATAATCAGAGAGAGAGAGAGAGAGAGAGAGAGAGAGAGAGAGAGAGAGAGAGAGAGAGAGAGAGAGAGAGAGAGAGAGAGAGAGAGAGAGAGAGAGAGAGAGAGAGAGAAGTCATGTGACAAGAGCACGGACCCCTCCTGAACTCACCCCAGGGGCCAAGATGGGGAAATGTTATTGTAAATTGTGTATTTCTATTTTTTTTGTTATCCTCTCGAAATCGCTTTGAGTCCATTCTAAGTATTATAACATTACATACACTTTCGTTACAGAATTGGAAATAAGTATCTAGTTATGTAACTTTTTGGTGCATTTTGTCTGGAAATGCATTATATTAATGAATAAATTAAAATATAATTATGGAGCAGATAGATACATTTTCGTCAGGACGTGTAAATATAAAAACTCACTATTGTTCGAGCACGAATCCGAGGACAGTTGGAAAACAAGCGGCCAGAACAGTGAGCGAGGAAAGACGAGGATACACTATGACAGCTCTCATGTTGTAGTGCAAGGGACAACATGCCGGCCTCACCAACCCACGACAACCAGGAAATACAAACAAAAATTTTATACCTCAACTCAAAATGTTAGAAACCGTTTTGCATTTAATTCACAAATACATCATAATGCACTTTTTTACTTCTCACAAACGCCATATTTGGTACGTATGGAACAACTGCCACTTTTAACAGTTAATTTACTTATATAATTTTACCAGTTACATTTTGTACTCAACCTCCAATTACCATTGTTTACACTTGCTTTTTACATACCAGTTAACTATTGCACTCGAACACCAAAATTCACAAGTTACACTCTTCTCATAAATATCCCTTTCTTTATGATGTTAACACAACTCTTCAGTATACTGTATTTTAACAAGCCCTTCGTCATAACAGAGAGGAAAGGAGATTTATCTTCGGCGAATAATTACATCTCTGACAATTCAAAATCATATATCTGCGACATTATCTTGATAAGAAATGTAAAATTATTTACTTAGGGACTTTCGAAACAGTTTTTTTGCCTGATATTAATTATCAGTTATTAATTATAAAAGAGAAATATCACTAGTATAATCATGTTTGCATAAATCAGATAATTTTTATTATTAATCTCATTCCCTCATAGGGGGTATTACTTACGGTAATCTGGGCAGTACATTAAAGATTTGGGCACCTCGTCAGAACAAGCCATTCCCCTTCAAGTTATTGTCTATTCATACTTTATGCTTGTTGTCCCTCCAGTATGCCTGGTCCTCTTAGCCAAGCGCAGTCTCCATTCATTCTTCATTAGATATTCCTATGCAGTGTCATGTTAATTAGCACAGACTTATTGATTGATTGATTTATAGATGTCACTAGGCATCTGGCGGTCCAACAGCTCGCATACCGCCCAACATAAAATGGTCATCTACATAATTAAAAAAATAAATGTACGCATTAAATAGGCTTCACTACCCCGAAAGGGATAGGCAAAATGATTAAAAGGACATATAAACTAAAAAGCAGATTTTTCATAAAAGAATCTGTTAATTTAAGTAAAATGTATAATAGAATCAAAATTAAAATAATTAAACTATCTAAAAAGCCATAAATAACATAAAATTTACAAAGGAGAGGGTGTTCCCTCCCACACTACTAGCTTCCTCCCCGAGCACCCGGGAGAGACTGTGAGAACCGTCACCCACCTGATACTTGAAGAGGTGCCTACGACGCAGGTCCCCAAGGCTGGTACACTCGACAATAAGATGCCGCATGTCGAAGGGACAAGACAATCATCACAATAGGGAGGGTGAATCCTCTCCATTAAAAAGCCATGAGTCAATAGTGTGTGGCCAATGCGGAAATGGACAATAGCTGTCTCCCACCGGCTGGACAGGCCGCTGTAGCTCCACAAACCAAGGCGTTGGCGGATGTTGCGGAGCTTGTTAACCCCGATGGCTTCCCATCTGTCCTGCTAGCAAGAACGAACGGTAGCATCTATGTTGGGTCGAAGGTCCACTGCAGAAACAGGATAACCCCTGGCAGGAGGCCGAGAACTGGAGGCAGCTTTAGCCAGGGAGTCACCCCGCTCATTTCCATCCACATCCACATGAACCGGGACCCAACAAAATTTGACTCTACATCCACGACGTCCCAGGAGGACAAGTCACTCGGAAATGGCTAACACCAGGCGATGGGAAAAGTTAAAATTGCCTAAGGCCTGCAATGCACTACAGGAATCGAGAAAAATAGTAAAAGAAGGGTGTGGGAGTGCAAAAATCACTTGGAGGTCATATAAACTGGCCGAGAGCTATCTATCTATCTATAGCTCTGACGCCTCGTTCCCTCCGGGAACTTTCCCCAAGGGGGTGGCCACGGCAGAAGTTGCTCCAGCTGTCCCTGTTCCAACTGTCCCTCCTTACTTGGTCAAGCTCTCATCTACCTCTCATGTTTCTCTCCTTACATACTCTTCCACTCTGTTCTGCCATCTAACTGGAAGTCTTCCTCTCAAACCAGGGTCCCACATCTTCACTTCCATACACCTTCCATACAAACTCCTCAATTTGCGTTCTCTCTACATGTCCAGACCATCTCAATGTATTACGCTTCACTCTCTCAACCACTGCACACTCAATACCACATCTCTCATACACACTTTCATTATTTTCTCCATTCTATCTTGTCAGTCCACATGCTCCTCTCAAGTACCTCATTTCCACAGCACCTATTATAGACTGATGAGCCTCCGATGCATATATCAGTGTTGCAGGATTATACTATTTCTCTGTCTCCTTTTCACTTCCATACTCACAATTCTACCCTTCATAATCCTCCCCAGTGATCCTATGACCCGGGCTACCCCTCATTGCTCTCTCCCTATTTCCCCTTCCATACTCCCATGTTTACACATAACTGTACCCAGGTACTTAAATTACTTTACTTCCTCCATCCTCTCACCCCTCAGAGTTATCTCACACTTAGTCTCAGTTGGTACTCCTACTCTGTAAGATGTAGCAAAGTCAATCACTTCAGTTTCTGCTCTCTCAAATACCACCACTTTTCTTTTACCAACATTCACCTTCAGTTTCCTTCGTTTACACACAGTCCGAAATTCATCCACCACTCTCGGTAACTCCCTTTCACTCTCAGCCATCAACACAGTGTCATCCACAAATAAACTTGTCACCAAGGACCAATTTGCTTCATTCAACCTCAACTACACCCCCAGACCATTAAATTCTCCACACCTCTGACATAGCTTTGCTATCAACTCTATCATATGCCTACTCCAATTTCATGAAAGCAGCATACAACTTCCTACCCTTACCAATATATTTCTCCACTATTGCTATTAATGCAAATATCTGGTTCACACATCCTCTACCCGTTCTGAACCCTCCCTACTCCTCACTAACTTTATTCCCTGTTACTTAAACCAGTCTCTCAGTAAGAACCTTCACATACACTTTTCCCGGTACACAAGGAAGGCTTATTCCCCTATAGCTACTACTCTCCTCCTTACTACCCTTCTCCTTATACAAAGGTACAATTATGACTCTCTTCCAATCCTCTGGCACCTCTCCCTGCCTCCAAGCTAATGTGCGTAATATGCAACATCCATGCCTCTTCCACACTCTTCCACTTCCTCACTTCCACTCACGGTAACTCCATCCTCTCTCTTCATTCTCACGCTACCAGACTTTCCTTCTGCTCTTTCTCTTTTAACCTCCTTCCAGAATAATTTCTTGTTCTCTTTAAGCTTTTCACTCAGTTTCCTACCAAACTCTTCATTCACTCTCTTTTTACTCTCGTTCACCATTCTCTTCACTTGTCTTTTACATACATTGTATTCTCTCCTCAACCTCTCTTTCACTTCCTCTGATACATTCCTCTGTAGTTTTCTCCTATAAGCCTTCCTTTTCTTCTCTATTGTATCTTTCACTTCTTCTGACCACCAAGCACTTCCTTTTTTGCCCCTCTTCCATGACTTATATCCCACTACCTCTGCTGCTGTTCTCATTACTATTATCTTAAAAACTTCATACACCTCATTCACTCCCACTCCCTCCCCTATACTCTACCTTGCATCCTCCAGAACCTCACCCACCCTCCTCTTATATTCCTCTCTATACTTGATGTCATTCAGTCTTCCACTTGCGACCTCCCTTTTGTTTCCCCCTCTATCCTTCCTACCATTCTCCCATTTTGCCCTGATTATAATCCTCACCAACATCGCATAGTGGTCAAAGCACTGGAACATGCCTCTCACCACTCTAGCATCCATCACATCTTTCCGTAATTAATCTTTCATCCACTGCTATGTAATCAATCAAACTCATCTCTTCTCTTCCATGTGTACCTGTGGATCAGTCTGTGCTCGAAGCAGGTGTTGGCGAGGAACAACCCCGAGAGTTCGGCAGTAAAAATTGACATGACAGAAGGGAGCCTGTCGCCACGACAAAAATCAGGAAAGACAACTCCAAAACCAACCCCAGCATCAGACTTTGATCCATCAGTGTACACAGGCAGGAACTCCCTGTGAGCGCAGGCATGTTCTAAAAAGAGGGAACAGGTGCAGGGTAAACTTCTGGAAAAAGCCATGGAGCCACCCTGGGCACCCGCACAGGTCAAATCTGGAAGTCATCAATGCCCATCTCCTCCATAGCCTTCCTGGCCAGAAAGCCAAAGAGCAATGATGTGCGAGGAAATGAAAGGTAGTACTGAGACATGATATCAGATGACACCACCAAACAGGGAACTGAGGTAAGGGAGTCAGGAAGCCGATGTAAACGATGCCAACAGGGAACCACTGCCTATATTCACAACGCTCTCACTCTTAACCTATATTGTGTACTGACTTCAAAATTGCTTCTTACTTACCTTCAACTCTTCCTCTATCGAATGGTACCATCTGGAGGGCTCTATGATGTGTAGTTACAGAGATAGGGCGAGTTGAAGTTGACCATGTTTTGAGCAGGAAGAGCCAAGTGTTCTGACGCTCGGCGCAGCTGTGGCGACGGAGTAAGGTGCACTGCTAAACACCGAGCCACTTACCGCACGCACGTAAGCTTACAACCTGTGTTGTGTGGATTGCTGACCATTCCAGAGTGGTTTTTGTTTCCCGGGATGAAGTGTGGGAGTAATAACGAGTTAAAAAATACACTCTTCGTGTGTCACTATCACTGCACTAAAACCTTATCTATTGTGTGTCACTATCACAGCACTAAAACCTTATCTATTGTGTGTCACTATCACAGCACTAAAACCTTATCTATCGTGTGTCACTATCACCGTACTAATAATAATATGTACACTTGTATGAATATATACGTGTCACTTTCACTTTGGTATTTTTTTATTACTACGAATTTTATACACTATGTACACTCTTATGAATAAATTCGTGTCACTTTCACGTTTCTTCACTTTTCACACTTCCTGCTGTTAATATTTCTTCCAAGGTATGATAGTCAGAGTAGTATTTCCTGGGGCACAGTGCAACTTGACAGCCGGTACACCAGTATTTTGTTTCCCTTCTTCTGGTGGGCCGACGAGTCGAGTGCAAACAGACATGACACCGGCGGAAGGCAGGCCTGCCTGATGCATGCTTGTGCCTGCAGCCTGTCAAGCTGCCCTCCTGCCGGTGGATGTGCCTGCTGCTGTGGTACTCGGGTTGTATATTTCACCAGCAGCTCCTTGACGACTGTCTTCTCGAACAGACGAAGGGTGACGGTCCTGCCTTGATGCTGCTGGGTGTAGAGTATGAAGGCGTTCAACACACAGATGTCAATGAGGTGCAGGAAAGCCTTCTTATACCACTTGCAGGTTTTTCTCAGGCAATCGATCGTACTGATCATCATGTCTGATTTATCAACGAGTTTCATGTTGATGTTATAATCAAGCACGACATCAGGTTTGAGGATGGGGTTACCTGTACCGCGCTCGACCCTACCGGAATCCAACATCTCACCCATGTGCACAGTGGTGAGCATGTGTACTGGCCTCTTGTCATGCCACTTCAGTGCCAGTAGAGGGCCAGATTATTTTGTGACACAGTTGCCCCGATGTGTGGCAGGGAAGGATGGATACCACCTCCTGTTAGGACGAACAGTGCCATAGGATTCCGTTTTGTGCTCTTTGAGGAACTAACTCAACAATGGAGATGTGTAATAATTATCCGTGTACAGAATGTGGTTTCGCTGAAGGAAATGGTCCATCAGGTGCTTTACTACAGCACCTGAGAAGCCATGAGGATCATTCTCAGCGATATCCACATCTGAACCCAAATAAATTATAAAATCTAAAACATATCCCGTCTGACAGTCACAGATGACATAACATTTTATGCCAAATCTATGCCTCTTAGTCGAGATATATTGAATGAAGGACAGTCGACCTCTGAAGAGCATGAGAGACTCGTCGATTACCACTTTCTGGAATGGTCGTAAGAATGCACGGATATTCTGGAACACCATGGACATAATAGTCCGAATTTTCTACAGACCCAGGTTGCTGGTGAAGTGGAGGTTGGTGAGGATGTCCCTATAGCGGTCCCTTGACATATATCTCCCGAAGATAGGTGTGGATAATAAGTCATCCGTGGTCCAGTAATCCTGCAGCCAATGTTTCTTCGTATGTCGCATCAGCATCGTTAGTGCAATCCACACATACATTTCAGCAACGGTCAAATCCTAACATTCTTGCATGTTAGAATGCTCCCGTTGCCTTCTGTGATGTTTTTAATGACTTGATTTAAATCATTCGTCTCCCGTACAATCCACAACACTACAGCCACGTCAAAAAATGCGACGAATTTATTCATATTCTTCGACGCAGCTGACCAGTTGGCTCCACTCCCGCGTTGACCACTGCGCGTTGCCAATGTTGAGCCACCCAGATATTCGAAACCCGAACGAAGCGAAGCACTCATGACCGAGTGAGATGGAGGGAGGGACGACTGAGTTGGGGAGATGGAGGTCATGAGTGCTTCGCTTCGTTCGGGATTCGAATATCTGGGTGGTGGCTTAACATTGGCAACGCGCAGTGGTCAACGCGGGAGTGGAGCCAACTGTACATGGAAATTCTTGCTGAATTCCTGATTCCCCGTGCATCAAAATCAGGAATATCAGACTCAAATTCCCTGCCGTCCGACCACACAAATGCATCCATTTGTCCTTGTCTGGCGTGTCGTTGTGGTGGTTGTTGTAGTAGTGGTGAAGATGGTGGGGTAGACGATTGTCGTGGTTGTGGTGAAATTGAAGGAGAGGCACGAGAGAGAGTCATGTCTTGTGTGTCGATTTTAGGAGGGTTATCAGCGTCAGGCGAGGGTGCTATCTCTCGCAAGATAACCCTCCTTGTACTCCTGCTTCCTCTTACTCTCTCTCCTCTTACTCTCGTCACTCTCCTCCTGCTTCTACCTCCTCTTCGTGGAGGAGTTTCCTCACCCGACGATGAGGAAGTTGTAAAATGTAGCCTCCTCTACCTTTTAGGGGGTGAAGAGGTTACTAGGAAGCGAGTGGAGGAGGAGGAATTCCACTGGGCCCAGTGATTGGAGAAACGCCAGGCCCGCTTCCTACAACTCCCCAACTCGTCGACGGGATTGCAACTGGTTCAACAAAGGTTGCAAATTGCGATGAAACACTCACAGCTGGCTCACCTAGAGAGGCAGGCTGAACAGAGTTATATCATCATCATCCTCCGTCGTATAGACTAGCCTCTCCCTAGAGAATCACCTATATGTTCATCACTATCCCACGCAGACACAGATAATTCCAATTCTCGTCTAATGGCCGAGTCAGAAAGGCATTGTGGAGGGCGTTGTGACGTTGAGGTAGAGAATAAGGAGTTGATGTTGTGGGTAAAGAGCGAGTGTTAGTGGCGTGCACAAATTCGGATGAGCGGGAAAACTTATTGTTTGACTCAGCCATCGTGACAGCCAGGAGGAAACTGAGAGGGAAGCAGGAGCGCTAATGTGAGCATGCCTGCTAGCAACACTAGGCCGAAAAGAAAACGTCCTACATAGCCCTACATGATGGTCTAAACCGTAACCCGGACTGCACATACCGACGGCATTGACGTCACCCGCACCGTAGGGGTTAATATTTTGATGCATCGGCTGCTCACTTCTCTCCCTGATAGTCCTGGTACTATAATTATGTGCTATCTGATGATATCTATGTTCATTCTACCTCACCAAGGGATCTCTAGCGGTTTCTTAACTCCTTCTCTGTGGCCTCCTCTCACTGTGATATTATTGTCTCACCAGATAAGAGTAGAATATTCACCTGCCGTCTTCCTCAAGCTCTCTAACAACTTCTCGGGCATCTCCATCCCAGTAGCCAGGACCATCTATATTGCTTTTATCCATTCAGTTGTTGATTACCTCTCCCCTGCTCTAATTCAACTTCCCAGGGCTACTCTTGAAACTTCAGAAAAAATTCAGTACAGAGCAATAAGGATAATTTTCGGCTGTCCAATGTCGACCAAGATAGTGAACATGCAGCGTGAGTTGCGTCTTTCCTTTCTTTTATTAGTGGAGAGAATATATTTTAATGTTATTTGCTTCACTGTCAAGTGCCTCCATTTCCCACATCTATCACCCCATTACTCTTGGTTAGTCAAAACTTCTCTTCGACCAAACTACCCTATGCCTCCCATACTGCCTGCTGGGCATACTCTTATAAGGTTTGTTATTCTCTATGCTCTGTAGTTTTAATATAGATATAATGGTTGCAATGAATGTATTTAACAGCTAACCCTACACCAAGGCCACAGTCACGCTACGCGTCAAAACACGTTGCTCTCCCCACGCAGAAATTGATCTACTTCAACTCGAACTATCTCCATAACTACACACCATAGAGCCCTCCAAATGGTACCATTCGAAATAGGAAGAGTTGAAGGTATGGAAGGAACAATTTTTGAGTCAGTAGACTATATAGATTAAGAGTAAGAGCGTTGTGAAAATAGGGGAAATTGAGGAATTTTGTGGGTAGAGGCGAGCGAAAAGCAGGAGGCAAGTGTAGGGTCAGCCAGACTGTAGGAGTTAATATGTTATTACTGCTAACAGGGTTCATTGACTCGACACCCGACCTGCTAGGTCTACTCTTTTTTGCAGACTACTGCACATCACCACGACCAGATTGTTACATCTCGAAGGCCTGGTCGACCACCGCTCGAGGAAAAGAATGAGTTTATCTGTTATCCATATAGCATTGTTATTATTGTACTGGCCCCAGGAGCCAAGAGTTACTACCTACCGGGCAGATGAGGGGACCGAGCGCTGGTCGCCACTTGTTTTAAAAAGCAGCCCCAATGGCTCGAAAGTTTTCTCACGACGGTGCTAAGAACCCCTTCTTCTCCAAAATCTCCTGGCCCAGACACCTAACCATCCAACATAGGGCGGTCCTTCTGGAGGCCAGCACTGTTGGCCCGTACTGGCAGCCTATTTCATGGGAACCGTTTAGTCTGGTCTCTCACAGGCGATTATCCTAGCATGGGAAGCCCTCTCTCCATGAAATCGGGGGAGAGCAGGGGCCGGAGCCCCTTTTAGTCTAGCTCGCCAGGTCTCAGAAACAGGCAAGCCCCCCCCCCACCATGTCAAGGCAGTTCCCGTTAGAGGTTAGAGGGGAGCAACGTTAAAAAAATATCATACCAGAACAAAGAGAATAATTCTCGACTAACCAATGTCGATCAGGATCGTGAACATGCAGCGTGAGCTGAGTCTTCCCCCATTAATGGAGAGAATTTATTCTAATGTTACTTGCTTCACTGTCAAGTGCCTCCATTTCCCACATCTTTCACCCCATTACTCTTGGTTAGTCAAAACTTCTCTTAGACCAAACTCCCCTGACCCTCCCATACTGCCTGCTGGACGTACTTTTATATGGTCTGTTTCCTTTATGCTTTGTAGTCTTAATGTAGTGATAATAGTTGCATACGTCCATTCAGGACCCCTCCGTGGATGATACTAGCACCTGATGTGAGCTTCACACCTACTTCCAAGCTGGAACTGCCTCCCTACAGTGGCAGTTGGCTCTGGAACACATAGATACAGTGGCGTCTTCCATCACAGATCCATATTGTCTCTACATTGATGGCTCATTGCAGGTGGATGGTATAGCAGGTTGTGCCGTTTTCTCATCTGTCTTGGAGTCACCTCCAGGGGGCTGGGTTGTCCGTCGTCTCTTGCTCAATATTGTGTGAACTGTATACCATTCTGGATCAATGTTGTCAATATTGAGTGAATGCTGCCTCCTCGTGGTGTTGGACGTCCTCTCTCCCTGACATGTTACCTTTTTAGAGTCCCCTCCGCTACTCTTCTTCCTGTACGGCGACGCAGGTATGCATCTCCATCACCCATCACAAGTCTATCTGCCATCACAAATATTCCTTATGGTTCGCAGGCACAATGTAGTCTCTGCTCGTTTAAGGCTTGGCTACTAGTCACTGTTGCAGGTTGCTGGGATGCAGGGTAAGCCTCCCTTCACTGAGTGTCGCTTCTGTCGAGCGCCTCGTGCTTCCTGGTCAGGAAAGCTATGGATGAGTTGAGCATTGATGACTTCCAGATAATTCCTAGACAAGTCCCCAGGGTGACTGCATGGTTTCTGCAAGAAGTTCAACCCAGCACATGCTTTTCAGACAAGAATGAATCTTCTTCCACCAGTGGCTCGCTTCCTCTTAGAACAAATTTCCTCTTACAGGTTGTCCCTCGCTATATATACTGATGGGTCAAATTCTGAAGCTGGAGTTGGGTTTGTGGTCCTTTCCTGGCCTTTTTCTTGGCGGCAGACTCCCTTCTGTCGTGTCTATTTTTACTGCTGACCAGCTATCACCCATTGTATATAACCTTCAAGTAAATTTTACTCTCCCTTTGCCTTCCTTTATCAATTTTAACGATTCCTGTAGTGCCTTGCGGGCCTTTGGCTTTCATATCCCTTAACTAATCTACCTGGTGTACAAGCTTTCATCTTTTCTATCCTCAATTACCTAGACAGAGCAGCTACTTCAGCACCCTACCCTTATTCCAGACTACCCGATATCCTTGACGTATTCCTAACCTCTCATCTCATACTGTTGAATTTTTCTCTCCATTTGGCCCCTCTGAGCACAATCTTATTTCAGTATTCTGCTCTATCGCCCCCGTAAGACCTTTGGACCCTCCAAGGAGGCGGCGTCTGTGGCACTACAGCTCTGCCAACTGGGATGATCTGTGGTAGTACTTTCAAGATTTCCCATGGAACTGCATGTTCCTGAGCGAGGGTGGGGTACAGCCATAGCTGATATTGCTTGACCACAAGGACTCAAGGAGTGTTGGAGAGTGTTGGTGAGTGTTGGTAAACAGAGTTCGAACAAGTGAATTTTCCCAACCATTCTCAGCGTTGAGAGGGGTTTAGAAGACTCACGTTTTCGAACTCTGTTCAGTTGCTCTCCAACACTCCTTGGACCCTGGTCAAGCACTATCAGCCATGGCCGTACATAGAACATTGACAGATTGTACATAGGAAGAGATAGGGAGTCATTGCCTGATATAATCAATAGTAGCATAAGGGTTACTCACCGAGCACCGTTAGATTGAACCAGACAGCGAGTGAGGGTTGAGTGTTAATTTGACAACCGTAGCGTCCAGCGTCCCTGGTTTGTGTGTACCTCAGGGTGAGGCGCCATGAGTCACCCACCCGCGACACCCCCACGCGGGAGTCAGACGAGAAGGTCACCTTTCCAGAACTGAGCACGTGAAGGTCACGCTCACGAATCCACGACACCTGTGCAGAAGAGTTTCAATTAATATTTTCTATAATTATAATTGTTGTTCAGAAGAATGAATCTATTGTCTCATGACACCTGTACAGAAGGTTTTGTTAAAGGGGGGAAATAGTATGGACCGTCTATGGAGGTTACTTTTTTATCCAAAACCAAATCTGTTACATGTCACAATATGAAGAAATCGACATCATACAAACAGCCGAATTCTACCTAGCTCAACTCAAAATACAATATGTACTGTATAATATATATGTATATATATATATATACGTTTTGTCAAGGTTATTGATGGCTTATTGGGGTCTGCCTTCTGTGGTACAATTTTTTCTTATATATGATTCGTATTTTTAGTTTAATTTCCTGAAACACCTATCTTATCATGTATTCGTTACATATTTATACGATTTGCGTAATCATTTGAGTATTATCTATACTATAAATGGTAAACCGTCTCTGTTTGTCCTCTTATAACTCGAAAACGTTTACACCTACATCCAAAACCCATATATATTCTGAATCACCATTACCAGGCGCAAGTTTTTGTATAACGTAACATGACGTAACTCGGCCTAAAACTTACGTCATTTACTATAAATCCGCTAAAACTAACGGTATCACTCCCAAAATTATATATATATACTGTATTTTGAATCAGCACCACCGGCAAAGGAGTTATATATAACATGACGTAACTTGACGTAAAAATTACACTAAAATGTGAAATATTCTATTTATCGGTTAAAATCATAAAGAAGAGGTCTAACGAAATTTTTTCATTCGAGCTGCTGAAATTGCACGCCAAAAAATCGCGGCCAAATGTACCGCTCGAAAAGCTTTTTATTCCGTTCAAGCCGCAAAAATCGCACGCCAAATGCACTGTACTGTATCATCTTTATGTATGTACTAATGGCAACTGGCAAGCGGCCTGAGATCGCGGAATATCTTTAACTAACACAACAAGACTGGAATTCTTTAACATATTATAAAGTTAATATTGACTATTTCTAAACTCTAAAGGGCATCTTTCCCGAGCAACGCTGGGTACCACCGGTAGTTGGTATTATAATATTGAGGTCTATGAAGCCAAGCCTATCTCGATATAAATGTGATAAATGTGACATGACTCCTAGAGGGTTCGTGGAGTATGTTCGTGCATGTGTTGCCGGTGATAGTTTGACTGATCTGTCATCCAGAAACACCCCAGGCCTCGTCTCATGGTCTTTTTATGGTCTGAGATTGTATATTTGGACACATGAATTCATGATCCAGCCCAGTTACTGTAGGTGCTCAATTCCTCCTAGTTTCAGGTTCTTTCGCGCCAGAGGATATACAAGGGGTAGATTAATTGATGATGCTATGGCTTCTGGCGGCACAACAGTCTGAGCCAAATACAGTACAGTCGTCGGCAAATGTCCTGTCGCCACATCTGCCTAGTCATGAATTAAGTATGGAAATATAAGCTTCACGGGCTCGCAAACTGAAAAAATCTGTGATGTATATTAAGATATCAGGTGGATATTGTGTTTCTGTATGGTGAATGTGTTTCTTCGATGATAAACCTTTATGTTATTTTTGAGGACGTGCAGAGTGAGACGACACGAATTTTGTCGCCGACTGTACCTACCAGGGGTATTAGACATTATTTGGAATGGCGATTATAAGTACCCGGCAATAGTTATTGATTACTGGAGAGGGTAGAGCATCCTCCACCTGGGGTGTACAACGAATTCATGTTAAGATGTTCAGACCTTTTTGCTAACCTAAGGTACTTTAGGTCAAGTTAGGTTAGCTTAATCTTGGTTTATTAGATTAATCATTTATGGGTAACCTACCTGTCTGTTACCCAGGTGGGTGACGACGCAGGTGAAGACTGTCGTTTGTCCGGACCGAGTAGACAGCTGCGTGAAGGAAGGTGTTAGGATCTGAGGGACTGTAGTGGTGGTGGTGTTAATATTGCTATGCTGACCAGGAATGTTGTTTTGATCATTAATGTTGTACCGATTACTAAAACTCTGCTTATCGTTATAGCTGAAGTGATCATTAAAGATGTGTTGACCATTAAAATTGTGTTCATGTTGAAAACTGTGTTGATTGTGGCGGCTGCGTTGATTATTGAGGCTGTGCTGATCAGTGTTAGAGCCATTTTGATCTCTGCTGCTGTGTTTATCACCAGTGTGTTTATCATTGCTGCTGTGTTTATTATTGCTGTTGTTGCTACTGTGTTTATCAGTACTGCTGCTATGCTGGGTCGAGGAAGGCGCTTTGGCATTGCCAGGTAGACTTGCCGATTGTTCCTTGTCGATATTCTGTCTGCTAATGTTGCTACTACTTACGTTACTTCTGTTGATGATGACATGTAACTCCTTACTGTCACTCCTACTGGTGTTTCTGTTACGGATACTGGTGTTTATGTCTCGTAATTCCTGTCTTTTCCTTGAGCTGGCGTTTTTGTTACTGTTGTTACTACTGTTGTTGATGGCTGGTAATCCCTGACTGTCACTCCATTTAGAGTTACTGTTGCTACTACTGTTGTTGTTGTTGTCTTGCAGCTCCCGACTGTCACTACTACTGTTACTATGACTGGTATTATTGACTCGAAACCGGTTTCTCAGACTGGTATTATTGACTCGTAACCCCAGACTACTACTGATCTTCCTATTATTTTTGCTGCTACTGTTGCTAATATCTCTTAACATCTGCCTCTCAACACTATTGGTAGTCCTATAGCTTCTATTGTTGACAATTCGTAGTAAACCCTGGACGACACTACTGCTGCTGTTTTTGTTGTTGTATTCGCCGCTCGAATCGCCATTGGTAATCTGAGTCTCCCAGACCAGCAGCTGGTGTGAGTGGGTGGAGTTGTAACTGCGTGTGGCTGCTGTCATCTCTTGCCGGCTTGCCAAGCCACCTCTCACACCTGGAACATGAGACTCACCCATTCAGTATTATTCCATTATAAATTCAGGAAAATAAGAGCTAAAGACTGAAAGCCAGCTCACTCTCCAAACCTGTGAGATAAAACAAATAGAAAACGTCCAAATTCATGTCCAATTTTGTTCGACATACCTAGACACAATGCACTTGAAGGATCATAAGTCATAGAAAGGTAGAAATATGGATGGAGGTAGATTATTCCAAAGTTGACCAGCTGTATACATGTAAGACTGAGAGTACCGGTTAACTCTTGCATTAGGGAATTAGCCCCGTTCCTCTGATTTCTTGTCTATCTAAGGTCTTCGAATCTATTTTTATCTCCAAAATTCTAAAACACTTTACTCGTCACGACTTTCTACTGATCGTCTGTATGATTTCAGTCAGGGACGCTCTACTGGCGATCTTTTATCCCTCCTTTCAGATTCATGGTTATCCTCTATTCGGAACTTCGGTGAAACTTTTATTGTTGTGTTAGACATATCGAAAGCATTTGATAAAGTCTAGCACAAAGTTTTATTATCCAAACTGTCCACATTCTGTCTCTATCCCTCCCTCTGCACCTTTATCTCTTACTTTCTTTCTAGCCGGTCTATAGCTACTGTTGTAGATGGTCATTGTTCTTCTTCTAAGTTTATCAACAGTGGTGTTTCTCATCTATCACCTACTCTCTTTCTCTTTTTCATTAATGACCTTTTCAGCTGTACTTCTTCCCCTATCCACTCCTATGCTGATGATTTCACCCAACACTACTTACCCAGATTGGCAACCGCCCATCCCAGCAGCTCATCTCCTCATCACTTGATGATGCAGTAGCTCGCCGAACTTTTGATCTTTTACCTCATCTAAGACTGGGACAGAGAGAACCTCCTGGTTTCCAATGCCTCTAAAACACAGTTTCTTCAGCTTTCAACTCCCATTAATCTTGCAAATGACTATCCTCTCTCCTTCAATAATAAACAACTCGATCTTTCTTCTTCCCATAATTAATATTCTTGAAGTACCTTTCTCTCACAACCTCTGTTCGAGAAATCCTAGTAACCTCTCTTGCTAAAACTGCCTCAAAGATGTTAGGTGTACTGCGCTAATTCCGCGAATAGTTCACCCCCATACAGTTATTGCCTCTGTACAGGGGTCTCATCTGCCCCTGTATGGTGTATGGCTCTCATGTGTGGGGTGGCTCAAACTTCACAACACTCCTGGACAAGGTGGAATCACAGGCATTTCGTGTCATCAACTCCTCCTCTTACCATTTCAATACAACCTCTCTCTCTTCGCCACAATCTTGCATCACTTTCTCTATTCTATAGCTATTACACAGGCCATTGCTCTTCTGAACTCTTTCAATGTATTCTTCCTCCTCTCAGGAAAACATGCAATACTCGCCAAGGCTCTTGCTCTCACCCCTTTTCTGTCCAACTCCCTAATGCAAGAGGTAACCGGTACTCTCAGACCCGAGGACTGTAGACCTTAATAACATCCAGTTTAGCTCGATAGGATGGTTTACATGAGCAGTTCAGGGAAAACACGTCTGTAAAAGTTCATGCCAATGAAGGTAAAAGTACGGTAATCAGTGTCTGTAGGTCGAAGAAGTCTCAAGAAGTTGGCATCACTGTATTGTACAGTAGCCACGTCAGTGAGTCAGGTCTGTCAGGACTCAGGAGTCTCAGGAGTCAGGACTGACACCCGTAGTTTTAAAACATTTGAGGGCCCTTACTGGAGCTCTATGAACCCTCCAAATAGTCCAGGCCCCAAAACGCTTCAGTGTTTCGAATAGGGAATCTGTTGCCTGGAGTAGTTTGGAGGGTTCATAGAGCTCCAGTAAGGGCCCTCAAATGTTTTAAAACTACGGGTGTAAGTCTCAGTAGCTGCCGAGCTGATGGAGTTTAGAGGGGGTGAAAACGCTCCGATGTAATTGTAGTTATTTCTTCAATTACATATACTGTATATAATATTTTGCACCTATATGACATGCATGACAAATCCCACTGTATCTAATAATGAATAATATATTCTGTTTGTAAGAAACATATTGTCGCAAAAAAAGGAAATATAATAATTATACACAAACCTCTACTCCCTTCCTCCCCCTCCTCCCCTCCACGTGACTAGCGCTCCCTCCCTCCACTCAGTGAAACGCCCATTAGACGTCTGTCATCTGTATCGACAATATTATAGTGTTTTTTAGTTAAATGAATACCCAATGGCTCTCTATTTGTCCGGAACAGCATTAAAATTTTGTTATTCACATAAATAGTTTAAAAACTCAGGATGGTAAAGTATAATTAAAAAATTAAACAATAAACAATAAATGTTTCAAATGACTGGGAGAGGGTGAGGTGGGGGGGGGGGCTTGAGAAGTAACAGGCCAGAAGCAGGTTTGTTTACAATCTGGTCGTTTGTCCCGCGTGTGACCGTTCTATTTTTTTATTTCGTCTATCTACATAATTTCATCCATAAATATCCACAGGTACCCACACAGATGAGAAAGGGTCAATTAAATGTTTTGAAAATTGAACCACCTAACACTTGACAGCCGATCATCCTTTAAGGGCGAATGAAACCCTTTGTACAGTAACCAGAAAGGCAATGTAATCTCTTCCAGAGATTTCAAGAGAACAAGACTCCAAGGATATTAAGGGAAAAATATATATTAAGTTGTGTGCCATTAAAACGAGTTAATATTAATTTCCAGGAAAGAATAGATGTGACAGTGACAACCAACACGTATATGATGGAAAACAGAGGTTCAAGGAGCGAATCTTGAATTTTTTTTTTAATTATTAATATTATTAATAGATACCAATATGCATCTGGCGGTGCAACAGCTAGGGTCATATACCACCCAACATAATATAATTTTTTAAGGGTTTTACAATATGATCATCTACAATGTATATCATTAAATATATATATACACACACATTATGCAGACTTCATTACCCCCTAACGGGAACCGCCTTGAGACCTGGTGAGCTAGACTAGAGGGGGTTCCGGCACCTGCTTTGCCCCGATTTCAGGGAGAGAGGGCTTCCCATGCTTGGAAGGTCACCAGTGAGAGACCAGATTAAATGGTTCCCATGCATTACCCCGTAGGGGGGTATTGCCTGTAGTAATGTGGGCAATACGTTAAGGGTTTTGACGCCCCTTCGGCTCCAGTCACTAGCTTTCAGTTCTTCAACTGTCCCTATTTTATTTTTATTTCCTTTCTGCTTGCTGTCACACCTCTCTATCAACCTTTTCTGGCGCTATAGGACCATGATGTTGCGGCGCCTAATATCTATCAATCAATTACCCCAAAAGGGAAAAGCAGCGTGATTAAAAGAACATATCAACATAAATTCACATTTTTACTAAAATATCCTGATTAACGTAAGTAAAATATAAAAAAGAATCATAATTAAAAACATTGAACTATCTTTAAAAAAAAAAAAAAAAAAAAAAACAGAAATATCATATAATTCACAAATTGTGGAGGAGGCCAGCCTCCTCCATGCACATAAGAGAGGGTGTTCCCACCCACACTACAAACCTCCTCCTGGAGCACCCAAGAGAAACTGTAAAAACAGTCACCAACCTGATTCACAGAAAGGTGCCTACGACGAAGGTCACAAATGCTGGGACGCTCAACAAGAAGATGCCTCACTCTCCAAGGGATGAGACAATCAACAGAGAATGGAGAGAGAGCCCTCTACATTAAAAATCTATGAGCCAAACATGAGTGGCCAATGCGAGGACAGGCAGAGCCGTCTCCCACCGGCGGGACAGGCTGCCGTAGCCCCACAAACCCAGGCACTGGCGGATGCCGTGGAGCTTGTTAGCCCCAACAGTGTCCCATCTGTCCTACCTGCAGGAACGAACGGCAGCATCTATGTAGAGTCGAAGGTCTAAAGCAAGTATGGGATGACACCTGGCAGGAGACCGCAGCCTTAGCCAGGACGTCAGCCCGCTCATTCCCATCGACACCCACATGATGTGATTCTATGGCCACGACGTCCCAGGAGGACAAGCGAAGCAAGAATGGCCAACACGAGGGGATGGGAAACGTTAAATTGCCCAAGGCCTGAAAGGTACTACAGAAATAACAAAAAAATTGCAGGTGTTTACTTCTGGTAGAAGCCATGGAGCCACCCTGGGGACCTGAATAGTATTTGCAGCTTTTGGACGATTCTGGCCACGTTGTTAGCCTTGTTGTTGAGTTGCTCCCCTGCATGATTTCTCCAATTTTTGTACTTAAGGGTGAAGTATATGAGGCAGAGAGGTGAAATTGATCATCATAAGATCATACTGGTCATATTTAAGTAGAAAAATAGGTAAAATGTCTCTGAGAAACATGGTAAAGAATACCTCAAGAGGAGGTGGTGTAGCACAGGGGCAGGTTGAAAATGTATTGTAGTGTACATACATAAAGCATATTATATATAACATATGTTTATAGAAGTTTAATAAAGTTTATGATTGTTACCGCTCAACTGGCCAGGTAGACAGGCAAACCATTTTCTGTTTATAATAGTTAATCATCAACTGGCTTCATAGACAAATAACCCATTCGCTATGTCTTCTCAGTATATATGCTAGCAGACCTAAACGCCAAAGACCTAAAACTGCTGCAGAATACAAAAACACTAACACATTTTGGAGAAAAATTAAAGCACTCTCAGGACAATACAACCCATACACGTACTACCTACTAGATGACAGAAACGAACGAATATACAAAGACAAAGACCAAGAGAAATTACACAGAGAAATTTGGGGTAATGTTTTCCAGAAAGATGAGGATGAAGCAGAGAATGAAGAAACCACGAATCTTGTAAAAGAATTCTTAGCAGAAAACATAGACCGAACCACTCCATACCATACTTCCAACAAGGACAGACTAAACGACATAGACGTTCTACTGACCGATGAAATAAATGAAGAGGAGATAAAATATCACATAAGAAGAATGAAGAAAACTTGCTCAGGTAACAGTGGCATAAACAAAACGATCATGAAACATCTCCCAGACGAAGCCATAAAAAGACTACAACAAATGTACAATGCAACATTCTCGACAGGGTATTTCCCAGACAAATAGAAAGAGTCCACCATCAGACTGATACCAAAACAAGGAAAGGACGCACTACAAGCCATAAACTATAGACCAATATCCTTACTGGAAGTTCCTGGAAAACTCCTTGAAAGAATAATAAACAGGAAACTAAGAGAACACCTGGAAGACAACAATTTATACCACACCAATCAGTTCGGATTCAGCACTGGAAGAGGAACCACACATGCACTAGCACTAACAACAGAATGTATTGCACAATTCAAGGCAGACAGGGGACAATGTCAACTGGGCCTGAGGGACATAACAAAGGCGTTTGACAAGGTCTGGCACCTAGGTATGAAGTACAAAATACTGCAGTTGGGACTACCAACAATACTAAAAAAACTTCTGTGTGATTTCTTGGACGATAGAAAAGCCAGGATAAAAGTAGGCACTTTCCTAGGTGACAGCTTTGACCTGGGGTGCGATGTACCTCAAGGAAGCGTCCTCTCTCCAACCTTATTTGTCACATACACCAGAGACCTCCCACACCCCATATCTAGTAGAAACATTGTTTATGCTGACGATATTACACAGATAGTGGGCTACGGTGGCAGATCAAAGGAAATAATGAAAAGAAAAACCGAAAGAAAAATTGAGAAAATAAATGACTATGAAAAAAAATGGAGGATAAAAACTAACATCACAAAATTCACTCCAATAATACTAGGTCAAAGACAAGTAGAACCATTAATAATTGATGAAGATGCAGTAGACTACAGACCAATAGGCACAACACTTGGAGTAACAATTAACAGAACAGGATATACACAACATATACGGGAAAGGAAGAACAGAGCAATGGCAGCACTGAGTAGGCTATTTAGATTCAGAGAAATGCCTACAAAAATAAAAATTCACTTAGTAAAAGCATTGGTACTGCCAGTGCTTGATTATCCTCCTATCCCAATACACACTTTAAGCAAAAACCAAATTAGTAAATTACAAAAAATGCAGAACAAAGCACTAAGATTTGCAACAGATCAAAGATACCCATACACTATGACAACCTCAGAAATACACTATACAACAAAAACAAAACCAATAAACATTAGACTCCACGAGAGAGCAGCCAAGATATGGACAGCCCTTGAAGATCAAGAAAACCTAATACATGAAGAATTAAAAACACAAGCAGAAAACATAACAACATACAACAAATGGTTCCCTAGCAGTCTTACCAACATAGACACGGCTCCAACACCCAATTACCATTAACTGGTACAACAACTAAGTAACTGAGAAAAAAAATATATAATAATAATAATAATAATAATAATAATAATAATAATAATAATAATAATAATAATAATAATAATAATAATAATAATAATAATAATAATAATAATAATAATAATAATAATAATAATAATAATAATAATAATAATAATAATAATAATAATAATAATAATAATAATAATAATAATAATAATAATAATAATAATAATAATAATAATAATAATAATAATAATAATAATAATAATAATAATAATAATAAAAAAAAATAATAATAATAATAATAATAATAGTAATAGTAATGGGCAACCATTATATCCTAAAAATTAAGTCAAATAGCTAGCTAGCTTTAGCTTATCACTTAATCACAACAACCAACAACAACCCACACACAAAGCACACATGTACATGTACACATACACACAAATTATAACAAAAACGGCAAGGTGGACAGCCCACTAACTTTACTCTCCAACTGTATTTCTGTTTTTTCTGAACTACTTTCCTTCCCCTCCAATCCTCTCATTCAACCCCCTTTTCTATAAAAAAAAATAATAATAATAAAAAAAAAAAAATAATAATAAATTAGTTCCCGGGTCAGTTGAATTGTTGGACAATTTTCCTAAGCCCCTATGTCCTTGTTCACCTAGCAGTAAGTAGGTACCCGGCTATAAAAACAAGGATAGCAACCTTGTAGGCTGGGGGAAGATATGTTGATGTAACAAGACGGACTGCCTTAATGACCAACACCATGAGTCGATAGGCATAAAGCCCTAAAATCTTCCTAATAAATCAGAAACTCAGGAATGTATATTACTATAACATCCTACCATAGTGATTAACGGACTTAATACGGCGAAGAGATATACACACATTATCTCATATATAGTTTTCACACAGGATAATAGTAAGAGAGAGACACACACACACTCTATCAGCCACTATCCTCAACAATTAGTGACCCCTCAGACATACATCTCCTGCACCAAACAACTGGTGTTCCCGAAGTTCCCTTACACTTGCTAGTAGCCACTGGCTAAGCTAGATATATTTTTTGACAATAACTGTCTTCTGTTGTCTCCTCTCCTGTGCCTCTCTTCACTTCCCAGCATCTCTGCCTGCTACCAGCTAGTTCCTCCTACTCTCCAGCAACTCTCTAAGCCAGCTGCCGCCGCCGTCTCCTGCCTACAGCTGCCTGCTACCTGGAGCCAACCCATGCCGAGTGTCGCCGCTTACCAGCCGCCCGAAAATACATCATCACTCTCTCTCACTGCCAACTCAGCACAATATATTCCTCTTCAACCAACCTACCTTATCCACTACCTACATCTTCCTTCACTAACCTACCCTACCCACAGCCAACTTCCTTATCCCTACCTTACTGTAGCTGTCTTTCTCTACCTTTGTTTGACGCCTTTGGCGTAATAAATTAATTAAATAATAATCTCTACCTCAACTATGTCTCAGCCTCAAGACATCGAATCTACTCCCACCATCTCTAACTTTCGTGCTCCATCCTTCTCCTCTCACGACCCAACCTTGTGGTTTACCATCCTTGAAGTCAACTTTAGAG
Source organism: Petrolisthes manimaculis (assembly GCA_034508575.1). Classification (NCBI taxonomy): domain Eukaryota; kingdom Metazoa; phylum Arthropoda; class Malacostraca; order Decapoda; family Porcellanidae; genus Petrolisthes; species Petrolisthes manimaculis. Next base: position 104,136 of record JAWZYT010000952.1, on the reverse strand, counting down.
TACATCGTATCACCACCAGTTTAAAGAAGTTCAGTGTTGCCACAAAACTCCTTCCTCCTGAAGTTCTCTCTCAACTCTCAGATTCTGTCACAGCTGCCTGCACCAGTGAGACTCCATATGAAGACCTCCAGACCGCCATCACCACACGTCTTGAAGCTTCTCTCTCTACACGACTCCAGGAACTTTTCTCCAAAGAAGAACTAGGTAATGAAAAAGCCTACAGACCTACTCCGACGGATGAATAAACTCATCGGTACACACCAGCAGTCCTTCGACACCACCATCCTCAACCACCTCTTCTACCAGCGTCTTTCCCAGACCATACAACGCAACCTCTTCACTGTAAAAGGCAAGTTATTTCTAGAAGACCTAGCACAGCATGCAGATGAGTTCATGGACACCATCCCGAATGAGACAACCATCTGCAACATCACCTCCTCTAATGAAGTCTCTCAACTCATAGACATCATCTCCAGCCTGGCAGAACAAGTAAGTGAGTTGAAATTACAAGTAAAACAGCAGTCTCCTGCCTACTCTCCATCTCCACGACACCACAGGTCCCGCAGCAGAGACTCCCGCAACACTTCCACCAACTCCAACTCCAACTTTAACGGTATGTGCTACTATCATCATCGTTTTGGTAAAAACAGGAAGCGACACCAGCAATCGCTAGTGGTCCATAGTGCCTGCAAATGGAAGTCCACACTCTTCCACATTTGGGATCCACTCAATAATAAATTCTTTTTAGTAGACACAGGCGCAGAAATCAGTATTATCCCCGCTACAGCCGGCCAAAGGACACTACTTCCAATCAATTCACTATATGCAGCCAATGGTTCCACTATACCAGTCTACACCAAGCTCACCCTCAAGGTTGAACTCCACCTTCGACGACCGCTTGAGTGGGCATTCTACGTCGCTGACGTCTCCCAACCCATCCTTGGTGCCGACTTCCTCACATACTACAGCCTCTCCATCAACCTCAAGAACCGCAAGTTGTACGATCCACTCACTGGTCTATCTGCCAACACATCGATCGTCAAAGGTTCAAGCACACAGCTGTCTACTATCTCAGCTGACAACAGGTATGCATCTTTACTAAAGTCTTACCCCTCTCTCACACAGCCATTCTCTGCAGTCACGCCAGCCAAGCATCACGCCCTTCACTACATGGAGACCATGGAGCCCTAACCAACGCCAAGGCCAGAAGACTCGCTCCTGAACGATACAAACTCGCCAAGGCTGAATTCGAGTCACTCTTCGATCAAGGTATTATCAGATCAAGTTCAAACAACTGGGCTTCTCCACTCCACATCGTCAACAAGAAGAATGGTGACATCAGACCCTGTGGCGACTACAGACCACTAAACAGTAAGACAGTTATGGACAGATACCCTATCCCTAACATTCAAGATTTCTCTTCTCAACTTACTGGTTCTACTATATTCTCCAATCTCGACTTAGTCAAGGTCTTTCATCAAATACCTGTTAACCCTGATGATATTTCTAAAACAGCCATTATGACCACTTTTGGTTTATTTGAATATGTCAGGATGCCCTTTGGTCTTAAGAATTCTGCACAGACTTTCCAGCGATTCATTGATGAAGTACTACGCGGACTACCCTTCTGCTTCGCCTATGTCGACGACGTCCTCATCGCCAGCCCTGATGAAGAAACCCACCAGCAACATCTTACACAGGTATTTGAGTGATTCCAAACTTATGACATACAACTCAATGCTGCCAAGTCCTCTTTCAGTGTTAACTCTACCCAATTCCTTGGACACACCGTGTCCTCCTCTGGTATCTCTCCCACACCTTCTAGACAGGAAGCTATCCAGCAGTTCCCAAGACCCACAACTCAACGCAAACTGGGGATGCTCAACTACTACAACAGCACTCCTTCAGCCTCTCTACAACATGCTGAAGCCCTGCAAGAGAGGTCAGTCAATCACTCTAGAATGGTCAGACACTGCTGATCAAGCCTACACACGTCACGACTTCCGAACTGGTACCCAGCCCCAGAAGGTGGGAAGTGAGGGTAATTCCCAAATACTGCAGCTATTATGGTACCAGCGAGAATGTTTTACGACGTTCGGTGGCCTTATAGTTAGTGCCTGAAACTCAAATCGGAAGAGTAAATATTCTCAGGCCCTCACCCGAGAGGAATCGATCTCCCGACCTTTAGGTTACAAGTAATACTTAACCACTTTCACCTCCCTTCTGACTAATACTACTACCACAACTACAGCTACAACAACTACAACTACTACTATTTGATACTATTATTTGTTAAAGCTTTGATGCCTAAATACCCCATAAGGAGATGATAGGCATAGAAGAAAACACACACACACACACACACACACACACACACACACACACACACACACACACACCAACTCCTCATTTTTTGCTAGAACACTTCCGACTCCCTTTCTCTCTTTTTACTCAATGCGAGAAGAGTAGCCTGCCTCTAGCTTTAAAAGATTTGCTTGATGTTGATGTCCTTCGTTTGGGTCTTATCGTTGTATACCATATAGTCTATTGCTGGGATTATTAATTTTGTTTTGCTGTTTTGAGGGAGTGAGAGTGGAGGTACAATTACACTTGTTTATACACCATACAACACAACACTCTGACTCCCTGGTATCTTGTATGTTTATGTTTTTGGTTTATAAAATAACAGTGGTGATTTTTGTTGGTAAGTTGGTGGAGGCAGTTTAGTCTATGCGGGCGGTATTACCACAAATTAATACCACTATGTTTTGTTGTAATGATTGTGTAGTGCACATGTCCTCTCCGATATTACTATATAGTGTCATGAAATCCTAAGGAAATGAATTATTCTGTACTGTAGCCTCTCTATACAGCTGGTTGTACGGTTCATAGTACAGTGCAGTTTAGAATCTGGGTTATACTTCAGTGATCATATTATATTTTCTCCGTCGTATCAGTGAGTAGTCATAGTCATGGCATACCCTGTCGACGATGGCTTACCTCCCATTTGAATGTTGCCCCACAGTTGTTTATTCCTGTGTGATTTTTATTTTCATGTGGGTTATGATGCTTACTAAGTTTTTGGTGGCGACCTCGGTTTCTGTTGCTGTGGCATAACAATAGGTTGTTGACATACGAGGCCAACGTCTTGGCATTCGTGTCACCATCCAGGATGAGGTCAGGTTCGTTGGTGATTTGTTAGACCTGGGGTGGAAAGTTATGGGGAACTATCGAGCAGGTTTGAGGTGTGATGTATATATTAACTATTGTAATACTTAATGTTTTGCCAGTGCGTATACTTTAATGCCAGTGTGTACTTTAATCATTTCTATGGTGGTGTTATGGTGGGGGAGAGGGGATTTGAGGTACGCACTGGCTTCTAGATATATAATTGAGGGAATTGTAGACTAGGGTATTGAGTCCATTGCCATTTCCGTCGGCCGGATCTTGTCTGATAGTCGTGAAAGTGGGAAATGTAGTTGTTTTATGTGTTGCGTAATTTTTGTTCTTGTTTGATGGCAATGGGGAAGTTTGTTGTGTATGATGAGGTGTGTGAGTTTTTGTTTATTGGTGTTGATGTCATCTATGTTTAATTGAAGTTTGTTAATGTTGTGTGTGTGTGTGGTGTATGTTAGGTGCTACTACATGGGGGTGAGGAGTAGGAGGAGTTTGTTGGGGGGGATGGAGGTGGAGGTGGAGATAATGGTGGTAGGGGTGAGGGTGATGGAGGTGGAGTTAATGGTGGTAGGGGTGATGGTAGTGGAGGTAATGGTGGTAGGGGTGATGGTAGTGGAGGTAATGGTGGTAGTGGTGATGGTGATGGAGGTGGGAGTGATGGTGTGGGTGATAGAGTTTGTGTTGTTGGTAGACATAAGGTTCATGCGCAACATAATAATTATACAGTCGGCCTCAGGATTTCGTACACAGAGCATTGGTTATAGGGGTCTTCATTCTGCACATACTGTAGGCATTGTTCATACGACTGATTCAGGTAGTACCCAAATAACACTACTAGAAAAGTTTGGTGTTAGAGAGTTAAGGTACTAAATGTTCTAGTTGCTACCGACCCTTGATATTACAGACCGATTGTATATGTGTTTTTTTGTGGTGTTTTATGGAGGCAAGTGCTGTATAGTCGGCGGCAAATGTTCTGTCGCCACATCTGCCAAGTCCTGAAGTAAGTATGGAAATATAAGCTTCACGGGCTCGTAAACTGAAAAACACAGAAGTATATTAATTTTCCCCATGGATATCGGATTTCTGAATGGTGAACGGGTTTATTTGATAATTAACCTTGATGTTATTTTTTACGAATTGCTGAGTGAGGCGACACGACTTTTGCCGCCGACTGTACATGTGAAATGGGGTCCAGTTTTTGATGAAAGTTGCATTGACTTGAACCCTTTGTCTGTTTACTCGATGTGATGGGTTTAGAGCAAGTCGGACATTTGTATTTGTTTGTGGGTCCAGGATTGCTTTCGATGTCTGCGGCAAGAATGATAAGCTGAGAAATGCCAGCCGGAGAATCATTTTTCGGTGATAAAAAAAAAATGTGTAGCTGTAGTTGTGTGTGTAGTGTGAGGGGTGAGCTATTGCCGGGGTGACTGAATCCGTTCCCAGTGACTCACGCCCCTTTGGTGGGGACATTGGGGTTTTGTGACGGTTTGGCAACCATAGCTTCCTTGGTAGCCTCTGGGGTTGGTCCCATGAAGTAGATGTCGCCACTCCAGGACCTGTATGTTCTCGTTACCGAAGGTACTAGACACTATTGCAACGTAGCAAATTTATGAGGGGATAGAAGGCTTATGTCATAGGACAAGAGAATATCCAATGTGGATATGTCATTTCAACGTTCTAAAAACCTGCAGTTGTTTGAACAAACAAAAGGGTTTGCATAGCAATACTGTGTGTTACAATGTCCCTATAAATTATCCCTCCACGTGGAAAGTTTGAATGGTAGAGGCCAAGGCTATTGCGTATGACATGCACACATCTCTCCTAAAGCACCCCTGGAGGACCAGTTTAAGGCTGTGGTATTGGGGGCACGCACAGAGCCGCCGGTCTGCTGACTCATTTGTATCAAAAGTGTCGTGTTTACTCATCTTCGTCACGAACTGGCTTAGAAATTAACACATGGAGAATTCATCACAGGTGAAGGGTAAACTTTATGATAAAGTAACTTATAAGAGTTTTAGCTCTCATTAGGAAACACATGTCTAATCTACATACTGTAGCTCACCCTCCAAGTTATATATTAGTAATGTCATTGTAAATAGAACATTTTGTGTTACTACATGAACATTAAAAGGAAGGATCGAACATTATGAGTGCAGGGTTACCTTTCACTTCCAGCAGCTGCCTTATCCGACTGACTGAAGGTTTTCCAGAGTAAAGAAATACATCAGAATCACAGGATGGATTGAGGATTTGATTGAAATTAGGTGCCGCCACAACGAGGTCATACGGCGCAGGAGCTACCCATAATATTCAATATCATGATTTATATTGATCATACTTTTTTTATTACTGTCTCTGTATTACTATATCAGATTCATAAGCTGTTTATATAGTAGTTTAATCCAACGTCATGTCCTTTAGCGTAATGTATAACTAGAGTGCTGGAGTTTGTCCGAAGAATAAATAATTAGAATTTCAGGAAGCTTTCCTCACCTCATAATCTCTCTCTCTCTCTCTCTCTCTCTCTCTCTCTCTCTCTCTCTCTCTCTCTCTCTCTCTCTCTCTCTCTCTCATTAATACTTGCAGCAGCATCGAACGTCAAAGATAGGATAGTTAATCTGAACCTGAGAGTGAAAATTAGGATGAAAAGAGAAGGGGATTTGTCGACTTTACAACTTTATCAATATAGAAGAGTTTATACAGCTAATTAGAATAAGCCTTGTACTGTACACTCTGGGGTAATTTGTTTCTCTGAATCATAATCATTTACCTAATAATGCTGATATTTATACAAGAGAATTCAATCGATTCATAAACGTTATTAATTTTCTCATACCGGCTAAAGTGAATTCGGATAGCGTTTCTAGTGAGTGATTGATGACGCGTGTAAACTCTGTGTAGTCTGTTGCTTTAGTGAAAAGGTAATGAGAGTTTCAGAATATATTATAGGAAGTGGAAAAGACTTAAGACCTTCCTCATGCACACGTAATCATTTTTAGTTCTCCTTGTCACCCAAACACACATAAATCTATTCTCACCATCCCTGAAACTCTTCCAAACCCCCACTCATTGCAAAATGCCAACTGTGTGTGTATGAGCTAAACAAATGACAGACTGAATAATAAGACGGTGATAAGGCAAGTCTCATATGTTTAATTGCTCGCACTTATTGAGTCACATGTTGGAGAGGCTTATGTACACGATATAACATACAACTGACATCAGCATTCCCTTTATATAACCTTCCATAGATATCCCTCATTAAATGTCTTGTCTTTTTCAGTACATATGATGCAACAAAGGAAAATTACATCAAGCATTTATGCAACTAGACATTTATCTACATCTTATAAATACTGGAACGCTTGAAAAACGTGTATCTAAGATCAATTACTTAGAAAGGAATCAATGCATTGTTGCCAAAATAGTTTACTATCTCTAGTTCAATATACGGAAAATAATCGAAGGGGAATTAAAAAGCCACTAGCTCCTTCAAATCTGCCCCAGAATAAGAGTACTGGTAAAATAATATGTGTTGATGCAAGGTTTGGAGGAATCAGTATATTTTCAGTTCGGTGACAAACACTGTAAACAGTGCTTATTAGCTACTTATATGGAATAATATGTTCTGGGCGAATTGGAGGGCTACTGAGATCTTAAGATCGTGTCAGTATAAAAATAGAGGAGTTTCATATAGCAGATTTGCCGCCCTTAAAATTCTCATAAATATGTGTATTGGACTATAATAGCTTTATGCCTCAACTTTTCCTATAAATAATACAACTTTGCGCATAAAAATGTCACTCATGTACTCTCTGTGTGAGAAAAACTAACAACCTTTGGAAACCGCTAATATATCTTTGCTCAGGGGTGTATGGATTCGAGTATCAGGATTATTAGTGAATCTGTAGCGGGTGAACTGCAGGTTACTGAATACAATATGCTAACAAACAAACAAACAATAGTGTGTTATTGTTGTTTTTTAAGCGAAAAAACACAGATTCCCTTTCAAGTAGTATGTCCTTAGTTGCACATTTCGTGGGTATTTCAATATCAATAAGTTGCAGGTATTGTAAGTACCTACAGTATATATACTCCTTTTTTTTATGTCGAAAAAGCACAGATTTTCTTCAACATAACTTGATCTTAGATTCACGTTTCGCGTATCCTACACTTCAGTGTTTGGATGTTGCAGATATGTAACATACGTACTTGTGTATGTTTTCGGTGTGTTCTAGCTTGGATTACAATACATTGACAGGATAAAAAATCAAATAAGGCAACAAACAGGTAGTACTGTACTGTACAGTCTCCTCCACTACCGTGTTCATCACTCTAGGGTTGTCAATGTGTGTAACCCACAAGGTGTGAACCTTTAATGTCGTCGACTCTAGTATCCGAAACACGAGAGATCCCGGGTTCGATTCCCGGTTCAGTGGAATTGTTGGACAATTTTCTCAAACCCCTATGTCCCTGTTCACCTAGCAGTAAGTATAGGTACCCGGCTGGGGGAAGATATGCTGATGTAACAAGACTGACTGCCCTAAGATATTCTTCATCCGAAACAAATCCCAGTGGGACGTTGATTGAAGGGTGCTGGGGGCTTGGGTGGTAAAGTCTCGGGTAAAGATAATTTAGTGATAGTCAAGCGTTTGTCCATAATCTGCTTTTGACTCGAGGTTTTCAGAATGTTTTATTGTGCATTTTGAACGAATTTATTGTTCACAACCGTCGCAAATTAATATTTTGGAAAATATCATCATTTTCGCCATAACTGAACTAGATTTGTCTGAAAAACACTGCAACGCATTAAATAGAATTAATTTGACCTCACCTGACCTAACCTAACCTAATCAGGACCGCGGCAAACTTACGAGACCTAACTTATCAAAATACGAGGGTGGATGTAAACATCTTGAATTAATATTCTTATACAGGAAACGATGGTTCATGTTAATGCATTTCCGACGGAAATACCCAATAAGGAAATTACATACATGTATTTAGAAGTATATTAGACATACAAAAATGAATGGGAGTGATTATGGACAAACGCTTGACTAATATCGATAATTTATAGTATCACATGGTGGAGTTATTATTTCATGTTTTACATCATAACGGTAATGATAGTTACTGCACGTAAGAATATTATATCGAGCGTGGAATTTGAGCACGTCACCGTGTTGCTAAAACATTTCACACCACCGTTAGTTCTCACAAGTAATAGAGACATCTGGTTGAGACTAGCTACTGCCTCACCAGCCAGCATATCTTTTACCTCTTGAGTGATAACAATCAATAATAAAGGACTTTCCAAACCACCACAATGTTGTCGTCTACCAATATCAAGTTCACTATATAACAGATTTATATAGTTGACGTTTAACACAATACAGCAGTATTGCTTACAGTTCCCTCACTAACTTGCCTCTGTACAACACCACATCACTGCCATGCCTACACCCCTCCATTACCCTCCCCCTAATAGCATTGGCATATGTTTCCGATATACGAGTCGAAACTGGCGGTATAGAACCATCTCAGTATACGATTATGGGATCAGTTATGTGTCTTAGTTTGGAGAAATATAAAACCTTTACATTTTTCGACAACAGATTACGCCCCTAATTGTGGTTTATTATTTTTCATAAGGACTTATATTAATGACTTGACTTTACTCATTAGTTATATATTCCATTAAGGCAGAGGCACCGTACCACCAGCAGTCTCTCCCTCGACCTCCAGACCCTTCAAGCCTCTGTTCCCTCCCCATCGGTCCCCAGACGTGAGCGAGGACGGGAAGGGGGACTATATATTACATTAACGATGAGAAACTGGAAATTTGCCGTCAGTTTAAAAAAATACTAAAGAATATATGAAGAAATTGACTAACAAAATATACGATAAATTATTTGATTTACGATAAAATCAAGACCAAATATAAGCCTACATAGTAATTGTAGGGATGGTATTATATAGAATGGTGAATAGGTGTATATGGTGATATACTGAATGATGGATGGAAGAATGGTTGTAGTAAATAATATGTCGTTGAGTGAATGTTGTTAATGACAAATGGATTAAGTGGATGTAATGAGTGATGTATGACAGTACGAGTAGCAAGAGTATTACTGTAAAAATGAGGATGAGTGAGTGAAGTGAAAGCTAGATAGACGAGTGGATAAGTATACCTGCACTGAATAATAGATGCATGGAAATACTGGCATTGATATTGTTGATGTGTTAAGGAACTGATTGCCAGGTTTTCTACCTGGTAAATGGGTGTGAAGTTTACGGGTTCTAAATGGTATGAAGTGCTTCGGTGTTACTAAAGTGTTGTGGCATTGCTAGTGCTTTGATGGTGCTAAAATAGAATGAAGTGTTTTAATACAGGATGTTTCTACAGTAGAGAGAGAGAGAGAGAGAGAGAGAGAGAGAGAGAGAGAGAGAGAGAGAGGTGTGGGCGAGAAGAAAGATAGGTTGTGGAGGAAGGAAAGTGTCTTAGCCTGTTTGATTAATGGTGGGTGGTGTAGCGGATGGGAGAGTGTGTAGTGTGGTGAGTGAAGATGTGTGTGATGTGGCGTGGTGAATGTGTGGTATGGTGTGGAGTAATGAGTGGGGAAATGTGTGATGTAGTGTGGTGAGGAGTGTGAAAGTGTGTGGGGAGTTTAAAATGGTGTGGTGTGGTGAGTGGGGAAATGTGTGGTGCATTGTGGTGAGTGGCAAAGCCGAGAGAACCTACAGTATATCTCTCGGCTTTGGTGAGTGGAGGAGTGTGTGGTAAAGCTTGGTGTGTTGGAGAATGTGTACAATGTAGTGTTGCAAGTCGTGGAGAGTGTGGAGTAATATAGCCTAGTCGGTATGAACGTGTTGGGTGTATTTAGTGAACAGTGATAGTGAGTGGGTTTTGGGCCTTGGTGAATAATTGAGGAGATTCGTCTTTGTTGATCTTTTGTTTTTACCCAAAATTTTGAATACAATATTAAATTTCTCTATGTTAAAAAAATAGTATTTAGTATTCTTCTTGGTGTGGTCTGAGAAGAATTCACAGTTGTTCCTTATTATCTGGTGTATGGGGCAATATCCCTGTCGAAATGTTTTCCACCGATCGGTTTTGGTGTATCTGATAGGCCTAAGCATAATATACGTTAAAGGAAGTTTCTGATGCTGCCGTATTATCACAAAAAAATATATATATATATATATATATATATATATAGGCGTATATGTTTTTAACTTTTATTTATGGGACACTACGCTTTTTTTTTTTACCTAAAATTCTTTTTCCAATTTTTGCTGTATCTTTCCTACGTATTCTCTCTTTGAATTTTTCATGCGAAATGCTATTTTTATTTCTTTTATTTACCCTTGTTTAACTCTTCATGAACAATAGGCATATATATATATATATATATATATATATATATATATATATATATATATATATATATATATATATATATATATATATATATATATATATATATATATATATATATATATATATATATATATATATATATATATATATATATATATATATCTTGTTAGTTATATACTTTCAATATCTATCGCTTTGTCTTTCATATTATATACTAGCGGAGGTACCCAGCGCTGCCCGGGAGTTTACAAATAGTCAATATTAACTTTATAATATGTGAAAGCATTTCATTCTTGTTGTGTTAGTTAAAAATATTCTGCGATCTCAGGCCGCTTGCCAGTTGCCATATACGTACAGTTCCGGACAGATTTCTGGGATACAGTCAGAACTGCCAACGACAAAGTTTATGGGGTTCAGAGTTCCAATCTGTCGACTTATGTATCTAAAGCTGTGTATGAGAGAGAGTGAATCATACAAGGTTTATTGGTACTCCCCCTGACCTCTTCTATACCCAACCCCACAAGGTGGAGACGGAGGTGTAGAGAAGGAAGAAAGTTGAACATGTAACGACGGTGATGATTGGTTGATGAGTTTATTTCTTCATTTTCAGTAAAAATTTGTAAAACCTACAGTAATATAAATACAATCTAATGAGATGAAGAACTTTGATATCTACAATAATACAACAACCCCCACCCAGACGCTTGTGGCATCAATGATAAGGAGGCTGCAGAAAGTGATCGAAAAAGATAGTGGATGGACAGGTTATTAATAAAATTAAGGTAATAATAAATGTTTAAGCAATTTATGGTCAATCACCATAACCAGTTACTTTTATGAATGTTATAATATAATGGACAAAACAGGTATACAGTATTCGACTTTACTGTAATAATATAAGAATAAATTGATACAATAATAAAAATAATGGGTTATATCAGATGTGTATTGATAACAACGAGAAGATCACTATACAACCCAAAGTAAAGATAGGCTATTTTTATCATGATACAACCATATTTATTCGTAGTATCACGATATTGGTCATATATTGTTTTTTAATGCCTGGAATATATTCAGTTATATTCAGAGGAAGAAGTCAGGATTAGAGACGGGCCGAAGTGTGGGATATACAGGCTGGTGCATACCAAGGCCAAGAGATATATCTCTTGGTCTTGGTGTATACGAGACTGATGATGGGGTTCACGCTCCACAAACCCCAAGATTATCATCCCCCCCCCCTAAAAAAAAAATGCTCACGACTCTCAGGTTAAAGGTTTTAATGGTTTCAGTAGCCAATAACATCGACTACTAGATGAAATGTCTACTGATGGTCACACTGTTGCAAAGTCCACCTAGCATTGTCAACTCTAGCAGATCGGCTACGTCTAATGTCTGCTCTGTTGCAAGGTGATGACGATGATGCAGAGCAGATAACTGAGGAGGAGTTGCGCCGTGCTCTCTCCCGGGGTAAAGCTTCTTCCCCTGGTGATGATGGTATTACTTATGCTGTGCTGCGCCTACTTCAACAAGTTCCTGGGAACCCCCTATTTTAACTGTACAATCTTTGTCTTGGAGATGGTTGTGTACCACGAGCCTGGACTATAAGCAGTACTGCGAAGTTAAAGCCTATTTCCCTTACTTCCTGTTGTTGTAAGGTTATGGAGAGAATCTTACTTAATCGTCTCATGTACAGTCTGTACGATCGCCTTTATCCATGGCTGTTTGGTTTTCTTCCCCAGCGGAACACACACCACTGCCTAGTCGACCTGTACTCTCGCCTTGCCAGGGACAGTGTGGTGGCCTTCATTGACCTTCCAAGTTCCTTCGATGTTGCTAATAGAGACGTCATTTTGGATCAACTGGTTGATTTTGGTATAAAGGGTAATCTACTACGGTGGATTCTGGGCTACCTCAGTAACAGGACCTCCCATGTGTTTTTCAGTGGTGCGCTCAGTCCTTTGCGCAGTTTTCATCTTGGTACGCCTTAAGGGGGTGTTCTCAGCCCATTGTTATTTAATATTTTGATGTATTGGCTGCTCACTTCTCTCTCTGATATTCCTGGAACTACAATTACGTGTTATGCTGATGATATCTGTGTTCATTCTACCTCACCAAGGGATCTCCAGCGGTTTCTTGACTCCTTCTCTATGGCCTCCTTTCACTGTGGTATTATTGTCTCACCAGATAAGAGTAGAATATTCACCTGCCGCCTTCTTCAAGCTCGGCCAGTGTTCACCATTGGAGGGACTGTCATTCCCATGTGTTCCCAGTACCGCTACCAGGGTGCCCCAGTCAATATTTGGCCAATTGTTCCTGCCAGATCTCAAGACCATCCCATTGTCCAGGACTTGGTAGGTCGTCTCCAGCGCCGACTTACACCACTTCAATGGCTCTCTAACAACTCCTCAGGCATCTCCATCCCAGTAGCCAGGACCATCTATATTGCTTTTATCCGTTCAGTTGTTGATTACCTCTCCCCTGCTCTAATTCAACTTCCCAGGCCTATATACTCTTGAAACTTTAGAAGCATTTCAGAATAAAGCAATGAAGATAATTCTCGGCTGTCCAATGTCGACCAGGATAGTGAACATGCAGCGTGAGTTGCGTCTTCCACCATTAGTGGTGAGATTTTATTCTAATGTTACTTGCTTTACTGTCAAGTGCCTCCATCTCCCACATCTTTGCTGTTAGTCTTGTTTGTCAACGTGGAGTGAATGCTGCCTTTTCTTGTGACTCCAAACCTGCCCTTCATTCCCCCTCTAGTGTTCAGCCAACACACTCTACTGTTATTCAGCCAATTTTATCGTTTTGGGCCTTATTGCGTCATCGTAACTTGACTATCAAATTTTGTTGGGTGCCATCCCATATAGACAGGCTCTGCCTCCTCGTGGTGTTGGACGTCCTCTCTCCCTGACATGTTGCCTCTCTAGAGTCCGCTCTTCCTCACTCATTCCTGTACGGCGACGCAGGAATGCAGAGAGGCCCTTCAGCATCTCCATCACCCATTACGAGTCTGTCTGCCGTCACAAGTATTCCTACCGTCGTCAAGGCCTCATGGTTCGGAGGCACAATGTAGTCTCTGCTCGTTTGAGGCTTGGCTACCGGCCACCATGGCAGGTTGCTGGGATGCAGGGTGAGCCTCCCTTCATTGAGTGTCGCTCCATAGAGCACTATTGCCTGGCCTGCCCCACTGTCCGACACTTGCTGCCCCGGGGCCTGCCATTTGATGTGGTTTGTCGACACCTGCTGAACCATCAGGTTTTGGAAGATCTTCTGGTACGCCATCCTCGTTTTGGTGGATTTAAGTAGGTCATAATGTAAATATTTGTCAGTATGCTTGTGCTTCATTCTGTTATGTTTTCACGATGAGTGTGTGTGTGGTTGTAGTAATTTGATTCACATGGGTTTTGCCTACCGGTATATATGGTTGCATGCCTGTTGATTGACGCTACGGCGCAATTAATAATAATAAAAAAAAAGACTTTTAACAAAACCACTAGGGGATCTGTTTCGTAGCAATGTTAGGAAAATTCAGTAGACTCCAATTCAAGCAAAAACAAAATTACTCCTGATTAGTTATGATTTATATTGTAGTGGCGCCGTATGCACCACTCATGATTCCTTTGTACAGTTGCGAGCTGATGACTCGAGGCCACCTCAACCATCACAATACTGGTGCTGGATCTGGAAACAGTGGAAGTTGTGAACTTCACCGAAGTCAAGTCGTCTGCTCGGGAAAAACAAACCCAGTGCTAAATTGTCAATATATTGATATATCTGATTCCAGTCAATCTGATAATGAATAACGTGTCAAATACCCACTGTAAATATACTATAGCCACACACAATATCCAGAAATGATGTATTCATTCCTATAAGACACACGGGTTTCGTTTGATTATATTTATGGTTGTTTATCATCATGAAGCAAATATCCTTTACGAATTTCAAGAGATATGTCATACGGTTATCAGCTTCTCTGCAGCCTACCCTTAGGCAGCCCATTCACGCTCAGGTTCGGCCTTCAGGCTGGACCGAAGTGGTAGGGGTTTAAGGAAATCGGTGTGTGTGTGTGTGTGTCAGGTCTTTTAGACGTCCAACCCGGCCTCATGTGTGTGCGTTATCTTCGACCCTCTCAGAGGGGTGCTGATGGTGTAATGGTTAGCACGCGAGAGGTTCCGGATTCGATTCCCGGATCAGTGGAATTGTTGGACAATTTTCCTAAGCCCCCAAGTCCCTGTTCACCTAGCAGTAAGTAGGTACCCGGCTGTAAAAACAAGGATAGCAACCTTGTAGGCTGGAGGAAGATATGTTGATGTAACAAGACTGACTGCCTTAATGACCAACTAAAGTCGATAGGAATGAGGCCCGTAGTTTTAAAACATTTGAGGGCCCTTACTGGAGCTCTATGAACCCTCCAAATAATCCAGGCTACAAAACGCTACAGTGTTTCGAATAGGGAATATGTTGCCTGGAGTAGTTTGGAGGGTTCATAGAACTCCAGTAAGGGCCCTCAAATGTTTTAAAACTACGGGTGTGAGTCCTAACATCATCATCTTCATCCGCTCAGCCATCATCCACTCTGTAGCACAGCCTCAAGACATCGATTTGCCATTATGTCTGATATTTGGTTCGACAGAATATTCTGGACTGAGTTTATTGATATATATAGAGAAAATCCTTGTCTATGGAATGTGAAGAGCAAAGATTATTCAAACAGAATTAAAAAAAATGAAACAAATGAACGTCTTGTCAACAAATTAATGGAAAAGAACGATGGAGCAACTCGTGATACTGTGACAAAAAAAAATAAATAATAATAATAACATGCGCAGCTCTTTCAGGTTCCTGCACAGAGTATATATATCATCCCAGTTTATGGTACTACGACCTGCTGCCTTTCCTTCGTGACCAAGAAATACCACGTACACATGTAGTTTGAGGAAATAGGACAGCGAGTGCAAATTACTGGGAAGGAAACAGGGTAGCTAAGAGGGGAAAAAAAGTGGCATGAGAAAAAGGAAGTGATTGAATTGAAAAGAGAATGTCCACAAAAGAGAAAAGAACATACAAAGAAATGACGAAAGAAGAAAAGCGAGAATCAGACAGAAAAGCTATATACGGCAAGGGAAGAGAAAAAGAGGTCGAAGAGACATGCAAAAAGATATACACAGAGAGAAAGGAAGACTAGACTATGAAGTGAGAGTGTGACGAATGGAACGACGATAGAGAATCTAGGATAGGGAGAAATCATGGGCATGAGGAGGGAGATACATAATTATAGAGTCTAATGTATTTTGGAAAGAAGGAAAGAGAAGGTATAAAAGCACTAGTGCTTAGAGGAAAAAATTGATATAAAAGAGAGGGAAAGTAGGGGTTGAATGGAGATATTTATAGAAGAAAGTGTGAGGCAAAGAAAGAAAAAGGTTAAATTAATAACAAGAAAGTGACAGATTAAAATAAGAGAAAATAAGCAAATAAGAAAAATATATAGTTGGCAGAGAGAGAGAGACAGAGACAAAGAGAGTGAGAGAGAATGGAAAGAGGTAGAAAAGGGATCAAGAAGGCAAAATACAAGTAATGTGTGTTGGTAATGAAAAGGAAAATACATGGAAAGTGAAATATGTATGAAATGAAGACATGGAAAACATCCGAAGGGTCCAAAGAAAGTAGTAAAGTAAGGGAAATATGTGATAGGAAGGCGGTGGAGAGAGAGAGAGAGAGAGAGAGAGAGAGAGAGAGAGAGAGGCGGTAGAGAAGGAGGGACTGAGGGAAATAGCGAGTTGAATGTCTCGAGGGAAATACGTTGGACAGGAGAAAGGGAGGTGAGGGACGGGAAGGAAGATGGAATTGAAAGAGAATTACAGACGGCAGGACAAAGAAAGGGGATTGAGGAGCGAAGGGAGAAGGATTTACAGGGAAGAGAAGGAAAGAGGAAAATCAGAGATGTAGTGAAGGAATGAGGAGTTGAACTGGGAAGGAGGGAAGAAGTGATGAAAGGAAAGTGGAGAAAGAATGAAAACAGATGGAAAGTGAGTGATGAAGTGACGGAGGTAATAAGGAAGGAATTGAAAAAGGAAGTATGAGAGGAAGTTGAGAAAGAATGAATGAAGGAAAGAATGAAGGAAGAAAGAAAGCGAGGAAAAAGTTAGAGAGGAGGGATTAGAACAAAAGGAGATGAAGAGAGTTATGTGTGGAAAAGTAAAAAAAGAAATGATTAAGGAGGCAATGAAGGAGACAATTTATGAAACAAGGAAGGATTGAAATAGAAGGACGGAAAAAGAAAAGAAGGAAAAGTAAATGAAAAAAGAATAAGTAAATGGCAAAAATTAAGGTAAGGGAGAAAGCATCAGTTATTAAGTAAAGTTAGGAAGGAAGAGAAACATTTAAAGGAAAGGATTCATAGGCTGAGAAGAATACCAGTAACCAAAAATGAGAAAGACAGACAACTCATCGACAATAATAATAATAATAATAATAATAATAATAATAATAACAACAAGACATCATTCGATGGCAACACCGCCCCTTAAAGATCAATCCGCCACCTCAGCGACCACTCGCCCTTTGCTACCTTTATGTCCTTCATATAGGCCTTGAGTTAAGCTATCGAACGGTGTCAATTTGACCTCTCTATGTCATCCAACACCATATTTATCCGGGGTTTAATCATCATAATTAGGCTGCCATGGCAGTTAATATGTATTCGTTTAAAGTAAATCTAAACGTACTGTGTTATTTTCTACAACGCCACTGCTTGATTTATAAGAACCCGTTGCATAATGAAGATGAAATAATGTTATTGAAATATTACGAAAATGCGGGATTTAAAACATCAACTCTCTCTGATATCTGTTGGGCCTGGATCTGGTGTTGATATCACACTCCGCTATCAGAGTATATTACTTGTATGACCAAAACAGAAACTGTCATTAAATTATACAGAACTATTAGCTGATCAGCGCATACATGTATCAGAACATCGTTTTTTTGGGGGGTCAAATTTGTTATTTTTCTGTGCATTTACAGACACTTGTCCTGATAGTATATATACATGTATATAATTTTTTATAGAACGTTAAAAAAAAACTTTGAAGTATAAAGAATTTGTTTGACCATAGTAATAATATCGAAACACGAATCTCATTGCATATGTGATGAGTTTTGGTGTGAAATATTATACTTTCTGCTTTTCAATCACAATAATAATTTTAATGCTCAATTTAAAATTTTCATATGAGCAGTACGAATGGAAAGCAGAAATGAACCAAACCGTTTGTGAAGTAAAAACTATTTGAACATTTTGAATTCAATCAACCCAGAACTAGCAATGCCATAGCAATTTAAATTTCACAATAGCTATCATCGGGCTTGATCATTTATTTTCAAATAATATGGACGTCTGAAAAAAAAGTTAAATTGTATTGAATGTTTCGTGTTTGTTTTTAAACAGATAACTATATTGTCTACCTCTGCTGCAGGGTTGAGTCACCTTTACATTTGGAGAGCTGCGATTATTATTATTATTATACATTTTGACATCATATATGGAAGTTGTTTTACCAGCCATGAAGTACTCTCTTGTTGAAGAAAAATACATCATAGTTGATGAAAAAGTGCATGTGTGGAGATTGCAAAAATAATTGTGATGAAAAAATGCAAGTTGTGCAAAATATATTGATTGCGAAACAGCTGCTGAAGAAAAAGTGCATATTGTGCAATTGTCACAATTTTCATCAACATTGATTTTTCTTCAACAATATAGTACTTCAGGGCTGGTAAAACACGTAAATAATAAAGCAACATGTAAACTAAACATTGTTGAGAGAAGATGAGACAAACTCGACAGAAACGATCAGTATTGTATTGTAAGAACAGTACTGTGACTTGGGAATCATAATCATGACACGCTCACGATCCAGGAGCTCTGCAAGCCGCGCTAAGCTGTCTCGTGAACTGATGAGACCTAAACGTGAGTCCGAGACGACATACTTAACCAAAGAAAGACAAGAGAAGGAGAAATGCAGGAGAAGAACGTCACGTGCCGTGGAAAACGAAGAAGACTCTGCAAAACGAAGGGAATTAAACAAACAGATCATGCAGAAAGAACGTGATGCAGAGACTGTAACAGAACGAATATCACACAGAGATAGTGCCAGAAACAGGATGCAAGCAGCCCGTGAATCTAAGAGCATGGTGCAGACTGCACAACGCAGAGAAACCGATGCAACTAGGAAGCAGAGAGTTATTGCATCGGAGGGTGAACAGCGACTGCACAACGCAGACAAACCATGGCAACTAGTATGCGGACAACTAGAACATCGGAGAGTGAACAGCAGACTGCACAACACAGGGAAACCATGACAACAAGGATGCAGACAGCTAGAGCATCGGAGAGTGAACAGAAGACTGCACAACACAAAGAGGCGATGAGGAAGAGAATGAGAAATGTTTATGAAAATGAAACAGCAGACAAAGCTCAAAACAGAAGAGACACAACAACAACAGCAAAGAGACTCAAAGTTGCAAGGTCAAAAGTGTGTAGTTTTGAAGATGTACAAAATGAGTTTGTACAAAATGAGTTTGTATCCAATGTGCAATGTGGTCCCACTAACGTTTGTATTGTTTGTCATAGATTAATGTATCGATTCTCTGTCATAAGGTGTGATGTAAAAAAGTACCAAATTTGAAAAAAACGGACATGGAAAAGATATTCCAAGATGGTGATGTATAATCATTGAACAAAGAGGGGTGGGTGTGCAAAACGTGTGACCGAGCATTGAAAAAAGGAAACATGCCGGCGCAAGCACATGCCAATGATCTTTCTCTTTCAGATATTCTTCAAGAACTTCTTGACCTAAACCCCACTTGAAGTTCGATTGATTTGTCGGGAGAATCCCATTTATGAAAACGGTCGCACTACCTAAAGGTAGATAGAAGGGAATTCAAGGACCAGCTATCAATGTCCCAACTAAACTACACCATGTGTGTTCACTGTTACCACGGTTACCAGAAGATATGCAGATCATTGAGATGAAGCTGAAAAGGAGGCTGGTGTACAAAGGCCATTACTTGTATGGTTACATCAGACCCGAGAAGGTGCTTGTAGCACTGCAGTGGCTGAAGAAGGATAACCCTCTGTATAAGGATATTGAGGTGTATGAAAGCTGGAATGCTCTGTGGCAAGAACAAGATGGAAGAACTATGGAATGTTTTGACATGTGATGTTGAACTTGATGAACAAATGGCTTATCTGGTTGTTGGTGTAGATTTTGAGGAGATGGACACTGGTGAACTGCGACACAATCGTTCAAAGCAGTACGCAGAACAGATGTCCGAATTTTGGCTCAACCCAACCAAGGCAATCGACTTATTGACAGATTAGCTGCACAAAGAGGCTTTGAGTACAAGATGTACAGCCGGCTCCACTGCCGCGAGGGCCCCTGCAGTGTTGTCAGCGTTCCGTCTCCCAGTCGTGAACTACACACTTCGGTCCGAGATACACATCTGAAGCACTCACTAGTGAGAGAGAGATGGATATGGTGGTTGGCAGGCTTGCATGATGAGCGAAACGAATAACAATGAAACAATAATGTATATGTGAGGAATTTTGTGTTCATGCGGATGTAACATAGGCACCAAGTGATTCCTGATGTATTAATTTCCTATATTTCATGGTGTAGAATGTTACATTGTACAGTATTGCTCGATAAATCAGTTGCTGATTTACTATTAAGATGATAAATGGAGGATATCATGATATGGGAACATATTTCATGCACATTTGGCCAGTTTATAGATGCCATGATAATATTGATATAATAGGTATCAGAGCCATTTTCCTTGCCCCGGTATCAAACTCAGCAATCTGATATTTATGAACAACATTCTCTAACTTAATGACTTCGTTAACACTTGAGGAATAATTACATAAGAACTGAGGATATTAAATAATCGAAGTGACGGCACCATGAACTATCAATCATCTGGCCTCTTTAATTATTACATCAAATAAAACCGGGATCAGTAAATCCTATGCATTGTCCGTAATATATTCGGTATACAAGGATGGAAACTAAAGTTTGGTGGTAATACCCATTATTACAAGTCTAACAGACGTAATTCATGTTATTTCTTTTCCCACGAGCTGAGAATAGCCTTGTAGACGAGGCTTTTGCAATTCTTGTGCAGAGTGTAGATGCACTCTTCCTTCGCTTTTGAAGAACGTTCGTGGCTCACCAGCATATTGGAAGAAGGTGCTGCTTGATTTGCTTGCTATGGTCTTACAGCTGGGTGTACCTTCCTGGTTCCATACCCTGTCATTGGCAGATATGAATTGGCCAGAAGTCATCCAAAGTATTGGAGGCCAGTATGGACGAAAGTTCAGTGCAGAAGATATTAAAAACATGACGTGGCAAGAAATACAAACTGGTTAGCCCAAAATCCTTTAACGGCTGCAAGGCAGGTCCAATATCGTTTGGATTTGTTCTTTAGAGATGTTATTTGCAGCGATGCCCAGCCAATCGAAGAGATTGAAGACTACATGATCAGAATCGAGTTTCAGGCGCGTGGATCACCTCATGCCCACTGCATTTTGTGAGTTAAAGATGCTCCTAAAATAGGACAAGATTCCGACAAAAATCAGAGGTGCAGAATTTCAAAGGAAGACGAAGAACTTGAAGAATTGGTTAAAACTCTGCAAACACACAGACACTCAGCAACATGTAGGCGCCATCAAAGATGCAGGTTTCGTTTCCCACATGCTCCAATCACTGCGACTGTTATTTCCAAGCCTCCTGATCTGCTCGATCCAATCAGGGTAAATGAAGAACTGAAGAAGGCTCAGGAAATTCTCGGACATGTGAAGGAGGTATTAATGGATCCTGACACAGAAGAAAGCATCACAACTAGAGAGCTGTTGCAAAAAGCAGAAGTCACGGTGAACGAATACATAGGAGTAATGAAGATGTCTAAAAGTGGCAAGTGTGTCATTTTGAAGAGAGAACCCAATGGAAAAATGGAAAAATCATTACAGTCCAAAGATACTGAAAATATGGAAAGCAAACATGGACTTGCAGTTCATTGTTGACCCATATGCTTGTGTGATGTACAGTTGCCCAAGAAAAGACTGCAACCAAATTTGCTGGTGTGTGGCAATGTCTGGCAGCTGCTCCAAAGTAAACACTCGTATTTTATCAATGGATCGTTCAGAACCTATAACCGTTGTAAGGATGAATGTAATTGACTGAAGCCAATAACATCCATCCATACAGGGGTTGTAGGTTCTGAGTGACCAGTTGATAAAATACGAGTGTTTACTTTGGAGCACCTGCCAGATATTGCAACACACCAGCAAATTTGGTTGCAGTCTTTTCTTGGGAAACTGTACATCACAAGTTATGTGTTGCAAAATGAGAAAGCAATAAGCGAGCAGCTTCGAAAAGTTGCCAACGAATGTAAAGGTGATGACATGAAGACTCAACTGAAGAAACTAGGCTCTGCATTGAACGAGTGCATTCCTTAATCACAGGGAACTCAGCGCACAGGATGCCGCCTACAGACTGCTTTCATTGCCTCTACAAAAGAAAAGCAGAAAGGTTGTGTTTGTCAATACCAGCCCCAAAGAGAAAAAAGTCTCTATGTTGAAGCCCGTGAGCATCCTGCAAGAGATGGATGATCGCAGTGATGAAGTGTATTGTCGAAGCATGCTTGATAGGTATGCAGCCCGACCAGAAAGCTTGAGTGATGTCTGCCTGGCATAGTTTGCACTATGCACCAGACTACCGTGAGTATAAAGACCAAGATGAGGCACAAAATTACCATCAGCCAGATGTTTAGAATGAAGAACATCAGGAGCAGTGAGAGCAGAACGTTTCCAGCTGCAAAACAATGATGAAATTGTTTACAAGCGAAAGCGAGAGGCTGTCATACGTTTCTATAGAGAAAAGCAATCTGGGGAATCCATGTACAGGAACCTCATCATGCTGTATTTGCCATGGCGGGATGAAGATGAAGATATGCTAGAAGGACATGATACGTATCTGTCTCATTACAATGAAATCAAACACACAATCCGTGTAAACGAATCAAAATCTACATAAAATGCTGATGCTATTGATGAAGCCATGGATGACCTAGATGAGTTTGGTCCGCCAGAACATGCTTGGGATGCACTTGCACCAGGAGCACAGGAACAGGATGCAGAACAAAGGGCAGAAGGTGTTCACGAAGAAAGGGACCTGCCGATTGATGCTGAGAACCTGGACATGTACCAAGGCCAACAAGATCGAGCTCAAAATGTATTGCAAGGTGTTTTCTCTGCAGAGGCGTAGAAAAACCTACTTTCCCCAGAAGAATACAGACAAAAGATGCGATCTCTCAATGAGAAACAGCGAGGGATTATCACCTATGATAGTAATCAGTGCAAGCAAACAGTCCTAGCCTTGTAGGCTGGGAAACAGCCTCCTGTGTATAACATCTTCCACAGCGAAGCAGGAGGAGTTGGAAAGAGTCATGTCATTAAGTTAATTCACTATGAGACAATGAGCATCCTGAAACTCTCTAGAGGGTTTGAACCAGATGAAGTCCCTGCGCTACTTGCGGCCTTTAATATAGATGACATGGTGCTTCATTCAGCACTGTCATTTGGTGTCGGTGACAAGAGAAAGGAATACCAAGCACTCAGTTCAGACAAAGCCAACACACTTCGTACACATCTTGGGAAGCTGAGGCTTTTAATAATCGATGAGATATCGATGGTTGGTTCTGACATGCTTTGTACCATACACAGACGTTTAGAAGAAATTGCCAGGCGACAAGAAAGTGACACACGCTTTGGTGGTGTGAGTATTCTAGCAGTAGGAGACCTACACCAATTACAACCTGTTGGTCAATCACACGTTTTTTCAGAGCCTACTGATGCCTTTGCCAGACTTCATAGATCTCTGTGGAAGGAAAAGTTTGAGATGATTGAGCTTACTAAGAGCATACGACAGAAAAACGACAGGGCATTCTCTGAAATACTCGAGAGGGTTAGGACAGCATCTTGTACAGCTGCAGATATTGCGATTCTGAAATCACGCCAAATTGAAGATGACAATCCAAACTATCCTCAGGAGGCATTGCATATTTTTCAGAAGAATTGTGACGTTGATCAGCACAATGAGAAACATTTGTCGACACTCGAGGGAACACAATATATGGTGAAGGCCCATGATTTCAGAAAAGAAAAGAACACACAACAGATCGAAATGAATGAGCCCATCAAAATGGCTGAAGCAGGTGGACTGCAGGAGGTACTGCATATAGCTGTGGGCGCCAGGGTCATGTTGGTTGTTAACCTAGATGTCTCAGATGGCTTTGTCAATGGCGCATGTGGCACAATTGTTTGTATTGTCAGCAGGGGGAGAGATGTTCTAGCCACTCTGGTGAGGTTAAAAAATGATAGAGTTTGGCGGAAGCGAGCCAATGAAAGTCAATACAAGGATACTTTTCCTGGAGCTGTTGTTATTGAGCGTCATGAGGTGTCATTTTATGTTGGGAGAGGACGAACACATGCCCAGATTGCTCGTCGCCAGTTTCCGCTCAGACTGGCCTGGGCCAGCACCATTCACAAAGTCCAAGGAAAAACATTGGACACGATTGTGGTCTGCCTGACTAAGACAGGGCGAAGGACAAGCTTCATGGCTGGGCAAGCATATGTTGCTTTCAGTCGTGTAACATCAATTCGAGCTAGTCGAAGACGAAGAGACTACATCAATGATTGGCCAATGTCTCTTGCAAACCCAAGGTTCTTCAACATGACAGTGAGAACTGGTTCAAAGTGGGCTTTCTGAATGTACTGTACGGTCATACTTGGAACATTTCCTAGATCTACGGAATGATGAAGCAATTCAAGGTGCTGTCGTTATGTGCTTTGTTGAAACGTTTTTGACCCCACAACGCATTTTGGTTGATTCAGAAAAGCTGAACAAAGACATGGAAACCTTCCGAGCAGACAGAAGTGCAGCATTGGTGTTGGAACGTGGTGGAATAATGATCTTGTCCAAAAAATCAAACTCAAACAATGTGATTCAACTTTGAGAAATCCGGCCAGATTTCGAACACAAGATTGTTGAAGTGGACATCAATGGTCGCAAAATTGTCATTACGAGTGTACAAACGCCCTTTATTGAGCAATAGCACATTCCTGAGCATGCTTGGGTAACTTTTGGAAAAGCTGGACAGAACGAAGGTAACGAAGGAAAGTTCAGAGACATTGAAACAGAAGTGGTCGATTGTTATTTCTCTGATCATGACATGTTGTTTGTGTCACTGCTTAAGTAAGTTGTAACAGGGTACGTTATCAAGGGCATTATCAAGGTCACAATAATGTGACCATTTTCATAGTTGCGTGACTAAATATCGTTGTGTTGATAAACAGTACTTGTTTGTTATGTTGTTGTGTGGTAACACAATCGTAATTGTAATTGTTGGCATTGCACATGTCGAGTGTGAAAAGGTAATTTGTGAGAACTGCGTGTTCTATTTGATTTGATTTGATTTGATTAGCTGAATTACAGTTGTACATGATGTGAAGTTCATGTGCAAAAGGTACCTGTACAGCATACAGCTAAAGTTATAAATGTTGATATGCCAATACAATGTTATATACTGAATGAAATATATTGAAGCATAAAGGAGTTTTACATTGGTGTAAACAATAATCCTATACAATATACATGAACATCTGTCCAGTCGTTCATGTGTTGTTAGCATTTCTTTTTCCGTGTTCTTGTTCCTCTTTTTGTAACTGAATATATTATGTAGAATTGATGTTGGTATTGTTGAACTATGTTATTTCATTTAAATCTCTGGTTTGTAAACACAATGCACATGGGATGTTTTGTACATGATATGATATCTGCTATACATGATATGATATTTGCATTAAAATGTTATTTCGTTGCTATCTAATAACGTGCATAGAATATTATGTGGAAAGTATTTTATTGGTTGGTATTTTTAAAAATACGTGTACATATAGGCTATAGTAATACATGAACGAGCAAAAGAATGTATTTCATTTGATTATAACCACTTGTTGGGTTGAATATTTTGGGATAATAAATGATTTTGTTGTAATTGTAAGTCTTGTTCATTAGAAGAGGCATTTAATTTCAAACAGTTGTACAACATCATGGCTGCATTGAAATCATGCCATTTTAGACCATCATAGCTGCTTATAGAACTACTCTGATACCAATGCAAACAACCAGTTGTATAGCTGGATGAGTTCTCATCGAGAACAATCTCGGTCACTAACTCTATATTATTACTTTGGCATAAATGGTCTTAATGGCAAAATTTCATAGTGCCACAGAATTGTGCTTTCAAAGAGAGCAAACAAATGTTTGCCAAAAATATATATAATAAAATGTTATTTTTTTAGAAAACAAACAGTGAAACGATATTACTTTGAATTTGATTCTCAAAATTACAGATGTCAAATTGAAATTAGAACATTCGCCAAGGTTAAATATCATTTGGTTTTGGACTACAAAGTACGTCAGATATAGAAAATATCACCAAACATCCAATGTGTTACCAGAAAATATATAGTAAGACATAAGCTTTTCAAAATCAAACAGTAAGATACAGTTTGTTGAAATATCTGTGATCTTTGCCTGAACTGTAAGGTCAGATTAAAACCTTGCACGTAGAAGGTCAAGTATGGGCAAATGTAGATTGGATGTTTCCATGCTGAAAGACTTTGATGGATTTTTTTGCTGCATATTTGAACTTGAAACGAAAACTTCCATTTGTGAGCCCGCAATGTTGAAACATCTAGGTCGTTTTTGACAAATCACAATAACCTTCACACCTAAAAACTTAACCAATTGTTTCGAATTTTCGACCTTTTGCGGTATTGATCTTTCTTAATTGCCCTTTCAGAGGTTATTCATATCCAGAGACATAGGCCTTGCCTTGAGCAAAGCTTGTCAATTAGATATCTGAAACCTGAGATCTGGCCAAAATGTGTTTTTTGTCTTTTCTATGACCTTTTTCGATCAAAATGTGAGAAATGTATAAGAAATGCCAACTGAATAAACGGTATAAGAGTGAAGGACAGTTATCTGCAGTTGTGGATATTACAGCAATTTAAAATGGAAAAGTTTGTCAAACCAGGTGTTCCATTATAAGATATGGATCCACCAAATTTGAGATGAATCGGTTATGTATTACCAGAAATATTACACAAAACATACGTTAAATGGGATTTTCAATGTTAAATCTTATGTGGCCGCTATTTCCCTAATCCGGATCAAATCCGGATTAAACTTGTCTTGTCACTACGGGTTGTCACTTGGTATGGCTCCAACAAATATGAGATGAATCGGTTCATTATTTCACATAGATATTACACAAATCATACGTTAAATGGGATGTTTAATGTTAAATCCAAGAGGCCGCCATTTCTCCAATCCAGATCAGATCCGAATTAAACTTGCTCTGTCACTACATATTGTCACCTTTTATAGCGCCATACAATTTGAGATAAATTGGTTCCGTATTTATGGAGATATTACACAAAACATACGTTAAATGTTTTTTTCAATGTTAAATCTAAGTGGCCGCCATTTCTCCAATCCAGATCAGATCCGGATTAAACTTTTTCTATCAATACATATTAATACTTTGTATGGCTCCTTTAAATTTGAGATGAATCGGGTTAGTGTTTACAGAGATATTAATTTTTGAAAATCGCCCAATGTTGAAAGATACGGATTTTCACTATTTCACGATTTTTTGTGACCTTGACCTTCGACCGATTTTGCCCAAAAGTTAATCATTTTGTTTTCTGATGAATATCTATCAATAGAAATAAAATTAACATCATACGACTAAACCTGTGGACGCTAGACTGTTAACAAACACACGGACAGATAAATAAATAAATAAATAAACAATACACCGCCCACCTTCGGGTTGGGGCAGAGTAATAAATAAATAAATATCCAGCACCAAAAACAATACACCGCCCCCCTTATGGTCGGGGCAGTGTAATAATAATACTCATTTACTTAAAGGGCACATTCTGTTCGTTTGTTCTCGGATTACTTTCTCAATTAAAATTTTACCTGGTCTTAGCATATCTATTTATGATTCTTATGGCCCAGCTAAGGTTTTAATACCAAAATAACACAACTCCGAGGTCATGTAAGGTCACTGGAAATTGTATCGTGTAGATGGTGTTGCCATCGATACCCTTTAGGGGAAGGGGTGAAGGGTCGAGGAGACAGCTGAACGAGCTGTTATATTCCTCTCGCCCCTCAACTAATACATCACATTGCTATCAAAGGAAGCAGAACAGGATTACTTGACTTGTTTGTCTGGCCAGCGGGGCTGAGTTTATTCTCTGTGAATATTAGCCATCCTCCACAGGGTTAGAATAAAGATTGTTGTAGGATCTGGTCACTTTCTAGTGGATTTGACTAGGTCTGCTCATATGGATAAAAATTCCAAGTGAGGCGTACTGCAACCGGAGGCTCTTTATTTATTTCCATTGCTGTGTGGACCGCCAGCACTCGGGGGTGTATTTCTTTTTGCATGCATCAGTGTAAGCTCCCTCCTCCTTATGGTCCCTTCAGGGCTGGTCTTATAGAAGGTGTGGCCCCACTTATAGGTCTTGTGGTATCGTGGACATGGGTCCACAACACTGGCTTCCTCCCAATCTCCCTAGTGGTCGGAGGCCCCCAGACTCCCTCCATGGTTCAGTAAACTCTGGTCCCATTTTCCTGGGATATGCTTCGGTAGCCTAGGCATATAGGGCTGGCCCGTCCTTTATTTTTTCATTTTTTTATCACTGCGACCAGAGTGTACCAGGGGTCTGTGGGGCAGGAGGCCATTCTGCCCCGGGAGAATATCAACAACAACAACTTGATTGGCTATGCAACATAAGGAACTGACTTGAACGAGAGATAAAATTATGTGTATGAATAGTGTATACAAACAATGAAACGTAAGTTGAGGTGACAGACGGCAGTGTGTAGCTGTTGATTATTTCGGCCCTTACACAGATCAAGTAGTTATGCGTCACTATTCGAGGCGGATTTATTTGAAGGTGTTACGGAACATCTAGCCGTAACTATAGCTAGATGTGCAAAATTTTGATTAAGTTATCTTACATTTCATAGTCTAAATTTGCCGAATAATATAAGTTACTAATTAAGGAGAAAATTCATTTTTGCAAGGAAAATAAGATTTGAGAATTATTATACAGTACCAGGTGTGACAGAATTACTTGCTTTCCTTTTCGTTCATACCGGAAGGCTCCCATAGTCAGTATCTCAGGCTCCCCTCCCCTGCTCAGTTACCCTTTGTTTGTTCTGCCTCTCTCACCTGATCCTCTTCCCTTTCTTCCTCTATTTACACTCACCTCGCTGTCTGTTCTCTCTCTCTCTCTCTCACTCTCTCTCTCTCTTTGCAGCTGGTTGTAAGAGAGGCTAAGAGATGTTGCTCTCAATAAAATGCAATTAGCTATGTAATTTGCAAGACGGGCTATTCTACAAAGCAGCATGCCATGGACATAATGAAATAACCCCAGGAGGATATGATCATATCGTATTTTATGCTCATATATCACAGAAACATCACAGGAAAGCCTCAGTTGGATCTGGCTACAAAAATCATGGAGTATTTACAGAATGACAATATAACACGAGCAAAAGTACTAGATTGGACTCTATGTCACAGCCTTAAATCGATGGTCGTCCCTGTAGATCCTTATAACTGCCTGCCACCACCAGCCCCATTATATTGACTTGTGCCTCTCGTTATCTAGACTCCCTCCAGTACTCGGTGACTGTACCCCGGTACATGCTTGCCACTCTCATCCCAAGAAGCCTACTGACTTGCCTTTATACTTTTGGTGATTGTAGATGAAGAAGGAATAATTGACATAAAAGTGCTTATGTTTAGTCAAGGGGTGCCAGAATTCTCGCAACAAAATAATTTGTTTCATTGCCATACTAGTTCCCTCACAGTAATATTTCAACTCAGTGCTAGTTACAGCACAGCATTAGTTTAATCACAGTATTAATTCCATCCCAACATTAGTTCCAGTACAATATTAATTCTATCCCAGCATAAAATTGACCATAAAATCCGTCATAAAAAGTTTTTTCCCACTTATAGATCACATTAGAGTGTTCTATATACATCCCCTTGTTTACATAAATTATGTAGAATGTGTGTCGTCTGTGTATTCGCAAGGAATTTAGGCAAAAAGTCTTAATCGGTGGTGAATATGACATTGGTTAGGACTATGCTATTTGCAATGACTATTACTGTATGTTTGCATACTACTACTAATAATAATAATAATAATAATTAACCGAGAGGGTGCTATCGCATATTTCACTCTCATTCTTAACAATGTCTATATATACAGGGTGTCCGGAATTTTTTACCCCAAAATTTGTCCAATGCCTAGGCGCTTTATTAATTCTGAAAAGAAAATACTCTATTGATGTGATCTTTTTTTTTTTTAGTTTAGCGGTAATTGAGACATTTAATTAAGGTTGGGTGGGAGTAGGGGATAGGCTTGGGGGGGTGCGGGAATATGGGGACAGGTTTGGGGTGGGTAGAAAGTCTGTCCCCCTATTCCTGCACCCCCTAAACCCCCCAAGCCTGTCCCCCTACTCCTGCAACCTCCAACCCCCCCCGTTCAAATGTCACACATTTAAAGGGGTATGGGAATAGGGGGACAGGCTTGGTGGGGGGGGTTGTTTTGGGGTTTGCAGGAGTAGAGGGACAGGCTCGGTGGAAACGGAAATGAGTGACACTTCAAGAAATGAATGGCAGGGGTTTCTGTGTCCGAAGGGTCGCCAAAACCTTCTATATGTGATGAACACATTACAATATGGCCACAGTGCTGAAGTACAAAAAAAAATGAGAAGTACGAATCGGTTAAAGTTCAAAATCTCCACTATGAATTATGGTCATCAGCGACTTATTCACATAGGTGATGATTTCAAAACGTCTCGGTAAAAGCACATCATATTCACAGCACGGTATGGTTACAGCACTTCACACTTACTGCCTAATGAATTAAAACGCCCCAATCATTAAACCACATACGACTGAGGCCAGACAGAAGTCAACATGACAATGGCAACAGCATAGTATCGTACTCTTAACTTAAGTAAGAGAAAGGTTACAATTCAGAACAAGATAACTCGCAAGGAAAATGAAAAAGGGATACCAAGCTTTCGTTTATTTTTCAAGACATCATCAGGGTAATACGTATTACCCTGAAGATGTCTTGAGAAATAGACGAAAGCTTGCGAGTTATTCTGCACTTATAACATCACGTGTACTTGTGACTACTAATGAGAACAAGATAAGTAACGACGAAGTTACAAGACAGTACAAGATCTGTAAGGACGAGGTTACAGTACCAGGTCAATAATGATTCTCCCCAGTAAGACCCGAGTAAATATCATGCCTTCATGAGTTAGTCAGTGGCTGATTGGACCAGCGTCTGATGGGAAGGTCTGAGCACACATACACCACCTCAGATCCACCCAGATCACAGCTATCAGCGCCTTGGTGGCCAGGTGGACAGGGAGAGAGTGAGATTGATTTTTATTTCGACTACTTTATTGAGTAATATATACTCATATATTATGGTATATTAGTAAATAGATGGGCAAGTATAGTACAATATGAAATGAATGCGGTGTTTCAAAGCAAGGACTTTTTGCATTATAGTATTAATTAAATTGTAATTTATTTGTTCAGGAGCACAGCGTTTAAATTAATGTGTACATCACAGTACTTTACACTCATCTATAAAAGGGTGGAATTGTTTACGAATGGGAAATCCAATCCCCAATTTCGTTAGTGAAATTCACATGCACCTCCCCCGTATACTGCTCGTAATCGTCTGTTTCTATTTAGGCACCCTGAAACCTACGATTATTTGACACGAGTCAAGTAAGAGTCGATGGCTCGATTCACACATAGCATCGTCCCCGGCACCTTCTCATCATGCGAATGAACTTTGATGTGACAGAGGTGATGGAACTGTGATGTGACGGAATCATGATGTGACGAAACCGTGACCGTGGAGGACTGTTCAGTGTGAAATTACTGTGAACTCGTCCATTCAATTTGTATTAAAGAAATTTAGAAAAATATGATTAGACTGTGCTAAATGATTATGTAGAGAGATAGGATTATAATTATAAAGACAACAAACGGAGTGATGGTGATGTTGCAGCCAGCCTCTTACACCCGTAGTTTTAAATATTTGAGGGCCCTAACTGGAGCTCTATGAACCCTCCAAACTACTCTAGGCAACAGATTCCCTATTCGAAACACTGAAGCGTTTTGTGGCCTGGATTATTTGGAGGGTTCATAGAGCTCGAGTAAGGACCCTCAAATGTTTTAAAACTACGGGTGTTATCCCCTACGATACAGAGGGGGAGTGAGGATTGGGGACCCCACTGACCGATAAAGGCTAAAGTCACTAAAGGCTCAAATAGCCTCGAGGCTATACATTTCTGTCACTACATGACACGATATGAGAAGTCAAGTTTCATCTCAACTCGTTCGCTACTTTCTTCCTGTGTATTTATTTCTCCCAATTATTTTCCGTTAATATAGAACGTTTGTGTAAATATGATATATGTTATAGAAATTAAATAAGATTTACCCCTCTTTTTACACATTGCATTGCCTGTGCTGCCGACTTGCATATATAGTATGATGAATCTAAATTATGAACCTCTTTATACAGAAGAAAAGAGATAAATTATAATCAAGTCTTGAAGAAACTCTTCTTCATCTGATTAACGCGCAAAATAAATACGTCTCTGACCTTTATCTATAATAATAAATAATTATTGCCTTTACTGGTCGTAATGATAAGAGCATAACAATGTACTGAAAATTTTTACATGTAAATAATGATCATGTAATGCCATAACGGCACGTGTTAATTCAGTATCACGAGTTTTGTTTCGCTGATGACATATCTGCTGTAATTGTATCATTATTTTTGGTGAAAATCATCTGCAGTATTATTGAAAGTGCATCAGTTGTCTGAACACTGATAAATAGTTGAATTAAATATCTACATAAAGTTATTTTAATGAGAATGCAAGTCATACGTGTGTGAATTGGTTAAATATCACAACACAGAAAGGGCATTATTATATACTATGAAAAAGACTAACTTAACATACACGTAGACCATTAATATTCATTAACAAATATATCGGTAAGTGAAAGAGAAGAACAGCGCGTATCTACAAAACATTACTGATAACTAAAAAGTACAATATAGGGAAAAGAAAAAAAAAACATAATTCAGCTGAGCTTACCGCAGAGGGAGAGGCAGCAGATGAAGGCAAGGCAGACAGACGTCGTGGCCAGGTCCAAGTTTTTCCTCATTACCATTTTTCTCCACCATCCCACCTCGTCTGGTTCCAACACTACTGCCACCACTTGTTATCCCACTGCTGCCACCACGAAGTATTTCACTGTAGCTGCCACCATATGTTGGCCCAGTTCTTCTGTCACCACTTGTCTGACCACTGTTACCACCACTAGTCTTGTTATCCCAGTACTGTTACTAGCACCGGATATCAAACTTCTATATCACCACTTACACCACTACCTCCACGACTGTCATATTGCCTGCATTAGTGATGTGGGCAATACGGTAAAGGTTTTGGGCGCCCCTTTGGCCATATGCTTTTAGTTCTTCAACTGTCCCTCTTTTCTTTCTATATCCTTCCAGCTTGCTGTCCCACCTCTCTATCACCGTTTTCTGGCGCTATATGACCTCGCTGTTGCGGCGCCTAATATCAATCAATTAATCAATCCGCGATTGTCACCACTTTTGATCTCACGGTTGTTTTCACTATCACTGGCGCCACTTATTTAATGCTTCACCCGAGGAACTACTTTTTATTTCAGCGTCTTTGTCTCTTCCTCCTTTATGTAACCGTTTGTATTATTACGGACAGGAGTTCTTCACCACCCTCCTCTGGCCATCCCTATGATGTGGCAGTGTCGCATTTCATGGATATACGAGTTGCCTACTAGATCTTTTATGTTCTTAATATTTACGTTAATGCATATATAGTAATGTAAATTCAGGCTGTGATTTATCGAAACATCTAGATGCGTCAATCAAAGATAGTATCCCATGACTGAATACCATATAAACACATTTAACAACTTAGGCCCATCTGCACGGGTGAATTTTGCTCAGTAGTCTTTGCCTGGTGTGACGTCAGAAATGGAGAAACATCGAGCAAAGCTTCGTATAAAGGTTTTCCTCTTGCTTAACGAAGTAATGAGGCTTTACCTGTTGGTTGACAAAGTGAGGATGAAGTTCTCTGTCTCATGGTCATAATCTTGTTTGCTAGAATAAGGAATCAATTTCGAAAGGAGTTTATAAAAGTGGTAAGCCCCGTTCACATACTGTCCGTCGTAAACACAGACAAAATCAAGGGTTTGCTCGCCCGCTCGCCTCTAATGGTTCACTTTTGCCAAGTGTCTGTTGCAGACAGTGTTGGAAGGGGCCTCACAGTCCATTTTTATATTTGCTTCTATTTGTAGGCACTTTTAACATCATAATTATCTCCTCATGGACTTTCCTTTTTTATCTTTGAACACATTGTATAATTAATACACTGCACAATGTTTCTCTTCTTGTGTGTCACGATGACCCATTTTGTGAAACACCACTCGATTCTATTTGAGTCACTGTCAGGCTCTGACTACCAAAACAACCGTTTCGACAGCAACATTAATGCGTACGACAATCTTTGCCCGCAAAAAAAAATGTTTGCCAAGTAAACCTTATGGTAGCTAGATTATTCATCGGTGTCTGAAAGTAGAGAACCACAGAAGTCACAGTGCAGTCAAGAGGAGGGTTTTCTATCCTATGGAATACACCACAAGGAAATACAATAATAAAACATTTCAACAGAAACCAATATTTTTGAATGGTGCATAAATATTATGCACATGCATAAAACATGTTACAAAAAATAATAAATGCAGGTAAGCCCTCAGAACAGTGAAGTTGCAGAGGTGGGAGGAATCTGAAAGTTTACTCGACTTGCCGAGGAGTTGTTGTTTTTATTGAAGCTCCTCAAACTGCCTGGCCGAGCAGCCCCGAGCCACTAAGGAAGGCCATGGCCTGAACCGGGTTCTCCCACAGTGCCCTCAGAGAGTGTATGTTGTGTTGTTGGCGAGTGTGGTTGTGTGTATTGCAGTCTTTAATAATGTGTTTAATAGAATGAGGTGCTGTGTTGCATCTGCAATGGCTTCGTCCAGCCTCTTCTGGTATGTCAGAAGGGCCGGGTGGTGGCCACACCGCAGCCTGGCCAGGTGGACTCTGTCCTCACGGGGAAAGGAGAATTCAAATGGGTGGATGTCAGGAGGTCGTGCATGCAGCTGTGTTTTTTTTTTTTTTTTTTTAACATATATATTCTGACACTAGACATAGACTTAATCAAACCCGTTATCGTGGCCCAGGTCAACTGCTGCTCACACACACACGTCACGACTTTCGAACTGGTACCCAGCCATAGAGAGAGGGAAGTGAGGGTAATTCCCAAATACTGCAGCTGTTATGGTACAGTCATGGTCAATAGTCCTGCAACACCTCCCAATGAGATGACTTCGAAAAATGATCCGAAACTATATAGCTGTTTAGTGTCTGCAATATTGGTTCATAAGATTCACTCAAATGGTTCACTTTTATTCACCAGGTTGCAGGACTTTTGACCATGACTGTACCACCGAGGGTGTTTTTACGACGTTCAGTGGCTTTATAGTTAGTGCCTGACACTCAAATCGGAAGAGTAAATATTCGCAGGACCTCACCTGAGAGGATCGATCTCCTGACCTCTAGGTTATGAGTTCAGAATACTAACCACCCGGCCACCTCCCCTACAAAAAAAAAAAAAAAAAAAAAAAAAAGAACATGAAGGAAAATCCTTCAAAAGCTCCGGCTCTCAATGATTCAAGTGAAATAATAAAATATCCATATGTAAAGGTCTCAAAAATATTAATTATGTTTTATCTGGATTTTCGTATTCATATGGTTATATTGAAATTTTGAAAATGAACCTTTTTTATTGATGGTGAACCCTTCGGTTGAACCCCCTCTCGGTTGAAAAAATTATTCAATGTCGGTAAAAGAAAATGGATGGGAGGAAGTGAGTGAGTGAGTCAGTCAGTCCGTTGAACCACTTTTAAGAAGTGGTCGCCCCAAGAACAAGACCAATAATTACGATAAGACCTAGAGCTCTCAGATTAGGCCGGAGCTAAAAATGTAGTGGATGTTGTGGGTTTGTGGAGGCTGCAGCAAGTGTTGTGTGCCTCTCATGTAACGATGATCCTTGATTTTGAGGACTTTGGTTTCATAGTGTAGGTGGTCTGTTGGTGTGCAGCCTGTGATTGCCTTTAGGGCTCTGTTCTGTATGGTTTGAAGTGTGTTGTGATGAGTCTCAGCGAGGTTTGAGGCCCAGTCAGGGCTTGCATAATCCATTACTGATTGAATATATTGTTTGTATACTGTGATTGTGGATTCTTCGGTGTGTCCAACTGTTGTGCTGGCAAGTGATCTGAGGGCTTTAAGGCTTTGCATGCATTTGTTTTTGATGGTCGTGATATGTTGTTTGAATGTCATGGATGTATTGTATGTTATGCCAAGTATTTTGGGTTTGTGTGTGTGTGGTATAAGTGGATTGTTTATGGTGAGGTGTAATGTGTAGTGGTGTTCTGCTTTCCAGTTGGTAAGAAGGGTGACAGTTGACTTGGTGGGTGCTATATATTTTAAGTCTGTTAGTGGTGAACCAGGTATTAAGTGTGTTGAGGTAAGGCTGGAGGATGAGAGTGGCTGTGTCTGCGTTTCTGTGTGTACATGTGAGTGTTATGTCGTCTGCGTAGGAGGCTATGTGTATTTGTGGTGCCTGTGGTGTTGGTATGTCGTGCATGAATAGGATGAAAAGGGTGGGTGAGAGTACAGAACTAAAAGTGTTCTGAGTTGATGCCATCAAATGTTCTTTGTGTGAGGTCTGTAAGAAGGGTGTTTGTTGAGTTCAGTGGTCTGAAGCCATGTTGTGAAAATGCAAGGGGGATGTGTGGTGTGATTAGTTTAATGATGAGGCGCTCGGTGATTTTGGAAGGGGTACAAAGGAGGGTGATGTGACGATGTGATGTGGGTAGTGTGGTGTTTTTGTTAGGTTTGTGGATGGTGATGATGTTTCCGTGTTTCCAGATGTTGGGTAATGTGTTGTGTGAGTAACTGTAGTTTGCTATGTTAGTGAGTGCTTATATGCCTTGTGGTCCAAGGTGCTTAATGTGTGTATGTTACTGATGTTGTCAGGACCACAGGCAGGTACTGAAGAGTTGTAGGCAGCAACACACACACACACACACACACACACACACACACACACACACACACACACACACACACACACGTTTTCTAGAATGGGTGATAATGTTACCCCGTGAGTTGATTAAACATATTGGTAGATATCACGAGTATTAAAGACTTTACTTTTATTGGATTGATCGGATGGTGGACACTTCTTGAGGCTAGAAAGCTTATACAACAGGTGTGGCACAACTTCATATCTTTTATACATTTGATTCCATGAACCATGTGAATAAACAAAATTCGCATTGCTATTATTACCAAAGATAGTATTTATCTGGCAAATTCTCTTTGTATTTGTTACCTTGCGAATCAATCTATTCGAGGTCATGCACCATGTTTCGGGGTTCACTCCTCGGAGAAAAGGAGATGAAAATAACAGTCTGCAGGTTTCCTGTATTGTATGCTTTAATGCTATGTAGTATAAGGGAAGTGGTTTCCTACACCATTTACATTTTTTCTGATACATCAGTCAAACCTTCAGCTCGAGTATAACCATTAGGATTATTGATAAACGATTAATCTCGGTAATTCTATGATGATTAATAATGATCCAGTAGGAAACTCATATATCCAAGAATTCGACGGTGCCACATCATAGGGTTGGCTAGAGGAGGGTGGTGAAGAACTCCTGTCCGGAATAGTACAGTGCTGGACTAATGTTGTGTCCCGCAGCCAGCCACAGTCCACCAACCTTCTGAATCACTTCAGGCTCGGACAACGAATCACTAAATTGATTTTCGGATTCGGATCAAGATTCGGGTGAAGATAAGGTGTTTCTATTTCAAATATATATTAAGTCATATGTAATTAGGGAATAATTCTATCGGAATATTTCTACAAACAAAGGTAGTAATAAATAATGTATAGCTCCAACCGTTTTTTCTTGTCACTAATTTGAAACTAAAATTCCTGTCTGGTTTGTTGAAATAATATCACAAAGTATCAGAGGTAGAAACTGTAGCGACACGAAGCTCGCTTGGTGAGCTTGCCCTGTACTGTTTTTGTCGGTCGCTTGGATACGAAGCCTTGCCAAACGGTAGCCGTTAAAAGCAAGCCGTCTTCGAATCCAAAGCAACCCTGCTCGGGAGCAGTCTTGGTGCCGCTTGGTCACCTGACAACATCAATATGGCTGACAGATGATTGAAATTGGCTTAATTAGTGCATGTAATTTGCAATTAGTGCCAAATAAACAAAAATAATTATGTAATAAGATGTTGCAGTAATATTTAAGGAAGTATAGGCCGTTTGTATAATTATTGTACAGTCGGCGGCAAAAGTCCTGTCGCCTCACTTGCTTCACCGAGGCACGCGATGTTCATAGATTCGAGATTATTAGGTGTAGAAAACGTGCTAATTTCTCGAGTCCAAGAACACTGCCTGTCTTGGTGAAGCAGGTAAGGCGACACGACTTATGCCGCCGACTGTACATTTGTTAATGGAAGACCAAATTTAAAGGATTATTTATCAGTAATCAAACTTGCAATTTCTTACCAGTAGCCTGCTTACAATTGTCTACCAGTGCTTACACTGCTGCAGAGATCTTAATGTAAATAATATCTATTATTAATTAAAGAAAAATTATTCCTTACCTAACATATACAGTAGCCCAACTACTGTAAGTTCACATTTACTCACTCATAATGAAAATATACCATACTGGACAACAGTCAGTATTTACTCCAACCACCATTGTTCTGACTGTCAGGTCAAGCAGGTCTCTCTCTCTCTCTCTCTCTCTCTCTCTCTCTCTCTCTCTCTCTCTCTCTCTCTCTCTCTCTCTCTCTCTCTCTCTCTTTTAGTTATCATTTTGCCCTATTCATGTATTCATTCCATCTTTATTTATTGAATTATATTTGTTGTGTCCTTTTCACATTCCATTTTGTTTATTGCAAGATCGAATATTGTGTTATATAGCAAAGAAAAAGAAAGAACAATTTGTACACAAAGGTGAAGCCAAGGCCAGGTAGGGATAAAGCAGGAAACTCCAGGGCGGACAAGGACAGCACACACACACACACTTTTTTTTTTTTTTACGTTAAGAAGCCATCACCCCTGATGGGGGTATTAGGCAACTCCAGCATCTATGACTGTCCCCCTACTCCCATTCCCACACCCTATTAAATGTGTGACATTTGAACGGGGGGTTTGGGGGTTGCAGGAGTAGGGGGAAAGGCTTGGGGGGTTAGGGGGGTGCAGGAATAGGGGGACAGGCTTTCTACCCACCCCATGCCTGTCCCCATATTCCTGCACCCCCCAAGCCTGTCCCCTACTCCCACACCCCCTTAATTAAATGTCTCGATTACCGCTAAACTAGAAAAAAAAATCACATCAATAGAGTATTTTCTTTTCAGAATTAATAAAGCATGCATTTGTCCACTATTTAAGTAGTATATTTTACAATAGGCTACAAAGAATGTAATAGAATATTGTAAATTTGTATATAGCATTATAATTAAAATATAAACAATTATCTATCTTTACAAAAAATATAGACGCTTACTTTAACATCCGTAACACCGTAATAATTCCATAACGACAATAATGAAAAACAAAATAATGTCTGAGGTGAGGCATTGCTTCCAGTTCGTTTATGAGATGTGTCAATACGAACATAAAAATTTATATTGCTCAGGTATACATAACAATTATATAGTTTACGAATGAACGTAGTTATTGAATAATTGCCTGAAGTTTCAAAAGTATTGTATTGCATGACATAGTTAACATGCATAATGTGAAGTGAATGTCATCGTCATCTCTTTCCTGACACACGGGTCTACAGAGTTATGAAGTCGGTTAAGTAAATAGTGCAACAGAGATATATTGAGGAATGCTATTTGGCTGCACATTATTTACTCGAGAGATAACATTTATTCAAGTATATCACTGTCGAAAGATGTTTATAATAACTCGCTGGGTAGAAACAACCGTGGATGTGTTTGTTTCGCTCGGGACTGTACCATTGCAATTCCAACACTATTAGTAATTTGTAGTAATCTATCTGCTTCCTCAATTCCCACTACTCACACACCTTCTATAAATCTTCCTAAACACTTGCCAATGTTCAGATTCCACTTTAATTCAGTGCATTTCTTTGTTCTTTCTATATTGAACATCATCAAGAAATAAACAACTGACACTACTTTGTAATACACTTTTACACCATCTCGCATCTCAGCCTAGCCATCACCATATTAATGACGTCTGCCAATAAATTGGCAATGAAAACCCAAAATTCATGTTTACTAGGCTCATCGTGGTTTTGATTACCATTCATATCAGAAAGTATCTTTCTATCTACACTATCATCCTTTGCTGATGTATGTTTCACCTTTTAATTATTTTTTCTTTGGAAGCACAAGCAGTCTGTGATAAACAGTTCAACATTTATTGTCAGCTGAATTGTTAATTCAATAATTTAGCTATAGGAGGTCCATTATCTAAAATTTTACACCTTTCCCACCATTTCCCGCTTCCACCAGTACCATCACAAATTCTATCATACCTCCACTCTCACAATATTCAGTCCTTCACCCACAGCATCCAAATCTTGTTACGAGAGCTCTTTTCCGCCATTGCTCGACTGTCACGTCTCATTTTTTTTTATCCAAACATATAATTTAAAAATTCTATGTTTTCTTCAGGAGAGGAATTTTTATTTTTATTTTTTGTGTTCATCAGTTTTCAAGAAATGGTTTTATAGTATCGTCCAATAATCATTGTATACAACACGATACATATGGTGATCTTGATGTTAACATAATCATCTAAAATGGACAGGTAAAATTTTAAATGTTCTGCTTATTTTGTTCAATCCTAATTATATATAAACATTTCACAATAATATATGTAAGTCTTCCATATACCTCGGTTATTTAATATGACCTTGACATTGTTAAGAAACAAAAACAGTTACATAAATGTTATTATTTATGTTTATATAAAACACACAAAAAGTAAGGCATCTAATTTGATCAGTCAAAATTAATTCAATTAATTAAGTACTTAAAACCCTTGATAGGTAACCTGGGGTCTTTAGTGTCTGACGTTATTATTATTATTATTTTTTTTCATGTGACGCAAGTTTATGGAAATGAAAGCTAATTGTATAGCTTCATACCGTTTTAAAATAAAATTATCAATAGTATTTTTCCGAAGTATTTTCTTCTTGGGTCTGGCGGACCCATGGATACCAGAATATGAAAAAAAAAAAAAAAGTTATCCATCTAGGGTAAATCATGTGCCTCCACGAGAACTACATTCTTCATTGCATATTCAGCTGAATTTCAGCATTTCGAACATGGAAGTACGGCACATTAGTATCTGTTTATAGTGACAGGAATTATATCTGGCAATGCAAGTACTGCCACAAGCATTATTGATTGATTCTTTGATGCAACTAGGCATCTGGCGGCGCAACAGCTAGGGTCATATACCACCCAACATAAAAAGGTGATATATATCACTGATAAAGCATGTACAGTCGGCAAAAAAAGTTTTGTTACCATCCTTTTAACAGTGTGATGTGATTATTACAGGAGTGCCTTATATATACCTCCGTCACCTTCCGTGCTCGTCAGTGTCTATTGGGTCGGGGAGTAGGAGTGATGTTCTTTACCGAGTACTACTTTTTCTGGGTATTTCACGGTTATTCTTGTTCTAAAATACTCACACGTATTTATTTATGTTTGATAATTAATAGTTAAATAGCAAGAGATCTTGAATACTCAGAATTTAATTTAAAATCAGCTAATTTATTGATATAAAAAAGTTGTCACCGACGTGGCCCGAGTATTATAGGCGTTGGTCAAGACAATACCCGTCTCGGATGATGAGGCACACTTGCCCACTAGGCGGAGTACCAATCTTCCCGAGCTAAACCATGTTAAAATAATTAATGTAGGGGTTGTAACGAAACTTTTTTTGCCGACTGTACACACATTAAATATAGGCTTCATCGCCCCGAAAGGGATAAGCATCATGATAAAAATTATTAAAAACACACACAACTATAATGCACATTTTTACTAAAAGAACCCGTCGCTTACATAAAATACATATAAGAATCAAAACTAAAAAAACATCAAACTCTCAAAAAACCACCACTAGCATTAGTGTCTTTACCTCCTAATGGGTCAGAGGTGAATGTAGCTGCTACAGAAGAGACAGATCAACGAAAATTAACCAAGTTTATTACTTCTGTCGTTAGTAAAATAATTCATCTTAATATCAATACACTATACAGTATATAATACCACACACATATATAAATATTTATTCATCTTGCCTCCTTTAAAAAAACTCGTGTCGCCGCTCCTGTATAATGTGGTACACTTGGTGATAGAGTATAATCTGGTAAGAGTGAAGTTAGGAATATATATTATACAGCATATCCATTATAGAGTAATAATGGCTGCATCAGTGTGCACTATTTGATATAATAAGGAAACCGATATGCATGAGTAAATTAATCAGTACTAAAACAACATTCATTCAATGGCAGATTTAACCGAACAATAATCTATATATATAAAACACTGTCTGTTTGTATGCTTAGCCGCTATGCACGGCCGCATCGTTTGACCTAGAGTGAAATTTGTTACATGAATTTGATCCTTGAAACCTGGGAAGTGTCCTCGGCCAACCAAAAAAATATTTAAATGACTAATGGGGGGTAGGGGGGATTAGAATCCTGGATTAGTGAGCCATGGACATGGCACCTCCACCTATACT
Organism: Petrolisthes manimaculis; assembly: GCA_034508575.1. Classification (NCBI taxonomy): domain Eukaryota; kingdom Metazoa; phylum Arthropoda; class Malacostraca; order Decapoda; family Porcellanidae; genus Petrolisthes; species Petrolisthes manimaculis. The sequence goes on along the minus strand of JAWZYT010000952.1, from coordinate 61,384 downwards.
ACCTCCATGGACTCGAGTCTCATTAATATGATCTTAGGTCTTTTAAAAGGAGTTGGATGACAGAGGAAGAATTAAATTGACCAAACGATGAAGGAAAAAGGAATTGGAGGACGAAGGAAGCCTTATATTGACCACAAGACGAAGAAAAAGCCGGTAGAGAGAGAGAGAGGGTGGGAGAGGGGAATTATGACGTCACTGTGTTAGGAGATACACACACACACACCCTCTCTCTCTTTCCCTCCCTTTCTCTCATACATGCACAAACTCTCTCTCTCTCTCTCCCATCACACGCTCTCTCTCATACACGCGCATACACACGCTCTCTCTCTCCCTCCCTCCCTCCCTCATACACGCACACACATACTCCCTCTCTCCTTCCTACACAAACACACATACTCTCTCTCTCTCTCCTTCCTACACAAACACACAAACACACTCTCTCTCCTTCCTACACAAACACACACACACACACATGCACACACATACACACACACATATACACACACACATACACACACCCCTACCGTACACACACACACACACACACACACTAGGTAAGGTCATTTCTGCCCTTTTTCGTTATCACTTTAAAGTTGTCTCAGTTGTTGAAAGGATTCTTTTCTGTGACTTCTATTTAGGGTTTTAAAGCTGGCATGGTTTCTCTGGTGGATCAGCAACCACACCGGATAATGGACTCCTCCCACCCTCCTAATAAATTCACATAAAAATAATTTGAAGAAATTTATTGACAAAACCCCATGTAGAATCTTCATCCGGACAACGTCGGGTATCGCTGCTAGTACCATATTATTATATAGGTTACATATTTTTTTTAAATGTTGCAGAGGTGGCCACCGTTCATTCACTAAGCAACACAGACGTTGGTATGTCAGCCAAGCCGAGTACACACCAAGTAGAATTGGTAAAGCGAAGCAAAAAACTAAAGAATTATGATGATCAGATAAGCCAGAAAATCATTATTGCACCTGACCTGACCAACAGGAAAAGAGGAGAATGATAGGTTGAGAGAAAAGTTGAGACACAAAAGACAACGTAGGACAGTGGATAATAAGGAAAGGGAAAGTGGTAATGATATACGATGTGGTAGGAGAGCAGGAGTGACAAGTCAGTGTAAGGAAAGTAAACACAGTAAATAACTCATAGGTAAAGGATATAATTAAGAATACCAATAACCTGTTATCAGATACAAATAGGAGTAAGGAAGAAATACACAAAGAAGTCATTAAAGTTATTAACTTACAAGGATTATCAAAAGTTAAAGGTTAAGGAAATTGAGGAACTTCTAGAAAGTCAGAGATGTCAACTTTTAAGATAATAAAGTTATACGAGAGCAAATGAGAGATATAACAGACCGAAAAGGCCATGGAGGAATAATGGTGTTATACCAAAACAAAAAGGATGTTTACTTTGACCATATATATACTAAAAGTAAGGATATTTTACATGTAAAAGGTAGCATAACAGGATGGGATATTTCAGTTGTTATTGTATATTTTAATGTAAATGACAAGGAAAAAAACAAAGCCATGAAAACAGAAATTGAGATGATCCTGGATAATAATATTGAGGAGACAGTGTTAGTAGTTGGAGACTTTAATGGACATGTGGGTTTTAAAAGGGAGATCAAAGTTGGATAACAATGACCAAATGATCCTGGATTGGCTAGAGAAATGCAAACTTACTATGCTAAATGACTATATAAACTGTGAGGGGAAATATACATGGTCCATGCAGAGACGGGGGAAAAGAGTGTGATCGATTTTGCACTAGTCACCAATAAAGTATTTGATAAATATAAGAGGATGAGGATAGATGAAGATCAGGAAAAGTGTGACATAACTGATCATAACCTTATAGAAATAGATATAGAGGTTAAGCAAAATAGGAGGTACAATAATAAATAATGGATTTCAAGAAAATTCTACAAATCAGATAAAGTTTCTTTAAAATTATTTGGTGAAAAGCTTCAGGATAATATAATGAGTGAAAGATTTAAAAATATGAACCATGTCCGGAAGAGAAGGATAAATGGAAAAAAGTTGTACTTAGATAAAAAAGAGAAGGTTCTAATCTTCGCTAGAAAGGCAATGAGAGCTAGTGACGTAAAGAAAGCTAAGGAGATTAAAAATGATAAAAATAATTGAAAGAACACCTGGAAATACATAAGGATGCTGAGGGGGGATAAGAGAGAGAGAATCAATAGATTTGCTGGACGGTGTATATGGTGACGATAAAAAAAAAAGTTAGAAGAGGATAGAGCTAAATCCCAGGTTGAGACATTTTGGAAAGGGTTGTATGGAAAACATCACAATATTACCAATGAAATTTGGAATGAGGAGGCTAGGTCAGAGTATATAGAAAAGAGGAATTCTATAAAGTTAGATATAGAGAGAGGGAGGCATTACCAGGTTACAAATCAAGAAGGGAGAGAGAGAATACACCAATTCATATAGAAAGCTGTAGGAAGGAAATTAAAGAACATACTGATACGGCTCTAGAAATAGGAGAGGGAATTAAATACTTAGATGATGAAATTATAACAGTAGAGCGAGTCAGCAGACCCAGATGGGATAAAACCATAATTTTACAAAGTATTTTTTAGAAAATAGGTATCTATTAACAACACTAGGGCAAACATTAAAGCACACTCTACAGTCAGGAGAGATACCAGAAGGATGGAAAGAAAGTAAAACGGTAATGATACCCAAAACAAGAAAACCTAAAGTTAATGAGTTTCGACCCATTGCTCTAACAAATATAGGCTATAAACTACTAATGGCAGTTTTGAGAATAAGTGATGAGGAGCAAATAAGAAGAAATGACTGGAGAAAGGAAAATCAAGCGGGGTTTACAACAGGAGCTCAAATCGAAAATAATATTTTAATTTTGAGACACCGTGTAGAGCAGACATTTAGGAACAAAAAGTCACTTAAAGTAAATTCGGTCGATTTTGCTAAAGCATTCGATAGTATTAAGAGAGATTTAATGGTGAAAACTCTAATATTAACGAACAAACTATTGATGTAATAACAAAATTATATAATGGGGACATAACCAAAGTCAGACTTAATTAATGAGGATGAAGATATCAGTATGGCAGTTAGTAGCGGGATAAGACATGGATGTACGGGATCAATAACCTTATTCAAACTAGTTACGTACAAAATTATGCAGCCTTTAGAGAAGGTAGATAGAGGATATAAAGATGAAAACTTCAACATAACCTCCCTGTTCTATGCAGATGACAGAATGCTATTGGCAGGGAATGAGAAAGACGCGGAAAAGGTGATTGAGCAAGTGATTAAAAAAAAAAATGAATTGCAAGAATAAAAAAGCTTAAAATTGTAAAATTGTCAGTAGTTGACACAAACAAGGCTTTAGGCCCAGACAACGTAAATCCTCACATCCTTAAGCGTTGTGCCTCTCAGCTGGCAACGCTCCTTACTACCATATTCCAGCAATGTATCACCACTGGAGTGTGGCCCACCCACGGGAAGGGAGCCAGAGTGGTGGTAATCCACAAAAAGGGCAAGATGACTGATCCTAAGAACTACAAACCTATCTCCCTTCTCTCAGTTCTAGGCAAAATACTTGAAGCCATAATAGCTGACAAAATATCATGCTTTTTTGCCTCGCACCATTTACTCAGCAACAAACAGTTTGGCTTTCGAACAAACAGGTCAGCAGAAAACCTATTACTTCAACTATCCACCACTTGGGATAAGTCCCTAGATCAGGGAAGGGACACATTCATCATTGCTCTTGACATAGCTGGAGCATTTGATAGGGTGTGGCATCACGGCCTCATCACCAAGCTGAACAGCTTGGGTGTTCGTGGTCATCTACTTCTCCTGCTCAAAGATTACCTGCAGGGCAGATACCTCAGAGTGGTGATGAATGGACAAACATCAGACGAATATCCCATCTCTGCCAGTGTTCCACAGGGTAGTGTTCTCGGCCCTCTCCTCTGGAATGCATATTTTAATGACTTGCTTCAGCTCATTCCAGAGGCACATGCATACGCCGATGATTGCATCCTCACATTTCCCTGCGACAGTGATCACCGCACGACTGTCGCACACATTAACCAGGTCCTACAAACCATCGTCTTATGGGGTCGCCGATGGCAAGTGGATCTCGCTCCGGAGAAGACACAGGTGATGCTGGTCTCCAGAAGACAGCGTCCCCCTAACACTCCCGCCCCCATCATCTTGCTTGATGGGAGGTCGCTGCCCTTGCAGGATTCCATATCGATACTGGGAGTGGAAATCAACAGTACCCTGACTTTCACTGGCCACGTCAAGACTATAGCCAGGAAAGCCGCCTGGAAACTTAGTTGCGTCCGACGGGTATCACATCTCCTTGACTCCAAGGGAATCTCCACATTGTATGCAGCTCAAGTCCTCCCCCTCATGGAGTATGCCCCTCTCACCTGGTCATCATGCCCCCCTTCATATTTAGGTCTTCTTGACAAGATTCAACGTCGAGCACAACGATTGATATGTATGAAGGCCCCGCTGGACCAACCGCCTTCACCCATGCAGCCCCTACAGCAGCGACGTGATTGTGTGATTGTGGCAGGATTGTGTGTTATTTACAAGACCCACAAGCAGCACGCCCCACACCTAACTGCACTCCACCAACCATGGGCTCAACCACACGGCCACACCACCCGAGCTGCCGTCACCAGGGATCACCAGCTCATCATCCCTTTTGCCAGAACAGAGACCTTCCTCCGTTCCTTCCTACCAAGGTATACGCGAATGTGGAATCATCTGGTACAGCAGACACAGCTTCACTACACCCCCTCACTACATACCTTTAAGTCTGCTGTAAATACATGGATTAAACAGCCATAAAATTTATATAAATTTGTGTAATGCATATAACTGTTTGTGTAGTTAGGCATTTAGAATTTATGTATTTATGTATTTATGTATAGTGATCATAATTTTTATGTCAAAGATAGTTTTCAGTAGCCCTACTGAAGCTCTTGACTAAATAATGTACCAAACATTAAAAAAAAAAAAAAAAAAAAAAAAAAAAAGGAAGCCCAATGAATTTGCAGGGATAAAAGGGAGTAATAAATAAAAATACTTAGGGATAACTATTAAGGACGGAAAAAACGTGTTCAAATTGCAAAAACAGTTAATGATATAAAAGGCGAACAAAATGGCAAATTTAACATACTCTGCTGTAGCAAGAAGTTGTGCCAGGCTAACAATTGGAAAGGTGTTTTAGAAAAGTATAGCTCTTCCAATAATATTGTATGGGGCAAATGTTTTAGACTTCACAAAAGAAGACATAAAAAATTGACAAAGGCTGGAAAACAGTGTGGGAAGAAAGATACTAGGAGCACCAAGCTATACACAAGAAGCCGCAATAAAGGGAGAAATAGGAATCTCGAGTATGAAAAGTAGAATAATGGAAGGGCAAATAAAATATCTACAATACACATTAAGAGGTGAGAGTAATGAGCCATTAGAAAGAACAATAGATGAAATGAGAATAGAAAATAAGAATAAGTGGATAAAAAGTTTCCTGGAGAACAGAATATTAGTGGGAATAAGGGGGAGGAAATAAGTAATGCAGAAATTAGTGATAGGGTGAAACAATGGGACACAAATAATTGGAAAAAATGAATTGCAAGAAAAAGAAAGCTTAACATTGTATAGAGAGTGGAGAAAGGAAATTGGAGGGCAGGACGAAATCTACGAAAATAGTGAAGTTGTGTGATGTGCGGCGATGAAATGGAAAGTTTACCCCACTTTCTTCTCCATTGCCAACGAAGAAAACAGGAAAACTCTAGAGTCTAGTGCTACAGCAACTGTTTGGCCAGGACGAAGACAGTGTTAGAGGCAGTCTTGTTTGACAATAATTCCATTGAGAAAAATAGAGAAACAGTTTATAAATTCTGGAAAATAAGGGAGAATAAGATAAAATCCTTAGTGTAACAGAAAAATTATAACAAGACCCAAACCATAAGAACTTATAATAGTGAACACATCCGGAAGTGCCGACCAAACTTAGGCACAACTTCCGCCAACAACCTAAACCTGAACACCAAAAATCCAGTAACTGGGAGACTTACTCGATTACTCACCAGCTAACTAGAATAATCCCAAGGCCGTAGCCTCAAAACAGGCTCAACTACCCAGGTCTTTATATAATTATAAATACACTGACTAGCCAACCTACGTATCACCTGTGGACCCTCGCAGACACAACGGAAAATACAGCCCATAGCCCATACGCATCCAAGCTCTTTAACCTGTTATTCGCTATGAGATTTACTAGTTTGCTCTCTAGACAAACTGAGTAACTTATACAAATACTGTTGCAAAAAACTTAACTCACCATCTTTTAAAAATTATTTACTGATCCAAGTGTCAAACATATTACAACCATCTAATTTTCTTTAATGAGACAGAGGAATAATGGCAGTAGCCAGTAGGCCATATATCACATAATATAAGCACAATTAAATGATAATCACTGATCAACACTTCAAGTATTAATAGCCCTAATAGATACCATATAGATTTAACGCTTCCGTCCACGTCTGCCCTTTAAGTATTGAATAAATAATATGACGGACCATCCACCGTGGTCACAAAAAGGTTAAATATATATAATAACTCATGAGGAACACTTATCCGACACCCTATCCTTATAATTAAATACAAGAAAATATTGAAACAAAATTCTTCCCAACACGGTTGTCAGCTCTGAAGAGAAAGGAAAATGTGTTGTTGTTGAAGTTCCTCAAGCTGTCTGGCCGAGCAGCCCCGAGGAGTGTGTGTGTGTGTGTGTGTGTGTATACTGTGATGGTCTGCCCTAAACTGATGAAAGCAGGAAGGTTCTCACCAACTCATGCAACGTTGGCAGGCACAAAATTATATACTATATTATATATATAATTATATATATATATATATTATATATATATATATTATATATATAATTATATATCTATATACAGTAATGATAGATACCAAACGTACGTAATGAAAGTAAACCTAAAGGTAATAAAGTACGGAGGGGGCATATTGAGGCGTTTACAACAGTTTTCGAATACAGGGAGGCACAAAAACACGTGGATTCATAGTCTACATAACCATATTTATATTGTAGTTATTATAGGAGTTAATTTTTACAGTTACTGATATGCTGAAATAATGGTAAATTTTCTGAGTCAAATATATATTATATATATTTATTATCGTTTTCATGTCAGGGGTTGTGTTGACAAAGTCTGCTAGCGATTTAGATACATTAATCTTAACTAATGTATTTGCATGTCTTTCTTATGGCGCCATCCACTCTATTTTTAAGCGCTTTGGACTGGTTTTCCGTACCTGTCTTGCCTACGAGAGTGACTGCCAATCTAATCGGTGCTATATTACTTTTAAAACAAAAGCATCTGTCAAAGCAGAATTTGAGGCAAAATATTCTCTGCCTGTAGGATATACTCAATGTACGCATCTAATGTTTTAATCCATCAAACCTCATCGAACATTTAATCATAGCATGGGACGTGTATAATATGAAGACCTGTATGAATGATCAGAAGAGGATATTATTGCTATGTGCTCAGATATTGTCCAACGAGTAACAAAGATGAAAGGCAGTTAGAATATGATCATATTTACTTTCTAAGGATCGCATATCCCAGATCTCTTTAATATCAACTCTAACTCTGAAAAACGAACATGCGAAATTCAGGACAATCTATAACACTTCATTATACTGTCATGTTTCAAAGTTTGTACTGAAGCAAACACCATTCCGATTCCTACAGAATTCAATGCAAAATGTGAAGCATGAACTAAAGCATTAAGTTGCCGGTTCAGCTAAAATTCTTAAAATTAAAACTGTTTTGTGAATCGCATTTGTTCTCAGTTAATAATTTTCCTGAATCACAGTTCAAACCCCGGAGGATGTTATGGACTAAGTTAAACTATTCACAGAACTCTTATGCCGATTATGATATATCAGTGTTGTGATAATATTATTGTAACATGTACATCACATTTTGATAATCTGAAACTTTCAGTAGGTGCTACCACAAAACCAATATTAACCAACCTGAATGTCATTTCATGCGTACCAATCCTATACTGAATCAACACGAATGACCCAGACTTTACGATTTAGAAACTAGCTACACTCTGAGTGCCGATATTTTTTTGAGGAATTGTACAGTACGTAACAAGAACATGAAGGAAAACCCTTCAAAAGCTCCGGCTCTTAATGATTCAAGTGAAATGAGTGAGTGAGTGAGTGAGTTGAACCCCTTTTAAGAAGTGGTCGCCCCAAGAAGAATGAGTGAGTGAGTCAGTTGAACCCCTTTTAAAAAGTTGTCGCCCCAAGAAGAAAAAGAACAAGAACAATAATTACGATAAAACCTAGAGCTCTCGGCTTAGGCCGGAGATAAAAACGGCAGTGACATATAATGGTAATTTTCTTGATAGATATTGCTCCACAACGATGGTCTGGAGAGATAAGAGTCGTCTGCTGTATAATCATGTATTATGACGACATCGCAACATGGTGTCTGACTTTTTCTAGTCGGTAGAAATAAAGTTCTCTTAAGAATCTCTAACAATGCAATTTGTACATAAAACTTAATTATACTTGTACCAGAAACTTCCTATTACATGGCAGAGTGAAGAGAACCTCGTCTATTGCCATCATTATAATATCCATTATTACAACAGTACCAGCACAATTTACAGACATATCCACCACTACCACCATCATCACTTTCATTACTATCACAGTCAATATCACCTTTACCACCATCACCATTATCTCCATTACCATAATGACCAACATCACCATAACCATAATTACCATCACCACTACCACTACTAACAACATTATCCTCACCACCTCCACCACTATTATTACCACCACCATCATCATCATTGCCACCATCACCAGTCCACTTTGTTTGGTACAAGTAGAACTCCCATCACTCTCCATTCATCTCTGTCAAAATACTTCAATCTCTCCCTGTGAATGTTTATATTCCATTTGTTTCTACCTGCCTTTCTATATCTGTCTCATTAACCCTTGAGCTCCATCCATGAGTTAAATATAACGGGTTTACTTCTTACGAGCGAAATAGAGGGTAACTGATTCCGTCAAGACAGATCTTCTATTCTTATACTGAAGTGCTATTTTATTTCCTGGTTCAGTTTATAGGAATCAGTAGAATTTCATTTTACCCAGAATTGTTTAATATGTTACAGGGATATATTTGGTTGGCATATTTTTGGGGACATAGATTCCTTTTTAGTATTCCACACAACAGACCATTATACTGAGATCTTGCTTTATGAATAATTTGCAGGTTTCTGGAGGCTTTGAAAGTGCATATTACATATTATAATCCACTTTATGGTTTTATTATCATATTAACCAACAAAAAACAAGAGAAAATGTACCACTAATGCACGTTGTATTAATAAAGCTACGAGTACTCCGCCAGGTGACGCAAACACAGAGCGTTCATCGACCGTGTGGTTTGAGTTGGGCTATAAAACTGTCAGGAAGTAAATCCGTAAACCACGAAATAGAGTCATGGGAATCCGTTTTATCTGGTCCCCTGCCTGAGGGTAAATACACGATGCTCTTAGAGTGCTAGTAATCCCCCTAAACTATGCCTGTAAAAATTTAATAGACTGTACTACATTATTTTTAACTTGGGAAAAATTTACCAACTAACAAATTCAATTTCTTGGCTTTTTTATCAATGTTATGCAATCCAAGATAAATATATACCAAACATTTACACAACTACGTACTTATCTAAAACGAAGAAACATTTGAGGGCCCTTACTGGAGCTCTATGAATTCTCCAAACTACTCCAGGCAACAGATTCTCTATTCGAAACAATGAAGCGTTTTGTGGCCTGGAGGGTTCATAGAGCTCCAGTAAGGGCCTTCAAATGTTTTAAAACTACGGGTGTTAGTCTTATCTTACTCACAATCACTTTGAACCTTAAATAAAGGCTTAAAGTCACATACAATTTCCTCAAACTACTCCAGATGATTTTTCTTGTCGTAAAAGTTGATGAAACATTTATTAGATTAAAATTACCCAAAATATATTCCGGATTTCAGCCAAGTCGTATGGCATAATGAACACTGAAGCAAATATTAATTATATCATATCAGTAATACTGTCATGCATCAGGTAGATATCAGTTAAATGGTCAAATACTTTAGGAATTGAAATAATAATAAGGTAGGAAATGAGAGAGAGAGAGAGAGAGAGAGAGAGAGAGAGAGAGAGAGAGAAGACAATTGAGACGGAGGAGATGGTGTTACGTGCCTCTCAGACATATCCTTCATTCCTCACCAGTCTCATCCTTCCTGACCTGACTCTCTCTCTCTCTCTCTCTCTCTCTCTCTCTCTCTCTCTCTCTCTCTCTCTCTCTCTCTCTCTATCAATTTGTATATCTTTTTATCTATCTCTCTATCTATCTATTTACTTATCTATCAGTCCATCTATCTATTTGTCCTTTGTCTATCCATGAATTAATCCATTTACCTATCCACCCATCAATCAATCTATCCATCTTACCTTCTGGCTCTCTTTGAATTTGTGTTTTCTTTTACTTTCTTTTCCTCGAACCTTCACTCTATTTTACAGTGGATTCATTTGTGAAAGACATATTTTTCTTTTTTCACTATACCCAAAATTCCTACTTTTTCTATCTTTTAGACTTTCGCTTCCTCTCACTCCATCTTCCATTTCTCCGGTTATGGATTCACGTCTATTATCTTCCGTCAAATATTTTACGTCCTCCATATTGTCGTTCTTTCACTTTTCACTTTAATTTTTCGATGTCAGTATGCAATAGACAGACAGACAGAGAGAGAGAGAGCAAAGACAATTGGGGCCAACATGACGATAATGATGAAGGTAACAATTCCTCCATAATTCTGGTATACAATGGAAAGTTCAAGGAGAGCAAAGTGCTGTGGTAGTATCGCCAGATTCGGGATGCGGCAAGTCTTCCACATATTTATAAAATGCCACAATAGACCAATCCCCCTGTACAGTCCGGGGTTGACCCAGGTACTGTACCAAGGAAAACTCCATCCCCAACCCTTTCTCCCAGATTTGGGGTTTTGTTCCCTCCTTCATCCTGGTGTTGCTTACTACAGTACACCGCAACCTCGGAGATCGCTCCACATCCGAAATCATCCTGTGTGTGAGTATTTATATATATATATATATATATATATATATATATATATATATATATATATATATATATATATATATATATATATATATATACTCACACACACGCACACACACACTGACACACGCTATGGGCAACAAT